>JAQQZY010000029.1:35044896-35073222 GCA_030068375.1 Ostorhinchus rueppellii | reverse complement strand
CTCACATAAAACCTAAAATAACTTTTGATGCCTGTCCAAAATGAGTGTTCTCTCAATGTCAAAATGTATCTTTAAAATTCACAGACATCATATGTGAAAACCGTAGCACATTTCAAATGGGACCAGAAAATAACTTTTATCCCTCCATTGACTCTCGTTCATTTTTTTTGACACGTTAGGTCCAATGGCCCGGAAATTGACCGGAAATAGATTTGCGTCACTTAGGCTCCCTATAATGAACATGGCAATGACATACAGTAGGTAATACTAATGTGGATACTAATGTTGATATTGACGAAGGTAGTTGTCATAAATATGTCAGTAGTTTTTCACTAACTCACACAGTTGAACAGATCTGCTTCCTCCATGGTTCCCAGTGGTACTGCTTCTCTGTGTGGGTACGCACAGAACCTTAAGATAAAATGATGATCTTTATAGGCTCTGGGTATGCATACATTAGTTCCCGGAAAATGGACAGAATTACGTACGTACAATACACTCCATCTGTATCTTTAATGTAACTTGCAATGAGTGTTACATTTGTCAGTGTCATTTATTTTGAAAAATCTCCACACTGCTGACATTACCCCTTGGCTGCGTACGTGCTGCACTATGAGTTGAACATCACGCTGCTGTCAAGTGGTATTGGTGTGTTTGAACTGGAACGCTTTTATGAATACAAGTATTAGTACACGCACTCAGTATCACACCGATACCCGATACTGGTATCAGTGCATCCCTACTGAAGTCACAATCGTTTCATAGACAATAGTGTCTGTCCATCCAGTATGAATATTTGCAGAAATGACTGTGCCTGTCTGTACAGTCAAGACATTACTACATTGTTTGATCATATTTGTACAATTTTCCATTTTCATAACTGACAAAAGAATAGTCGTATCTAGATGTAATTATTCTGATTATGCTTCTTCAGAGACTTGTGAATTGAAAGACTATGTCACCCCTGAGACTGCATGAAACAAAGGCCAACTGCCTTGTTTATCTTTTCTGTGTGGCTGTAGTTTGAGATCCTCATTATGTCATTTGGGATGCCGGAGTTCCAGAGGAGCTGGGACAAGGGGTCAAATACAGGAACACAGGGTGCTGTGGGGGGGTCTGGGGCACAAGTTGGGTTAGGGGGGTACATGGGGGAGGCCGGGGGTCTTATTTATTAAAAAGATGTACAAAAACATGTCTCTCGTGTATGTGGGTGTGAGAATCCCCTCCCGTGAGCAAGTCAGCATTCGGAAGTAGGTCAGTGAAATTTGCCCAAATTAGGTCAGTGACAGTCAATGGGTACCATCCTGGACAAGAGGAAGAGTACGAGGGAGGGAGGACAAGAGAGGACAGCAAGACCAAGCCCTGCAGAGCCCCCTGTCTAAAAGGTTAAGATAGAGGACCCAAGTAAGTAACGTCATCTTACTTTTCACACTTTAATACACACATTAATTACCGTTATGCAAGGTCCATACACAGTGACCAAGACACTGCAAAAGAAAAAAAAAAAAGAATCTAAACTCTCCCAGAGCAGAAAATGTGCTTTACAACTTCAAGATGTCACTTTTTCTCTTCTCAAACATCCCTGGTATCAGAATCAGTGCGCATCAAAAGCCCATTTTGATTGAAAATGCTTTTGAAAAGCAGTCTGATTCAGTTACAGTGCTCAGGTCTGATTATTTAGCGCCCCCCTCCTCTCCCTCGTCCCTCTAGCTGTTTGGATGGTTGCTTCTTTGTCATCTGCCTCTGTTTCTTTTAGCTTTTCCCCTCTCTATTCTGAAGAATGCGCATTGGGAGAAAGGTTGTTGAGCACTGCTGCCAATAAATGGCTGAACACAGGAACCTTTGAAGTCTGTGGCACGTTGTGATTTACTTTCATCATTCCCGCATCTGTCAGTCAGCAAGAGAAAACGTGACTCCAAAGGAAACTTTTGCCACCCCCCACCTCCAATTTCTTTTCCACACTTCCGCACACATACACACACACCAAAAAAAAAAGCCCAAAACAAAACAACAAAACATGACAACATAGAAAGCAAGAACGACAAAGGCTGTATTGGGCATTAGACAGGCAGGGAGTGGGCTGAATAATAATCTACAAGGAGATGCGAGGTGTTCCAGAAAATTCTGATGTTGCATCAACTGGTGCAGATACACTCCGCTTCTTCCTGCCTGGGTTTCCTTGGCCTGCTTTCACACAAAAGAATAGTAACATGTGCATGTGTGTAGCTGAGGGGTGCCCATTGAACTCTGTTCTGTCAACCCTCTGTAGCTCAACTTGGTGTAGTCGGGTGTCAAAGAGGAAAGGAGCATTGACAGGTGTCTTCTACAGGCAACATCTGTTACTGAAGAGTGACGTTGGAACCTGGGCCTGCACCTAATCACACCATCGTGCAGCCTCATTCTGACAGCCACAGAGGTTTCTGGGGGAAGGGGGTAAGGCTCTCTTCCCTGGGCAGCGATCAAACTCAAGCCCCCGGCTTGCCTGGAGATGTGACAAGGCCCACTTCCCCTTTCACTGCTTTGCCCCCATCCTCCCCTCTGCTGCCAATCATGTGTCATATGCTTCACACTCTCGCACGTATTTGTGTGATGAGTGTATGTGTTCACGCTAGGGGTACAGCCTGTCTACACAAGTTAAAGAGATGTAAAGTGAGTCAGGGAGACAAAGAGATACACCAGGAGTCAAAGAGGTTTTGCAGGAAGTGTTTCGCCATCACGGCCAAATGTACAAGCTGAACGTGGCTTGGAGTGAAGTGAGGCACAATGAGTTACAGTGACTAACATTACTAGCCAGAGAGAGAAAGATGCCTGGCTAGGGAGACTGGGAATAGAAGCCAGAGAACTGAACTGCAGCCAACCTGGATGAGGCCTCAGTCCAGATAAGTTGGGACAGTACCAGGGGCCCAGCTACAAACCGTCAGAGCAGGGAGAAAGGGAAGGAGGAGGGGGACAAGTGAATTAGCAAGAAATACAGAGTAAAAAAAAAAACAGAAAAAAAGAAAGAAAGCAGGCTTATGGGCAAAACAGAGAGACCAGAGACAGAGGACAGAGAGGGGGTTTTGAGGCTTTTCAGTGCCGAAGTGGGATGGAGGGGGTGGTTGAAGGAAACCGCTGAGAGTCAGGCAGAGCTGGAGCCGAGGCTCAAAGGCAGGGCCAGGGCTGAGCTGAGGCTGCTGAGAGAGGAGCCAGGGCTAGAGGCCAGAGGAGGGAGAGAGAGAGGAAGAGGGAAGAGGGGGCTGGGAATAGGAGGAGGCTGTGGCAGAGCTGGGGCCAGGGCCAGAGCCAGGGGCCCCAGCTTTAGATTTAGTCAGCTGTTCCCCTGGCCAGCAGCTGGAAGGGACGGAGGGAGAGAGGGAGGGGAGGATGCAGGGGAAGACGGTGTTAGAGAGCATTTTAATGGGAAAAAAAATGGAAAGTGAGAAGAGATGGAGAGGAGGAGGAAAGAAAAAATAGCTCAGCGATAAAGGAGAAAAAGAAGAGATTTTTCAGGGGGTGATGGTGGTGGTGGTGAAGGAGGTTTGGAAAGAGGACAGTGGAAAAGCCATTAGATTCCTATGAGAGAGAAAACAGCGCTGAGAGCAGACAGACTGACAGAAGGTGGTTAAGGCTCACTGGCTTTGCAACCACTCTTCCCTTCCTCTCTCGCTGCTCCTCCTGTTCCCTTATTCCCTTACTCCTCCCTTTCCACCCCTCAGTCCATCTCTCCATCCTCCTCCTCTCCTTCCGTCACTGCTGTGCTATTCTCTGGCTAACTCCTTCTCAACCAGTTGTGCTTCGGCAACAGCCCTGCTATTCATTACGCACGACCTGCAGGCATGACCCTAAACACACACCGAGATCCCAAACAGGTGCCCCGCACACATACACACAACAGCAGCAGCAGCAGCAAAGGGATCACACATGACTGAAGGAGGGGAGGAACGGAGGAAGGCAGGCAGTGTGGATAGAAGGGCTGAGGCAAGAAGAGAGAGAGCTCTGTGCAGCAGAAACAACAAGGAAAGAAGGATGGAAAGGAGAAGAGGAGAAGAAGGGAAAAAACTATGTAATTAAAGGAGAGCGCGTACACACTTTGTTTCCATAAAAGTGGTGAAATGAGATTTGGAGTAGGGGAGCGAGGGGTAAGGGTTTGCCATGGGGCAAGCAGCCGCTGCTAGCAAAGCACTTTATGGCCTATTATATTCCATTCAGATGGACCAGGCGTCTGGGATAAAAGCATTTAGTCTGCGTGTTAGTGAGTGACTCAGCACTTGGAGCCTTTGCAGGTGGACCCCCTCATAACTACACAATGCATATCAATGAAGTGGCCCACTCGCTGCATATGGATCACTCACTCCCACACCTCTGCCTCTTCTTTACCCTCCTCCTCATCCACCTACACCACCTTTTCACTCCTCGACCTCTCACACCTTCTTGCGGAAATGCTCTCCCCTCTCTTGTTTGTTCTCTTTTTAACAGGACTGAAGTGATTCCACCTGCTCCGTCATATAAAAGATCCAATCAAGGCAGCATTGAGAAGTAGCAACTGCTCCTTTGTGTGCTTGCTTTTTATTAGACTTTTCTTCTTTAAAATTACAAGATAGCTCTTTGTGTGGTTGGAGTAGGTGACCCAACTCTTCCTCTGACCCTATCCCCCCACCTTACCCCGACCCAACCACTCGTTCTCTCTATTGCATTCTCTCCATCATTCTCTTGTCTCTCTGCGGCTCTCCCTCCACCCTTTTCCTCTTCGTTCTACCTCTGTGCCTCTCCATCCCCTTCCCTCCTTCCCTTGGTGGTGGTTAATGGCACAGGGATCCAGCGTGGAATATAGATCAGTGCAAGATGGATGGGGCACCAGGAGCTCCGGCCAGTCCCGTAGGTCCCAGACCAAAGATTAACTAAATATTAGCTGACAGGAAGAGATAGAGGCAGGGACACAGCTGCAGCTGCTAGTGCCACTGCCGGCAGAACAAACGACAGAGACTGTTTTTAACCCCCTTTGCTCTGGGGAGAGAGAGACACACATGCGATAAACACACAAAAGATGCAAAAATACACACAACACATTGGGTATACATACTGTGGTGCACACATACACACATGCTATCAGAAGCACCCTGGGAGAAGAAGTCCACTAATCACATTCTCTCCTCCCCCTCTTGGCCCTGCCAAGGCGGATGGTGAGGGGGGAAAAAAGGAATAAATCTTTATTAGGCGATGTGTCCCTGCTTTATCGATCTCTTCGCTCCTTGCCTCCCCCTCCTCCCTCACCACCACCACTCTTTCTCTCCCCTCCTTTTGTTATTTTAGGCGTGTGTCTGCCATCCGGTCCAATTGAGTCAGGCTGTACATCAGAGAGGACCATTACCCATGTCTCCCTGGGCTGGCCTGTCACTGGCTGTGAGGGGGGTAGGAGGTGAGGTGATGTAGCCACCCAGGAGGGACAGATAGCCAGCTAACAGCTAGCCGGCCAGTGAAGCCTGGTTGGCAGACAGAAAGACAGACAGACAAGTAGCCAGATATTGTGGGCAAGGATGCAAATGGCAATAACATGCAGTGGCAGACATCCTTGACAATGCCATGAAACAACAGTGAAAGAGCTCCACTTCACCTAAATTCAGGTTCTGTGTGGCTTTACAAACAGAGCGTGGCACCGGTGGGTTTATGATGGTGTGGTAGCTCCAACTTAACCACTGATGCGCAAAAGTGATCACAGCCCCCCCCCCAAAAAAAAGATGTACCTCAGAGGGTTGATACTGTTAATAAAAATGAAAGCTAAAATCAGCATCTAGACAATCTTTTTAAAAAATTAAAACAAAAATAAAAACCTCTGATGAACAATACAACACAAACTAACAAACTAAAACAAAATGGATGATTCCGTTTTCATATTCGTCCAGTGTTGATGGTTTATGGTGAGCAACAATAAAATTACTTTGTGCAAAATGATAAAGATTGTTTTTGTGACTCATATTTAGTGCATTACAGGCCATCCTTCAGCCTCTACAAATGAAGTCTTTCCCCATAAGACCTGAAAAACTCCAATTAACATTCAAACTAAACTACAAGTAGCCAATTTCTCTTATGAGAATTTACCTTACTACTAAAATGAAATCATATTGAATTGAATGAAACAGCATGAAAATCAAAACTAATAAGTGGTGACTGGCACAACAAACCCTGCACATACTGTAGCTTTTTTGGCATCGATCCAGCTAATGTCATTATGTGTATACATGTGCTGATGTCAGCATAGACATAGACAGCATAGACAAATTCAGTCTATTATAAGTAAATAGGATTTTTTTTTTTTTTTTGTAAAATCATAAAAATTTGAACTTTGACCTACTTTCCCCAAAACTTAATCACATCTATTCTGGGTCGCTGGCAATCTATAAACCCTATTTGGTATGAATTCAACCAATAGTTTAAAGTGTTAATAAACAAATAAACTGAATCAAAAACAATACCCCTTGCCTCCCCTTTGGGGAGCGGGATAATAAAGGTTTATATCAACTCTGGTAGACTATTTCATACACCCCCGTTCAACCTTAGTTGTGCACCTTTATATTGTAGAGATGCTCATTTTTCTCAACTAAAATTTCAGTAGTGATCGTTTAAAAACTTTAGACAAAGAAACAACAGCAAATAGGCCAAGTTCTGTCCCTCTCCTAATTCCAGACAGCGGTAAACAGAGAGCTTCTAAATGTAGAAACAGCGATAGCCCCTGAGGTCTGCATGCAGTCTGCTAGCACTGAGTACAGCACAGGGAGTGGGAGCTAGCTAGCCTGCTAGCCTTCCTCTGGGAGTTTAGACACAGGAAGCACTATGGAAACATGCTGTATCTAGATAGGCGCAGTGTAAATAAGATATGAGTTTCTATTGCCCGGCTTGGGAAATGAAACTGGAAAATTGAGAAGGGGAGAAAGAGAGACCATAAGAGCCTATAAACACAAGGAAGGAATGCATGAAAGAAGGGGGAGGATAAAATGATAAAGAGTTAAAGAGCAAGAAAGATGACAACAGGAAGGTGAAGGACAGGAATGAGGTAAGAAAAGCCAGCACAAAAATAAACAAGAATGGAGAAGATGTCACTCTTTAAGAAGGGCAAATGTAATTTCATCATCATGACACAGCCTTCTCCTTGTATCTGAATCTCTCTTATTCTCTGCCTTTGTCTCGTTCATGCCTTGAGAGCCTTTCTGGCTCTATCCAACACTGCTCTGCCACTGAGCAGTGAATGCATGTCTCACATGCCACACCGCCACAGCATTGTTGGACTATGCACCGCCAGAGGCACCTCATACTCTCAGGACCTCCTCCTTCACATACCTCACCCTTTACTCAAGCCTGCCGGGCAAGAATGGGGTAAATTTCACCCCTTTAATCATGCTCAGATTCCAGTTTGTTTCAAAACAGAACACCAAAACTGCATATACCTGACTGTTTTCAGAAACAAGGAGTTACATATTGGAACATTCAAAAGACGCATGCAGACATTCAATGAGGCAAGCGATTCTTTCCTTTGATTGGGAGGAGTTTATTGGAAAACAATAATGCGACAAAGGGCTTTTCTTTCAAGTAAAGCAAAGGGCCAGTAGAGGAACAATCTTACCACCAGACTGACCTTTACTTTAGTAAATCCCTTGGGGTCGAGTGAGGAGGTCAAAATTAGGCCAAGTCAATGCTGGGGGTGGGACCAGTTGATGAGTGAACACCTCTGTCGCAGTGGGTGTGTGCGCATCAGAGGTCAGCAGCAGGTAAACCCTCATCCTCATGTTGTTGTTTATTCTAAGGCGCCTAGTCACTGGCGCCCCAGCATTGTGAGTGTGTGTCTCTGTGTGTGCAAGAGTGGAAATAAGATAGGGTGGGAATGATGACAGACAGGAATGTCATCCACCCTCTTATCATTAACGTGCCTCACCTTTATTCAACCTGACACACAGAGCCACACATGATGTTCATCAGGCCATTAGCACGCAGTCATTCGCACATGATTGTATTCATAAAGACTGGATTAACCTTATCCAGCACTGTGTAACTATTTAACACAAAATCTATTTTCTTCAAGGAAGTAACCGAAAAGGATAAAAGTCTACTCTGAAACTAACAATTACTAACAAGTGACAAATGAAAGGTAAAACCTGAGGAGTGGTCCCTTCCAGGAGGACAATGCATCAATCTGTAAGGCATGAGAGGTCACTGAATGGATGAATGAGTGTGAAAACACTGCCAGTCATATGCTGTAGCAGATCTCAACCAATTTGAAAAGATTTGAAAAATTTTGGGCCAAGTTCGACAAAGCTCTCTACCACCATCATGAAAGTCTCAATTGAGGGAATATATTTTGTTAGACTGGTGTCCATCCCTCCAGTATAGTTCAGAGGCATGCTGCCCTTTCATCTATTTACTTGAAGGAACTAAAAATAATGCTTCATCCACGACACTTTGGTAATATCCATGGCAATAAATCCTACTGAATTGAATTGCCTTATAGAATCAAGCACAAGAGTCAAGGTTACTAAGAGACTTTACATTAATTCCATCTTTATTTTGTCACCCTTAACTGAAGGGACAGTCAATTGGAAACACTGGCAAACCTGCAGCAATGCACTACTACCACTTTTCAGCTTAAAAAAAAAAGCAACAAAAAAATATATGTGAGGCTAATACTGACCAATATTCATTACTAAATACTGTGGTTTTGTCCAGTGTAGTTCAAGAAGATTTCCATCAGGTTAGGCTTGCAGTACTTACAAAAACACATACAAAAACTGTAGCTTTGCCTGCTGTACAAGGCTTAAAGGGTGAAATGGTTGTGCATACATAAGGCTATGGCAGCAGTGAAAGCATGTGCAGCCTTGAACACATACTTTTACTTACATGTAGTAAATACACACACAGTATACATACAGTACATTGAACCTCCTACTGCAGTAAGCAGTCTTGGACTGCTTTGTGCTTATTTCAGCAGCCCATTGGTGCAAAGAGGAATTCATTAAAGAGAAAAAAAAAGTGAGAGGGAGCATCACATAGGAGAACGCTGAGTGCTGCATTCCCCTGTTGTTATTATTGCCAAATCGAAGAGAGAAGGGCGGCTGGTAATAAAAGTCATTAAATGAAATAGAAAAAACGGCTTTTAATAGGGCCTTGTCATTGTGGATTTAGTAGCCTTTCTATCGCCTGCTCCCTCCGCTCCATTCCTTTTGCTCTCAGAGAAGAGAGAGGCAGGAGCTCTGTGGAAGCAGGACTGGATTCCTAGACAGAGTCAGCCAGCCGAGGAGCTGTGCTGACGCACACCCAGCAGCCACAGTCTGGGACAGGAGACAAGTCAAGCTGGAATGGGGACTGGAGCAGACGCTACAGAGCTCATACTGGAACTTTATTACTTTAGCTGGTTTATTTTAACAAGGGCAACACACACTGTTCCTGTATATTGTGCGTCTCTGAAAGCATGCCAGTATTAGTGTGCAGGGCAATTTGGAAGGATGGTTTTTGGGCAACTTGGTCATAGGTCTGGGAGTGTGGTAGACACAAGGCAACTAGGGTTTTGGAACAGGGAACGGTGATTTAAGAGGGGCAGGGAGGAAACAGCTATGTCTGGGACCAGCACTGGGAGAGGCGGGAAAGCTGGCTGAATCAGGTGAAAAGACTGGAAATAAGGTTGACAGATGTTAGTCTTAGCTTGCAATGACATTTTGGATAATCTACTAAAGTCTTGGACATGTGATGAATAGAATAAAATACTGGAAGTAATCTGTCTTCTGGAGTTGGTTAAAGAGTGGGGTCAGGATTGTGATACACATTTGGACTTCTGGAAACATGACAGAGCAAAATGAAGTACTACCGGCCATCTATACCTTATTAGTAGGTACAGCACAAATGTTAGACAAGCAGGCACATCTACACACACACACACACACACACACACACACACACACACACACACATAAGCTAATGTGTTTCCATTACACGACAGCTGAAATGTATCCTATCTTCTTTCCATTCAACCAACATAATGGGACAAAGACATGGAATCTGCTTCTCTTTGCCTCTCAGATACACCAACAGAAACAGAGCACTCTCCCTAAACACTCAGTGTCTCTTCACATGGATGTGGTTGCTGCCCCTGTCTCTTTCTCCCTCCTGGACAGCCAGATGTTTACACTAGCTCTGGGCTCAGCCATGTTTCCATGACGATACAAGCTCAGGGTTTGTCACATGGCCAGGGCTAGACCCAAGGCACTAGATCCAGGATCACAGCTCCTTTAACACTCTCACCTTAGAGCCTAATCCATGACATCTGATCATTTTACTCTGCCCTTTACGTTCACACATTCCACCTGAGGAATTGTTTCCCATCTTACTATTTAAAGTAATCTACCAGGTTATCGCATTAGCCATATTGTGCCTGCATCTTTTCAATCATAAGCTGAGCTCAGTTTAGAACATTGCAGTTTCACACAGATATATACAGGATATTCAGGAGCATATTGTCTTTCTCTGTCAGTGGCGGTGGGCATGTGGGCCCACTCTCAATGGGCATTGTAAAAAGATAAAGCAACTCACTCTAACCTAACAGGAAAATAAAACCAGATCCACCCTCATGAAAAGAAACAGCCCACACACAAACAGAAAGAATAAGCCCTCACCCACCAAAACCCAACTCAGCCTGATAGCGTCTCGCAGACGGCATGCTCGTGCAAGATTTATGGTTCACATCTTAAATTCTGCACCTTCGTGGACAAAATGCTTGAAATGTTCAGGTCCGTCCTCAAAAAGCTCTTTGAAAGGCCTTGTGAATTCATCGCTTAAAAAAATAAATCACAGAGTAAAAAATGTATATTTGTGTGTGAAGGTAGAAAAGTACATTCTTGTAAAAATATGCTCACTTTTCCACTCTATAAAGTGCCATTTCACCTTGGTGTCTGACATCCTTCTTTGTCACACAAACAATAAGCTACAAGTATGTGAAAATATTACTTTTTTTTGTTCAAAAATACATGTGTTTTTGGTGCAGATTTTGTCAGCTGTGCCTGAATGTTCAACACAGATATGACTTGCAGTCAACAAAGCATTAAGCTAATGATGCATGAGAGCTGCGGTTCCTCTATTTGCGCATCTCGATATGCATTCAAGGAGCTGATAGAGTTTAAGAGCAGGATTTGCACCAACCATGTCATAAGAAGGAACAGGTTAAGAATTAGGGAACCACCAGCTTGGTTGCTATTTCACCAATTTACTGACATCATGATAAAAAGAGGCTGAGAGAGAGTACATGACGCAGAAACCTAATTAAGATTCTCCAGAGCGTGAACAAATTAACCTGAGTTATGAGCATGCACAAGCACAAGACAGACACACACACATGCATGCACGCACACCGATTTGTCTCTAAAATAGGTGGAGCAGAGGAGGATGACCTTCACACTCAAACAGGCATGACTGCCATGGACATTCAGTGATATTTTAGGCAGGGAAAGGCAAAATATTATAGGCTATCGAGTCCAACAACACCACCATGGAAAATACACCAAAATAGGCTTCAGCTTTCATTATGGTCACATAAAAAGTGTCCTTCCCATCACTCAGATTTGGGGCAGCAGGATGATAAAATGACATGTAGCTCATGCGAAAAAAATTTGCCTAACAAGGAGAGTTGGATAAATAGGCTGTAGCATGTAGCCTTCGCTAATGACATTGCACAGAGCGACATATGCCAGGCATCAGTATGTCACTCCTTAGGGACACGGGCCTTACGGTAACAGGATAGTAAGAGTGAGGTGGTGATGTTTGTGTGTGTGTGTGGTGGTGGGGGTTACGTTTTTACCTCCTGGCACAAAGCCCTGGAGGCAGACAGAGGGGGTGGGAGTGGAAGCGTCAAAGGGAGGAGGAGCATGACAGGAGCTGTCAAAAATGAATGAGAGAAGAGGGGATGAACTTGACCCAGACTGGAGGACTAAAGACAGGAAGGAGGGTAATGAAGTGCAAACATGCTTTGTCATGCCATGTTAGAGCCATAGGATTAGAATTCTATAATTAGAAGACGGGGCACCATAATACTAGCCTTCCTTTCAGTGTGATGAGCTGCCGAGTCTAAATTACACAAGGGGCCTGGAGAACAGATGCTGAGATCAGAACAGGCAGCTCTGGAAGTTTTCTGTACCGGTAAATGATGCTCAGTTATGGCACGGTACAAGTCTGACTGACAGGCTGAAAAAAATTGAAACTCGGGACACCAGTAAGACTTCCTGAGCTTTCTGTGATCTGCTCATGACAATGGAAGACAGTGAGCATTCGTTACGGGACTGTTCTCTAAAGTGGCATGCATATTTCCTTTTAATCGTTTCCAGTTTTAATGTATTATTACGCACTGAACCTCTTCATGGCAGGCTGAGGTTAGGTATTTGTTCCACTACCTGTTCACTGGCTGACAAATTCATCACTGATTTGACAGCAGAAAGAGTGCAAGAGGGCTGAAGCTGGCCCGTTATAATGGCCCTGTAACATTGAAGCGGCCAACTGCGAGATAACACTTGCATTTGTATATGAATATTTATCTCAAAGGCTGGCATTGGAACAGATGAGCCCGCATGGGAGAATGAACAACCCATCCATCTCACTCTCCCACCTTCTCTGCACTTCATTCTTTACTTTCATACATCCCTTTCTCTTGCAATCACCATTTCAATGCCTTTCGCCTTTTTTGCATTTTCCACCCACTTTTTCCCTCCAGGCTTCCCCTCTTCTTCTTGATATCACCCGATCTATTGCTCTTCCCCTTAAACGCCATCCCCTATCCGTTCCCTCTGCCGAACTGATGTATGGAAAGAAACGGAGGCAAAAAGGAAAAAGCGTGTGATTAATGTCTTTGAGAAAAAGATAAATAATCACAGGAGACTGGGGGCTGGTAGTTGGCCTTAGGGGAGTAAATATGGAGAGTTTTATAGCTGCTCACTTGGGAGAGAAGGAGGTGGAAGAGATGAGAGGGGGAGGAGAGGAATACAGCGACAGAAGATCCATTCAAGTATATTAGCTTTCCCCCCCCATACACAATAACCTCCACATCTATTCTATTGCTCTACTGTCTTTCATCATCAACACTGAATCCCATCCCTCTGACAGCACACACACAAAGCTACACAAAGCCATGCACGCACATATAAACCCACACAACCACCCTGCACTTTTTTTTTCCAGGCCAGACCCTGTATATGTGTTTGATGGGGCAATGTGGTGTGTGATGTGGCTGACAGCCCCCTCCCATGCTGCCCTGCTTTTAAGCCCTCATCCTCCAGTGGCTGCCTGTCCCCTGGAGTAGATTGCATCTTTTATTTATCATTTTCTCTTCCTTGGCTTTATTTTCCCCAGAAAAAAAAAAAAAAAAATTCTGGGGCGAAAATTGCAATCAGCATAACATGCCCTCCTCCTGCTGTGTACTCGCCTGTCATCCTCCACTCTCTGTGAGCATGCAGGATGAGACTGACAGCCCGTGCAGACTAAGGCACACACATGCACACACACTTATACGCATGCACAATCCCCCTCTGTGTTTATCAAACCCCCACACACACACACTGACACACATACTCTTTTTTCCCTCTCTCTCTTTCACACACAAAAACACACACATGGCCTCAGAAAATGACCTCGTTCCTGTCTTTGCTACTATTTCGGACTGCTTTCTAAACACACACACACACACAAATATACACACATATCTCCTCCTCAGTCTTTTTATTTCCCCCGGAGCTGAGTGTTTGCTTCCTAAAGCCCCAAAAGAGTGAGCACATAAATGAGTCTAATGCTTGGGAATCTGGTAAACAGGCCAGAGAGGGAGGGAGAGCTGCCTGCCTGTCTGCCTGCTCCATGGCTACTATTGTGCACTGCACATTCTCTGAGCCCACAAGAGCTGAAGCCATCTCCACACAGATTCTTTGGAGAAATAGTAAGCCAAGAAGTGAGAAAGGGAGAGGGAGCAAGAGAGAGAGAGAGACTGAGCAAGGAAGGGAGGAGGAAGGAGAAGATCATGCATAAAATCTTGTTTGCAGAATGCATTAAGATTCAGATGAACTGGGGAGGGTAATGGGATTAGAATCCTGAACCGTTTCCAAGGGTGGGGAGTCGGATTGACAGCTGAGTCTATTGCACTGACGAATGCAGTGAAATATTGTGGCAAAGGCAGTCAGCCAAGCAGGCAGGCAGGCAGGGGGTTGCAGAGCCCACAGCACCTCTGTTTACTTTGTTTACCACAAATAACGCAGCTGAGAGACTTAAATGTATTTTGCCACTATCCGCTGCATATAGCCTAGCCTGGGCTGGCAGCAGAAAAGCTTTAGTGTGTCTCACAAAGGTGTTTGGCAAACAAAATAGAAGCACTGTGGCTTTAAATCGCCGTCCCTCCCACCCTTTCTAAATATCGTCTATTTAGCCAGCGGTGAAAAGATATAGGGGGCTTTTGTCTGCGTACCCATTGGTGGGGGCATGGAGAGCTGGAAAGACACAAAAATAGGAACAAAGTGCTAAGCTTCCAATTGGGATGGCTCTGGGCAATTCAGTGCGCGCAGCTCAGTGGGCAAAAACAAGGAGAAGTGGGCTACTATTACGGGCTTATCTGAAAATAGGCTATTCTCACACAGCTATAGGGTAGACTGGTGTGGAAATACCCTGCATTGTTTATAATAGACAAGTCTATGAAAGGCAAACACAAGCCCTTTAAAAGTCTGGCATCATTCCATGGAAAAAGACAAACAGTGTGAGTTCGAGCTTTTGCTTATTACACTGTTTTTCCTGCATTATTGTTACGTTATAGTCCACTCACCGACTTGCAATACGTTGTCCACCCAGCCACCCTCCAGCAGAGTGACACCCCGTAGAAAAGGCAGCTGGGTCTCGTCATTATTGTCCCCGCTAGTTCCACTTTCCTCTCCTCCGGCGTTGAAAGAGGAATACATACAGATCTCCTTCTCACTTCTCGGGAATGACCAGTATACGATCCTTCGCTGGACGGGTTCCGGGATCCTCTCGAACCGTTCCTCCACCCTTTGGAACGGCCACTTCTCCGCGACTCTGCGTGCCGCGATGTCGAGCAACGACTCGGGGTTGTGCGTTTTTCCATTCCCCGACCCTCCCGGAGCGGACCCTGAGCCGCCACACAGGATTCCTCCAGCCCGCTGCCCCTGTCTGCATGCCGGGTTGTAGCCGGGCCGGCAGCAGAGCCGCTTGGCTGGGGGCTGCTGGACTCGCTCGGCCATGATCGCACCGCTTCCAACCTGAAGCGCAGTTCCTCTCCGATCATATAAACGGGATAAGGAAGAGAAAAGGGCAATCTCGCACCGATTGTTTGCCGTACATGGAAAGACTGCCCTTATTTGGAAAAGTGGGCGGTGCTTACGAGTTCCGTGAAGTCCTTTGTGTTGTCAAAGTAACCAGGATGGGCGGGATCCTGGAGCGCAGCCAGCGCACGAGTGGCGCTATAAAAGGAACTGGAGGCGGAATTCCCGAACGTCGGCAAATCCTTTGTGAAGCCGTCCGGGAGCGCGAGGGCGGAGCCCAGGCGGCCAACGGCCTTTGAAGTTTCCTTCTTATTTGAGTTTAAAGGCGGGGTCTTAGTCCAGGGGCGGACTTGCAGTTTCCCACAGGGGTAAAAGGGGGCAAGAGAACTGACTATTTTCTTTTAGAGCCAGGGCTTTCACCACTGGCTCTTGCTTTTTCAATAACTGTGTGATGGTTGTTTTTAAGGCTTAGTCCAAAGGACTCTCAGTTGTCAAAGACAGAAAGGGCGTGGGAGGAGGAACGTAAAGATGTGGAGTTGAGCATACTTACCCTCTGTAGTCACTAACCACTCATTCTGGTCAGCTGCTTAGCATAGATGAGCTGCCCAGTGGGAAATAAAAATTCACAGACACTCGCTTGTATTACTTTATAAGCCACCTTTAACCTGTTAACATTTCAGGAGACACCATAACAGTCCTCACATGTTTTTTTACTAAAATAACACTTTAAAATGCAGGATTTCAACTAGCAGCTAAGTATATTTATGTGTTATAGCCAACCTACTTTTACTTAAAGAAAATAGGCTATATTTTAAAATCCCTGAAATTCTTCAGTACCTGGCCAAAGCAGTATTTTCTCTCCCAACAATTATGACATAAGTGGAGCTTGTTAACTATGAATTGTGGTGCAGTCATTTTATGGTTGCCTTGCCTGTGTGTTGATAGTGTTAGTTGTACAGCTGTGTCATGAAAGGGTCGCCTTCATACTCATCAGGGGTTAGGGTGTGGTTGTCTTGCCCACCCCTGGATCTCCCCAACTGATCACACATATGCCAGAAACTAGTAATTATAATCATATATATATATATATAAACCCACCAAACTGGGGTTGTTTTCCTTAATTGTCCATAAAACCTCGCCAAAACTATGGTGGTAAGCCAGAATGTGTGTTTGTAGTGTGTAAGTCATCTGCATGTGTTCTCAGCTGCCCCTCTTCTTCCTCTGTGATAGGTCTAAAAGGCTGGCCTTTGAACTACTCTGAAAGTGATCCATGCCGTATGGACAGAGCAGATGTGGCCTAACCTGATTTGGTTTCAATACTTCCCCACAGGAAGTTCACAAAGCCAGCAGGTCCTCCTTTGTTATGTTAGTCATCTATCTCAGAGGGCCGGTGGAGTTTTTAGTTTTTTTCTCATAGTGTCAATACTTCAGTTATTTGTTCCTTCAGACAGACTGGTTACAATCATCACTGTGTCTACAACAGTAAGTTAGGTGTAAGCTATTCTTTAGATCAGATTACACCTTGATTATATTTGTTTGCCATTGAGTACAGATTACTATTAAGTTACTTAGTAGTTTGTTAGTCATGATCATATGATCATACAGGAAATGCTGTTTATGACAGACATTTAGTAGAAGCTTTGCTGACAAAAGGATGCGATAACCTCATATTACAATTCTGTTGCCTTGTCATCTTTATCCACTTTATTGAGAGTAGCCTCTGGATTCCCTACATTTTTGTAAATAACTTTATAGCTCATGTAAATTACTTGTATGTTTTAACAGAGGTTACCTGTATACGGTTATCCTTAAGAATAGAATCACAAAAGATAACATGACAGGCCCAATGCAAATAAATGTTGTCCTATATTGTTGCAATTTAGCATTTTGTTCATGTATTCTTTTTCATTTTACAGTCGCTATCACCTATTCTTCAGTGGTTGTTTTATTTCAGTAAATTTCAACATATATAACTCAATCTCAGGCATAAATTAATCACAAACCATGGCAAACGAAAACAAAGAAAGTAATTTAAACACCTAAAATTGGTGTGTGATGAAAAGCTATATGCTGAAGCTTTCGCTTGTAAAATCCACTATTTTAAAACTAATAATTCTGGTTAGATCCCCATGGGGGGAATATGTGTGTGTGTGTGTGTGTGTGTGTGTGTGTGTGTGTGTGTGTGTGTGTGTGTGTGTGTATGCATGTACGTACGTATTTAATCTTAGGTGTAGCCTCATGCTTTTCACATATAGTCAACAGAGAAATATTTTTAATTCCTCATTTTTCACTTCTCATTTCTTTTACAAAACTATATAACATATTAAATCTTTAACTGATACACATTTGTTGAGTAAATGTTCTTATCTATACTAAAAATATAGATGGTAACATGCAAATAAAAACCGGCTCATTCCAATTTGAATGAACCTCACCGTCTGTACACCGTAGTAAGACTTCAGACTACATTTCCCATCTGTTATAGAAACTGTCGTAACTTATCGCGAGAATACATTGTAGTCAAACCACAAGACCACACTTCCTGGAAAAGGGAGGAGGTGGTTCTTATCATCGTTAAATTTCACAAAATATCTGCTTTTCTGGTAAGTTATATTGGGCAGCAGTTACATTTTATCTTCGTTTACCATAGTGAAACCATAGATATGATGTAATATTGAGTTCACGTATATTATTGTTCCGCTAGTCAGCTGAGACACTTCCTAAAAGTTAGGCCGTTGAATGCATAGGCGGGTTAGCTAACGGTGCTAACGGAACTAGAAATGTATTTTCCCACATTTCTTTGTCACATTCTTAGATATTCGCAAAGGTTAAGTCGCCAGCTTATTTGTTTGAGGCTGAAGCCATAGTATTTAATAACGTTTCTGTTAGCATACAGCTAACGTAGGCTGACGTATGAAGTGTTCCTGCTGGTCCTTACCAGTCTGTGAAATATGGTTCGGTTACTTAATAGATTTTAAATTCTGTTGAAATAATGATAATAGCCGATAGGTGATTTACCCCCCCCCCGATTGAAAATAGCAAGTCGGTTATCAGTTATGGCATGTACCCGCTTCATTGTACATTGTAATCAATGTAGTTGTCGTTTTTGTTTCAAAAATTGAGTTTTTGTAACATATCATTACTAGGGTTGTATTTTCAGTGCGATCGACTGTCAGCAGTTATTTTGTCGATTAAGGAAATCCTTAAGATCGGCATGTCAAAACGCAGGTTCCCGTGTAAAATGTATGTCATGCTTGAATATTTTGTTCTTCTATATATTCAAACGTTTTATCCTTTACTGGTTAATTCTTACTCAACAACTCCACGTAGAATACTAAAGAACTTATAAATTACAAGACGTCTATAATAACCCGTTAAATATTCACTAAGTACTTCTGTCTATGCCCTCTCTGTACTACTTTAATATGTTCTAAGTCATTAATTAAGATGACTTTTGTTATAATGTGTTACTATATAAATTAAATTTGATTATTTTTGTTTTGTAAAACTTTATAGTAGAGGAAAACACTTATTCTTCTTACTTTTCCAAAACACATGGTGAGATTTTAATGTTGAAGAACTTAATAGGTTAAAAAAAGATCACATAAATTGTGGTATATCACAATGTTGGCTTGTATACCACTGCCTTAACTCTTGATCTCTACTTGCAGGTGTGCCAGACGTCTGTATTGTTGGCCAGGATGATTGACATTAAAGCCTGGGCAGAGTATGTGGTGGAGTGGGCAGCTAAAGACCCTTATGGTTTCCTGACCACAGTCATCCTGGCTCTCACTCCACTCTTCATTGCTAGTGCATTGTTGTCCTGGAAACTAGCCAAAATGATTGAGGCACGAGACCGTGAACAGAAGAAAAAGCAAAAACGACAGGAAAACATAGCTAAGGCCAAGAGGACCAAGAAAGACTGAGACTGTGAGGGGAGGATGAGGGCATGACAATGGGAGGAACAACCACCGTGGCCCTCCTCATTTCCAAGTAATGACACAGTGCCCTTTCTTGTCCCAGCCCTACTGTCAGCACAGGGCCACTACTCCTCACGGCCTGGGATTGGAGGAGGGACACTGGCCTCACAGGCCTTACAGTGCTGAGATGGACAGTACTGCCCAAAGAAGCAGAAGAGCTCGTCCCAGTGGGACTTTGGTCAGCAAGAGCACAGTGGTCATCTTTATGAAGTTTTTATATGGACTTCCACTGATACATGTGCAGCTGTTGCAACATATTGCATTCCATTGTTAGCATTGCTGAATTGATGAGAATACTGAAACATTTCTTCTAACTAGCAAAATACTTAACTAATTACTTTTGAATTAATAAACATTTCATGGTTGGTTAATTAAATACAGTTTCCTTTTGCTAATTTAAATTATTTTTAAATTATGGCAAGTTTGAAAAAAGAATGGATGTGAGAATATATTTCCTTTGACACACTGAAATCATACTGGACGCCTTAATAAAAGACATGAACTTTGAATTATGCGTCTATGTACACTACCACTTTGAGGTTCAGTACACCTTTATCTCAAGTCTACCATCTGTCAGTAATCAGTTTCCTGTCAAAACTTAGAACATTATCAAAATTTAAGATAACTGCTTGCTTGAAAATTAAGAACAATTGTATCAGTTATCCTTATGTACATTTTCTATTAAGCTAAAATGTGACTTGTATTCAAAAGTATAAAAACATGGTGTTAATTTGTTGAGTCCTTTGGGGGACTGTACTTTGTATGTGAAACAGTGGTTAGTCTGTAAGGCAGCTTTAAAAATTTAAAAATCCAAGAAAAGTTACAGGCAGTGGACACATCGCATTGTGGTACATTTGTTTCCAGGAAACATGATTTGTCCATCAGTTTAGTGTAGTATTACTTTACAAGTACACATGTAAGACAGCAGGGGTGTGTAGTTAGACCATGACTGAACTGCAAGATCACAACTAAAGCTACTCTGTTAACATGTATCTGCTCTGCTCAATCTTTGTTCAACAACTGCCAGCTTGGAATGCTGTTCTGTAGCTAATACGCAAAGGAATGAATTATGCACCAGCCAGGATCAAGATTACATTATTCACAAAAATGACATGATTCAGAACAAATCAGCAAAACTTCCTTGTTTAACAAAAATTATCCCAACAGTATTTAATTTAACAACAGCTCAATGACACAACATTGTTTGTGTCTTAATAATTTACATATTTCTTATAAAAAACATTTTTCATTGCATTCTTATTTTGTTCATAGATGGAGCATATTTGGTGTAACAGGGTAAGGCTGATTGCTTTGAACAATTTTAATTCATTACAATATGCTGGCAGCTTTTCAGTCTGCCTGCTTTATATACTCAACTCTTAGAAACTAGAAAAATATACAACCCCTCATATAATGTAACGCTGTTGAATAAAACAGTAAATATCGGAAACATAATGTGACTGCAGAGAAGAGTTATGTGGTAATTATCTTCATGTAATTTGAGAAGTAATATTTAGAAATACCACACTGGACTGCATTATAATTAAATGTGTAGAGAATATTAGAGTTCTAATTCCACATTTATGGAGCGAGTATTTATTACAGGGGTTTCTGTTGGATTTTACAGCTCTTGGTGTATGAGGGTGTGTTCATTTATTTCTTTGAAGTCGGCATCCAGGAGCCAGGCTGAAAGGTGTCTCCAGTGCTGGTGGGCTCTTCACTGATCTCCTGCTTGCCAAAGCTGGTAGTGGCTGCATGGCCTGTGGCCACAGTCCTTGGAGTTGCCACCAGACCTTCCTCATACTCCTTAGTTCGTTCAATGAGATCTCTCTCCTCCACCTCCTTGGCCTTCAGCTTTACGTCTTCCCTGTAGAACTCATTCTTTTCCAGTTCCTATATAGATATATCAAAAAATACACAGAGATATGTATTTAAAATTATGGTCCGTGATCAAACTGGTTACATGATGGTGTTGGTGTACATATTATTGGAAAATATCTGCATCAGAGAGAAAATATTCTCAATGTTACATACTTTGATACACTGAATTGGAAAACTATTGGCAAAAGTGTTGAATTGAAAATGTTTTAAATTTTTATGATACTAGCATGACCTGTTGGGAACCATGGGTTCTGCATCCTCTGATACAGTCCATTTCTTTACTTTACTTGGTAAATTCCACTGGTATTTCAGTAGACTAACCTCTCAGCTGGCATGTTTGTTTCTGCAAACATGCCATGGTGTCAAATTCTGCAAATTTGACACCATGGCAACATGGCTCTACTTATCAGTTGCTAGGTAACACACTTCAATGATAATTCTATGATTCTGGGCATAGCACTGTGATTGGCCATTGGGAGGCCATTGTATTCCAAAATTACTAACATCTCCCAAAATATTGGTCCTATCAACTTGTTGTTTTTGATAGTCTCTTCCTGAACTAAAAATACACAAGGATGCCAAACTGCAGCACTCAGCTCTTTCCGGATTTTGTGTGATGCCTGAGACACATGGTCAGAGTCCACTTCCCTTTCATACTATAGAATATAGATACTGTTAGTTCATGTATACATCATTTTTATGTATAACAGGTTTTTAAATCTTACATTAGGAGGAATCAGAAAAGTTAATGCATTGTAATGTTCAGAGGTTTTAAGTAGGACCTGTAACTCAGAAACAAACATTGTTTTTCAGTAAAACCCATTCTGTCATTGATTCATAGATTTCAAACTGTAACAAAATACTGCATACTGAAAACTACTGTATAGCTAACTGACACTTTTGTCCCACTACTTAATGGAAGTATTTTTCTTACAGACCACTGTAATTTGAGATTAACTGCAGATATTTTGCTGAGTCGTAATAACTTCACATTAAAAAAAAAAACACTATTTAATATTTCCATATCATTTTCTACTGTTCAAGACTTTACAGCCACTCTGATAACACCACCACCTCATTGTGCCATCCTCATCTCAAGGCATTTAATGGCAATAAACAGATTCTCTTTCTTTTTTTCTTA
The DNA here is from genome assembly GCA_030068375.1 of Ostorhinchus rueppellii. Taxonomy (NCBI): domain Eukaryota; kingdom Metazoa; phylum Chordata; class Actinopteri; order Kurtiformes; family Apogonidae; genus Ostorhinchus; species Ostorhinchus rueppellii. Next base: position 35,050,966 of record JAQQZY010000029.1, on the reverse strand, counting down.
CTGTCGTTTCTCATGTATCTCACAAATCAGAGATTCCCCTCAAAGGCTTTACAATCTGCACATTATACAATATGTCTGTCAGTTTAGATAAAGAAAAACTCCCTCAAAAACCCCTTGAATCGGAAAAAAATGGTAGGAGCCTCTTCCTAACAGTGCAATAGGTTTTGCTTGTACAGACATTTTGATGACTTATGAACACATAGATTTATAAATACTTTGTACAACAGAAAAAAATGAAAGGCTATTTCTTCTTCATTAGATACTGTACGTGCATAAATTTATAAATATTGTCTGCTATATTATACCAGTGGTATAAATTATCACAAAAGTATTTGCATGACAATCACCAAAAATCATTATTATAATAGTCCTATTTGTGCCAAAACACAAAACATCTATCAAAATCTTTTAACAAATTCTGTGAAGCTGGAAAAGTAAAGCTGGAATTTCAGCATCACATGACAATGATGATTGAGTTTGACTACCAGATAACTTGCTGGAATGCCCAAACTGACATACAAAACTGGACCAGTCATAATTCCTTCATCTTTAATCAACTACCTCTGGGTTGTCTTGGAACAAAGTGCAAACTCTCTACTAAAGAGTACTTGCAGGTCAAAAGCAGAAGATGCAGTTTCTCATGGCAGCTTCCAGGAATAAATGAGTGTATGCAGAGAGTTTGAAGCAGGGCATTTACTAGAAGAGAACTAGTGTTCACTTAACCTATGCTGGTCCAATAAACCCTGGTTGAAAGTGTGGTGCTTGGAAAGGATAGGTAAACGAACATGACAGGAGGTATTCACAATATAAACAACCTTTCCAAGTCATGGAAACAATTATAACCTGAACATTGTCCACCAGTGGAATAGTTACCCACTTGAGCCACGGCTAGTGTCCAGTGATGTTAGCCTCTCCCCAACACAGAGGGCCAAAAAGGAAGGGAGGACTGGGCATAATGCTGTTGTGTGTTGGCAGAACTGAAGGACTGGAAAAGAGAGGGGAGAGCTGTGGCCAAAAAGCCCCGCTTTGGGGAGGGAGACAAACATACTGAGCTGCTTTTCCAGCCTGTTAATGACAGGATTTAATCCAATCAATTTATGTCGGCTTGGACCGGGAAAAGAGGGAGCGTGACAAGGGGTAGGGTAATGTGCTGGGAGTGAAGCCTTGGCCACATCAACACTGTCCAGCTGTCGATGGCAGCTATTGGGCAGACGCAAGGCAGAAAATTGGAATAGAATGTTCTGGCAATAGAGACAGGGGATGGCATTGGCCACTGGCACGGAGAAAGGACAGAGAGATAGAAAGAGTGAAGAGAGCTGCCTGGGTACTGGCCTTCCAAGGGATTTCCTATAGACCCACATTTCACTGGCCAAATAATTTCCAGCATTCTCACATTTAAAGAGCAATAAACCCAGTGAGAGGTACACGAGGGGAAAAACTGCACTCCTTCACCATTCCCATCTTCTAGACTGCCAGAAATAAAACACAAAAAGCTGAGATGCAGGCTTCTGCTGGAAAAAAGAAAGTAAACTAGGACATGGTGTCAGTAAGCCCCTTGTTCAGAGGCTGTCTTTGCTCTCAGTCTCGCCATCAATGCACTTCAGCTGCTGTTTATTTTAACACCTGTCCCCCAAAGTTCCTGGATTCAGTTCGAAACTGTAAGATAAAACAAATCAAAGCCTTTTCCTTCCATCTTTTGCTTCTTTCCTCCCTTGTAACCAGTCCCCAAGAGTCCAACCATCAGCACAGTGGGGAGGCTCGGGGAGACGTACCTCGATGGAGGGGGGCTCCTTCCGTCTGCCTCGGATCCAAGCTGAAGGAGGCGGAGAGGGTAGGTAAGAAAAAAAAAAAAAAAAAAAAAAGAGTGAGAACACCCACACAAACACACGCTGCACAAACAAAACCTGCAGTCATATTTAAAGAGTACAGCCATAGCATCACTCAGTTTCAGGGCATTACAGTAAGTAGATTGGTGCAGCTACTGAGTAAACGACCTAGTTGAGGGACTGTATCCAAGGTTTTATTTTGTTTCATTTCACTTAGCAAACTATAGGGAAAAGAAGCAGAATGATAACACATCCAAGCTATACACATGCTACACATTAATACTGCTTTAGTGAAGGCAGTGCAGGGCCACTGAGTATCGCGTCTCACAAGAGAAAAGTGTAGATCTGCTCTGATCTTTGAATTTGAAAGTACACGTTCTGTCATTCTCCATCAATACCTCTGTCCTTCTTTCTCCTCCTGAGTAGAACTGTGTGTGTCTGTCATCTTTTTTATTTCTCTTTAAGGAGCTCTATTTTGGCTGAGCTGGCTGCACAGCAGAGCAGGTTAAAGGCAGCCAGAGAGAGAGAGAAAGAGAAAGAGAGATTTTCTAACTCTTCCTCCAGCTAGCGCAGGGATTCTGGGCCTCTTTTATCCCTTTCTTATTTGCATCCTGATGAAAATGCATGAGGGATGGGGCGAAGCAGGATGAGGGGTTTAAGGTGGATAAAGCCAGTCTGAGACAGAGGGAACAGTTTGTATCCAGTTGTAAGAAATTTGAAACACTACTTTATGGTACGGTTGTATAACACCAGCAGAAGGCATCTTTGATAAACTCATGAATACATTTTTCCCCAACCCCCATCTTGTGGTATGAAAAGAAAAAAAAAAAAAAAAAAAATCAATGGATTAGCCTAGGCCTCGATAGATGGAGCCATGAATTTGTTATTCTATTTTATTTGTGCAATACTTTGTGTACTCTGGTGGGTAGCTCTTTTGTTAACATTGTCATTTACCCATGTAAGTGATCGTTAAAGTATGTAACAGTGATGCTGCAGTGCACACTTACCGTCCCACTCCATCGGAATGCTCCCTTCCATATACTCATATTCAGCAGGATTGGCTGCTTCTACCATCCGCTTGGCACGGACAAGCCTTCCTGGGAAACCAAAAAAAAAAAAAAAAAGGAAAAAATGAGAAGGATAGTAAGAGTGGTGAGAGTGAGATAGAGATGCTCGACAATGATGCATCGAAAACGCAAAGGAATACAAGCAAACACAAAGAGGTACAGACACAATGCTCTGTGTCTGCCTCACACACACAGACAGACACACAAATACACAGAGGGATGACAGTGCTGTGACAGGCCATGGATGATTACCTCGTGGCCCTCGGGCCCTTCTCCTCAGATCTCGCTGAGTGGCTCCAAATCTGGGCTAAGCCTTTATGCAAATCAGCTTCCCTTTAACCCACCAACCACAGCCCCCCTCACTGACAACTTCTTCCAATCACAACGCTCTGGCTAACAATGCCCTCCAAAATCAACATCAAGCCGAGCAGGAGACAAAAGAGGTCAGATATCACAGAGAACAGGAGAGGCACAAGCTGCGTGGAATATTAAGTGCTCCTTTCCCTATCTGTATACAGCACGACGCTTGCTAGCAGCAAGGCCACCGCCAATTATTTTGGTCGAATCTGCTGATTAGACAAGTTTGGCTGGCACACAATGACATGAAGATGGAGGTAGAGGGAGGGGGTGTGAAGAGAGATAGAGACAGAATAAGAGAGCAGGAGAATTCAAAAGAGTAAGAATAAGAGAGACTTGTGGTTTGTATGCTGTTACAGAGCTTGGTACAGTGTTCGGTAATAACAAGAGCTGTGTTTCCATAGTTCCTCCTTGCAGGTAGCCGGATGTCCATCCATCGTTCCCATCCCTCTGAGAAATGAGGCAAGGAAGGAGGAGGTAGAAGGAGGGAGAGGGAGAGAGAAAGAGTGATGATGCATGGCAAACATGGCTAGGAGGAGAGAAATGGAAGGGCAAGGAAAACAACACGCTCCAAAACACAGACAATCTGTCAGGATTCCATCACCGTTTCTCTGCAGCTGACTGGACATGGACAAATGGAGCCAAACACCTCCATCCACACCGCAGACTGATGGCCTTAATGTTTACTTCAGCTATAACAGATAGCTATGGCGCTGGGATGATTGAACGACGGCACTCTGAAAAAGTAGAGGCTGCATCACTTGTGCATTCAAGTTTATTTTGTTTAAAACAAATGGGACTGCAGGCAAAGAAACATACTTCACGCAGATAATGTTCTGTTATTATTCCTTATGAAGATGATTATATTCCATATTCTATCCAGCCTATATAATAATCAGGTCAGCTAATTAGGCTAGTATTGCTTTAGTTCTGCTTAGGATCCCACTAGATTGTTACTATAGGGCTTCACAGGCTCCAGTTCTGCAGCTTTAGTTCTGTAATATCCAGGTCTGACAACACACTGCACTCTCACCTTATCAGCAGAGCAGGCCCGGTAATATGGAAAATGCTTTCTGTGATCCTTGCATTTGTTTTACATGTATGCCTTAAAATGTCTTCAGAGAAACTATTTCCTAGAAAACCCCCACGATAGCAGAACAAAAACAACTGCCAGCAAACAAAGGCTGGGTTCTCTAGGCAATACTAACAAATACATTTAACAGGTATGCTAATTATAAACAGATCGTATCCATATTTGCAGTGGGTGTGGGTGGTAGCAGACTGAAATGGTACAATTATGACACAGTCCCCAGCAGCAATGTGCTTAGCTACAGCTAATGCCTAACTAATAACCATAAAGACAGGCGCCCACTTTTTCTATGTTCCTATCTGTCTCTGCTAGCTTAACATCCCCCTCTACTCTCTGTTTCACAACATGGATCACTTTTTGTCTTGCTGCTTTTGCAGCATGACTAAACCCCTTCTACCATGGCTTTTGGATTTGAATAACAAATACTGTATGTACATATATTTATGAAACACGGCTGATCCTCCTACCACATACATACTGGGAGGAGGTTTGTCAGTCTGAAAGGGTGAATCTGGCTCTCCCAATACTGCCTGATCTAGGACAAGGAGAAAAAACAAAACAAAACAAAAAACACAGGCCAGGGTAATGTACTGTTTACTACAAAAGTTCAAAAGAAACCTACCGCTCTTCAAAAAAATGTAATCATCCCATAGGAGTATATGTATTAGCTTTAAAACAGTATAAAATTAAAAACAAAACAGCAACAACCTCACTTATGGGCACTGGTCCTACCCCAGAAAGCAATATAAGACTAATCTTAACCTAATGTAGCATAACACAATTGGCTGTCCTGGAGCAATTTTTGCATAATGATTTCTCAGCTCCAGGGGCTGTCAGCAACTAACGATCTCTGTCAATTCCAATTAATTCATAGATCCTTTTCCCCCCCATAAATTTTACAAATGAACAGAACTGAAATGTTAAGACAACATGTACATAAAACATACACATTAACCCCCCCCCCAAAAAAGATACTTTTTAATTCATCAAAAGACACTTAACTCCTAAGACAAAAAAGGGCCAAAAGAAGTTATTCCAAAGCCCTAAAGAGTTCTTCATATTATGTCTCATTAAAAACATATTCTGTACCCTTTCTACCACTAGGGGTCTCTCACTCAAAACAATAACAAAAGATGAGGTAGTATATGATGTCGTAGGGTGACACAGGATTATGGGAGTTTTTTTTAATCACCATCATCTTTCCTTTGAACATAGCATATTGTCATGTAATGTTATTTCATTCTAATGAAAGAGCCACATGAAATGTTAAGCTTAAATATTAATGTAGTAAAGGGAATATGACACATTGATAGGTTCCATAAAGAAAAGAAAAAAAACACCAGAATTTGATACGGATATAATCAGGGTTCTTAATTTCTACTCAATATCAAATCAGTCAGTTCCTAATAATACAGCTTAATTATTTTTTTTTTGCTGACCAGCAGAAACAACATCTTGAAGTGAGCATTTAAATGAAAAAAATGTGATAAAATAAATAATATACCATGTAGTGCATTATATTTTGTTCATTATTTATCATTATTTTTATTAATTACAATCAAACTGCATGCCAGCGCTCTTTCCACTTCACAGTTCAGAACTGAGTGCTTTCAGGTTGATACTTCCACCCTGTGTCCTCCTTCACCCCCACCTTGAATGAGAGAGAGAGAGAGAGAGAGAGAGAGAGAGAGAGAGAGAGAGAGAGAGAGAGAGAGAGAGAGAGAGAGAGA
>JAQQZY010000029.1:35031262-35044796 GCA_030068375.1 Ostorhinchus rueppellii | reverse complement strand
AGAGAGAGAGAGAGAGAGAGAGAGAGAGAGAGAGAGAGAGAGAGAGAGAAATATGAAGGGTGTTAGGAGCTCTCTATCTCAGCAGGTCCCCATGTGACAGGTCTGCCTTCTCATCAGTCACTAGGGGGAACCTACTTACCAGTCAAATACACACTGACACACATACACACACATACACACAACTGGCTAGAGAGCAGGCAGATTAACCTGAGGGACAGGAGCGAGGACGCTGCCTCTTACCGTGAAGGACAAACGCAGCACTGCGTTACAGAGGGGGAGGGGCCAGAGTCGGGAGGGAAGAAATCCCACCACATAAATATTCATGAGCCATCTCACCTGTCTGAGCGCGACTCATCTGTGAGCCTAGTTGTGAAACCGGGAGGGGGGAGGGGAGGGATAGGAGGAAGGGAGGAGACAGGGAGGCAGGATGGGTGAGGGGTTGCCGTGGCAGCTGGAATCGGTAACCAATCAAACCGCAGGTACACCTATCCTTCCCGTTCGTTAGAATAAGACGTGATGTGCTCTGAGGGCTGCTCTTTGAACCCTGAACACACCCTGATAAACTCCATCACCTGCTTCAGCACACACGTACAGACACACTCACACACACACACACACGCACAACCCCCTCGAACTTCACACATCAGCTCCCAGGTGAGTACTGCTGGGGGCGACCCGAGAGGTTTTTCACCTCGACAATGTCATTCCGGGCGTCTTGCACTGTGCTGCCTTCCTGCTGCTCTGTCTTTGATTACAGAGGCAGATGTCAGAGGAACACACTTCTATTGGCATCATCTATTAAAAAAAAAAAACCACATACACACTAGAGAAAACACCAGCCATCTGCATCCACGTCCAACTGGTGGACTACTTCCTATGCTCCTTCCCCATCAAAACTGACATCTGTCCTGAGAAACACCCATGTTCATTTGTCTCAGAACAGATTGTAGAGCAGACAAAAGCTCCCAATTGTAACAGCACGTCATTCAATTCCAGCTCCCCTTTCAATAGACAGCAGAAAGAGCAGCTTTCTCAGTCTTCGTGATAGGGCGAGATAAAGCAGCAAGCTTTGGGCCTGACACTGTGGTGGAACAAAAAAACCATCCTGAAGCAGCAAGCCCATCAACCTGGATTGAAGCTGGTTTATTCCTTTCCAGCTGAGCTGTGTGCTCAAGAGGAATGGGGACCAATACATGCATGGTAATGGACAGCTTTATAAAGACGGAGTGATCCGATAAGCATCAGTGAAACAAGGGCAACCAGGTACCAATACTGACACCCTCTCTCTCCCTGCAATCTCTTCCCCTGGAAAAAAAATGGAGGGGATGTGTGAGGCCTGTAACCATGGTTACCCATTAGCCCTGAGCCTAGTGACGTGGGATGAGGTTTAGAGGGAAAAGGCCAGCCGTTGTTTTGCATCAGTTCTGGTGAGAGGAGGAGCTTAAGCATAAAGTAGGCCTGCTGTTGCTGCTGTTGGCTTTTTTACTCAGCCTTCATTCTGTTTGTCCCTGTTGCTGTCGATCCCGCTGAGGCTTGAGCGACTCACGGCAGAACAGAGGAGAATAATTCATACAGAAGTAATAACATGCTAAAAAGAATCCTCTGATTTCCCAAGTGTGTTACTTTTAACTAAACGCAGGTGAGGGTGGAGGGGACTCTTTACCCCTCCTCGCTTAAGACCACCAATCCTCTTGAAACCCCTTCCTTGCCTGATGAGTTACAGAGAAGGACCAGGAAGAGCCAGAAAGTCAGTGTCCTTTGTGAGGTTGTGTGGAACCCTCCACTCCCCTCAACCACCCCCGACGGATCCTCTGAGGCCCATGCGTGTGATGTCCATACACTGAGCTGTCCACCCCTTTCTATTCACCTCCATCACTCTTATCCAGCCCCCTTCCGTTCCTTCCATTCCACCTTCAGTCCCCCCACTCTCTCTCTCCATTAACCTACCTCCACCTTCTCTCTCTCCCCCACTATCTGTCTGCCTGTTCCACCCACTCATTTCACCCTCTTTCTGTCAGAAACCCTCCTTTCACTTTCACTCTCTTCCATTCTTCCCCCACTCTATAATTTCACCCCATATGTCAGCATCCCCCTTGTTCTTTGTCACTCACTTTCTATACCCCACCTTCTTTTCCACCCTCTGCGAGTCTCCCTCGGCCTTATCTTTCCTCCCTTACTCCTAGCCTTATTTCTCTCTGCCTGTCTGCTTTATTAAAATATTCTGAATTGAATAAGCAGAGGCAGGCTCCAGGAGCTGTCTGCTTGCGCGTCGGTCTGTCTGTCAGTCTTCCTGGGTGAGTTTCTGACAGACAAGGAGCCCTGAGGTGTCAAAACATCTTGCTGGCCATCTGACCACAGACAGACATGAGTGCATCGGACAGTGAATCACATCCAGGCCAAATGGAGGAAGAAGAGTCCATTAATTTGATTAAATTGTTGTCTTCTCTCTATAAGACGTAAGAAGCTCACAACCACCGTACTCCAAACAAGGTTAAAGTGATCACATTAATTCAAACTTGGGACCAGTGGAATCTAAAATGTGTTCATTTACAGGCCTATTGTAGATTAGACAGTGTTAAATAACTTTGCCTAAATATTGGAGCAAGGCCCATTTATAATGTTCTACCATAAAAATAAATGTGTCTGTGTAGCCTGCATCTATCTTTTCAAATGCCTTTTTAATGAAGTAGTTAAGCCACCCCATGATATCCCACCACATACAAATACACATTTGGCAGTCACTATATAACAAAATGAGCTAAATGCACTTGGTTTTCCTATAATGATTAAACAACCTTCATTTAAACCCCATGCATTGAAAAGCTGCTGATCCATTAATATGATTTACTGTAGCAGCTCTGGACAGAGCCATTCCATGGTAAACACTGACTTGGTGTCCTCCGGTAGGGGAGGCCTTCCTTCATCACACCCTGGGGATGACTTGTGGCAGAATAAACAGCCATTTGGACCCTTGTCTCTCTCCGCTGTGACTCTTTCCATGGAAATATGCAACTTGAATCAACGCTCTGATGACACGCAGCCATCTGTTGTTGTGTTTTGTGTGTTAGGGCATGAAGCGGAGAGAAAACACACAATCACTTTTTTGTGTTTAGATACAAAGTGCATATAGACACACACTCAGACACTGAGTGTGTTGTGCTACATGAATTTTGTTAACAATCTAAGATTCCCACAATACTGAAACACCATCTACACGTGCACAAACGCACACACAAACAAACACACATACATATGTACCTCCTCACTCAGTCCCTAGAGTCACCCGTCCTGAAATAGCAGAAGTGAGGCCTTTTTGGTTTTTCACTTCATAGAACAGAGCTGGGAATCAAATAAATAATAGACAAAGAGAGAGGGATAGTGATAGGACGACAAGTCACTGCATCTTTTCTCTGCAACAGCGTGGTGCACCTCTGAAGAACCTCTGAATCCCTTCCATTCTCCACACGGTGGAGAGGACCAATAGATTAAAACTGCATGGCATACACTGCTAAAATGAATAGCGCTAAAAATACATCCTTTTCACTGAGACATGAAAGGAAACTGCCTTTCCCCTGTCCAGTATTGAGCAGCCATTGATTCCAAGACAAAGGCTACACCTCCTCAAAGAGGTAAGAAAAATAGCAATCATACAGGCAATTATTTTCAAATGTGCCTGCAGCGGCCGATAATGTCAGTGCGCTTCTCTTCCTAAATAAAGGGAGGGAAGGCAGGCGTCAAAGCTGCAGGCCCACTGCTGAAGACGAATGAGCCCATCCACAGAATGCTTTGCTTTCATCTGGGCAGCATGACACGGTGCCCCATGCAGCGTGAGGGAGAGCCGGGCCTGGGGGACAGACGCACACAGAAAGAGAGAAGAATATGGATTCACTATTCAACTCTGTGGAGCCAACACCAAGGCAAAGACCTTCTAAAGACCAGTGGCCAGATTGCCAGTGGCTTTCTCTTGTAGTCCTGCCATTGACAACAATCACTGGGGCTCAACAGCCTATAGCGCAGTTTTCTCTATGGGATGGCAGCAAACAGTAGGCCTCTGTAGTTGGACCATTTCTAAGGGCACAGACAGAGATTCTCTATCTCTGGGCGTGTACTTCAGACCCAGGCCTATTCATTTTGATGTGCAGGCAAGGGCAAGAGTATCGAGGAGAGGGGAAAAGAGAGCTCTCTGCTGGCTGTCTAACTCTCCAAACTGCTCAACTTCTCTGATGTTTTCAATAGAAATCTTTACCAAGCTGGCTTCAAAGCAGAGAAATCGAGACGCAGCAGTGCAGGGGAGGGGAAAGACTAGCAAGAGGCAAATAAAGAGGTCAACCACAGGAGAGGTCAGAGCAGTAGCTGCAAACATATGCAACACAACTGCATAAAACAAGGAAACATTTTACTGTATTCTTCCATCTGAGCAACTATTAACGTCCTTATATGAAGCCAACCACATGGAGAATTGCTTACGCCCCAGTTTTCTAAAGTTAACAGAATGAGAGAGGTAGGAAATGGGAGCAGTAAAGCATGGATAAAGGTAGAGAGGGATGAAGTGAACACAAGGGATGGACAAATGAATAGAGAAAGTAGGCAGAGGAGCACAGTGAGGAGGAGGAGGTAGAGGAGGAGAGAAAGATTCCTCACCTCCCTTATCCACCACTCATGTGCTGCAGTGGAAAGCCCTGCGGTCCATGCCTTAAGGCCCTGAGCCCACACTTGGCCTATCAGTTTAAGATCAAAAAGAGCTCGCTTTAGCAAGACATATGGACTGAATAATGCATCTGCTTTATTTCCACAAGGCTGGTTGGAGTTAGTTGCAGAAAAGAGAGGCTAATGTGTGTCTCTTTTTGTTCATTATGAATGTATATGTATATATATGTACATGCCTAATCTCTCCACAGTGTCTGTCACTGTGAGTGGACAGTGAATACGGTAGCCTGTAGCGTGCAAGAAAATGGGCTTCTGTGATGTCTCATTTGAATAGTCTGACAGCCAAGGGTGGAGGAGCAGCCTTGTAATAAATTATAAATATGAGGTGGGCGCAAGTTTCCTCACAAACTGCTGAGAAAAGGTGAAGCACAAAGTCAAGTTCAGTCAAAAAGAAACCAGTTTTGCAGCCTGCCAAAGGTCGGACCCTTTGCAAAACAAAACTTGGTTACGTCCGCTGGGGAATGAAGCCCTGAATGTATGCACTGTGTGATATCTATTCAGCCTGCTCTAAGCAGAGTTGGACGTTATCTAGCTTGTATAATGTGGCACCAAGAAAGGGAGACAAATGCAAGTACCGTATGTGTAGGCGGAATAAGATAAATCTGAGATTACTGTTGTGTGGTGCAGTCTCCAGATTAGACAAATGCTGTATCAGGGATGAAAGTAACTCCAGTCAGGCATAATAATTCTGGCAAATATGATGTGGCAAAGTCTTCCCCACTAACAAGAAAAAAGCCTGAAGCTGTTTAACTCATGCCATATCATGTCTGGGCCAGACAGAGGCCATGCTCTTTGACCTGTGACATCTGACCAGTGGCCTTTCGTCTGGGCAGAACGTCAGCTGATGATGATTTGAGAGAAAATTGGAGTGAATTCTGCTAAGGACAACCATAAATGCATAAATATGTGCAGGTGTAGATATTAACACCATCGCTGAACTTTCCCATGTTGTTTTAGTTGTAACTTAGCTCTACATTGGCACTATATGTAACAGATATTTGGTTGTTAATTCCTTAAACTTCAGCTTCTCCCACAATCCCCCTCCTCTCTTCTCTCTACACATAACCAAGCCATACATTATAGATTATGTACGTGAATGAGGAAAAAACTGTGTTAAGACAGCATTTGAGTGTGCAGATCTAATGGGCATGTCCTTGGACTTTTAACAGTCAAAGACAGTGTGAAGGACACCACTGGCATCCCACCATGGATTAGGTTGATGCCACAGATCGACTACTTGGCTTGAACATTACATACAGGAGCACTGCCATGTCTCAGTAGGGATATATGACCTCCTTCTAAATCCTCATCACAGACAACTAATCGTTTCATCTCCAACAGTGAAGGCTCCAACAGTAAGGTCCCTTTCCTCTTTGAAGCCGGGTATAAACGCGTCCCATATTTGTGCTTCCCAAATAAGTAAAATCTTTACTGCAGGATGCATGATTGATGAACTCTTATTAAACGTATTTAAGTAACCTTATTAAGCTAGTCGCGCCATCTAGTGGTGATATTATTAAACTACAAGAACAAAAAGGTGAAAGTAAAGCCATTACCATTTCAACATGTTTAGGAAAAAGACTGAGGGGAACAGAAATTAAAGATACAGAATCTCCCTTTTTATTGACAAGGGGCAGTAGCCATCTAATTAGCATTTATGTCACTCTTAAACGAAGCTAAAACATGTGACAAGAGACAAAGCTGGTAAAAATAACAGTCTACTACTACAGTTTTACACTTATTATCAGTTGTTAAATAAAGATGGTGTTAGTAGCAAAATCAACAATAGTATATTTAACCAGTGAACAATTAGCTTACCCGTCCAAGTCGTCTGTTCTGGGACAAAGTAATATTTATTTCCTAAATGGTCCGTCCCTACATGCTCACGCACTATTCCGAACGTCCGTCGTAAAGCACCTGCGATTCTGTTCATATTCCCAGATAACTCGAAGGTTTAAGAGTGTATTTTGGATCCCTTGTCAGCTGTCTTGCCTCTCCAGGTTGTTTATGCAAGTGTCCATGGGTTGAAAGGGCACGTCAATAAGCTCTTATGTGATTGGATAACTTAACTTCATCAGCCAATCATTGCAGCTTTCTCAAACCGGAAGTTACGTTTAAACATGGACGCCCTTTGTGTTGTAGCTGCTTTGGGAAGCTAACAGCAAATGATGAAAAGTTGAATAAATGGAAGCTTAATAAGACTTGAAATGGTTTTTTGTTATGGTGCCACTTTGCGTACAATGTCAGGACTTACTGGGCGTGCAGAGTGTCTGTATGGATTAAATATTTTCTTTATTGTGGCTAACATGATAGCCTTTGAGCTCGGTCAGCCCACTAGCAAAAAGTGAATACAAGTCCTGCTTCAACATTAAAACAGTCTGGAACAATGTTGGGGTTTCTCACAGCAAGGCAGGCTGGTCTGGATGACCCTCTGCGACTGAGAAGAGCAGAGTCAACGAGAAGGTGAGAAAAGTCATAGAAGACCAGTAGTATGGTAATTCACTCGGCAGCTCTATTATTTGAAGCTGTGTCTCTTTTCTTAACTGACTCATCGAGCTAAATACATAAACATTTGCCACATAAGCCTGAATTATATTACACAATTATAGTTACATTAGAATAACATTATAACAATATAAGGAACATGTAACTTAGGAAACATATTTATATTATAGTCTAACTTACCAATATTATGGGTTGAATAAATAAGTATTGTTATGTTTGCTACAGTATTTAGTTGCCCTAATATGTAGAATTAAAGAGTAAAAGTACCCAGAACACAATGCTGGTGGAAACTCTTCTTGGTCTTTATTTGTATACTTTGAATAAGTCAGGATGACAAGTGTTACTTTTTTATGTCTCCACAGGGTACTCAGCCTGAAGTTGAATCCTGACAGAGATGTGGACCGAATCCATGGAAACGGCATCAATACCATTGACATAGATGTAATAGAGGGCCGATAGTAAGTCATCTTATCTGAAATGTTGTAGCAGCTAAAAGTATGTTACTTTAGTACTGTATCTTTTGGAGATAAGGTAGTTCAATGCAAAATTTGACAAATTGCTACAGGACAGTATGTGCAAGTAGATTTGAGTTTTAATTCCTGTGATTTATGTACCATTATTTATTGTCACACCATGCTCCTACAGTATGAACATGTATATATTGGTACATAAAACACTTGAAATCATGAGGATAAATTAAAATATATATACACTATATTGCCAAAAGTATTCGCTCACCTGCCTTGACTCACATATGAACTTTAAGTGACATCCCATTCTTAATCAGTAGAGTTTAATATGATGTTGGGCCACCCTTTGCACCTCTAACAGGTTCAACAGGAGCATGGAATTGTCCAAAATGTCTTGTTTCAGCGTAGCAAGAGATTTTGGAAAATTCCATGCTCCCAATTTTGTGGGAATAGTTTGGGGATGGTACCTTCCTGTTCCAACATGACCATGCACCAGTGCACAAAGCAAGGTCCATAAAGACATGGAAGAAAGAGTTTAGTGTTAATGAACTTGACTGGTCTGCACAGATTCCTGACCTCAACCCGACAGAACACCTTTGGGATGAATTGGAGTGGAGACTGAGATCCAGGCCTTCTCATCCAACATCAGTGTATGATCTCACAAATGTGCTTCTGGAGGAATGGTCAAAAATTCCCATAAACACACTCCTAAACCTTGTGAAAAGCTTCCCCAGAAGAGTTGAACCTATTCGAGCTGCAAAGGGTGGACCAACGTCATATTAAACACTATTGATTAAGAATGGGATGTCACTTAAGTTCATATGCGAGTCAAGGCAAGTGAGCGAATACTTTTAGCAATATAGTGTGTATTTAGTGTGGTCCAAGACAGTTTCACCAACCATGCTCAACAAAAAATAGATATTTCGCCCACAGAAGTGTGATATTTCCACAACCCTTTTTCTTTTTCGCTTAGCATGTTATCTGGAGGAGCAGATGGAGTGATTGTCATTTATGACCTGGAAAACTACAGTGGAAAACCAGAGTACACCTGCAAGGCGATATGCACTGTAGGCAGGTAAGAATTATTCCATTTACATACTCCAACCACTAGATGGCAGACCTGCAGTGAGATGTTACTACTGTGACTTTTCACCTCCTCTGTTTGTTCTATAGGTCTGTTTCAGACTTCACAGAAGTTCTATGTAATTGTGTGGTTCACTTTGTAGAGTGATATTTGAATACGTGGCCTGTGCCATTAAAGCTGAAATTAACATATAAAGTGTAAACACAACAAAAGCAGCATGAGTGTGACTATATCATTCAATCCACATAACTTTGTGCTATACTCAGAGGCAATGAAAACTTAACACTTTCATTTGTTATACAATTTGTTTTGAAAAAATGTTTGACATTTTAATTATTGCTCATTGATCAACATGATGGACATGAATACTACTCACACTAGAAACTTATCTCTTGAGCATCTGCTCACTGAACCGTGACCTACTTATTATTTTACACATCTTTTGTAAATTTGAGTAGTTTTATGAGAATCCTGTTGTTGGTTACACATGAGTGGTTTTCTCTATATAAGAGAACAGGGAAATCAAGACAAAACCTGACTCAACCAGTTGATCTGCCACGACTGTCAGCCAACGATCATCCCCTAGCCCTAGGCTTGTTGGAGGGTGGTCTCTATGCGAGCTGTTGCTCTGCACCAACAATCATGAATTTGAGACAAAGACATGCAGAAACTGGCTCTGTGGCTGATAGGCCGTGCCCTGGTCGCGAGAGAGTAACGACTCCTGTTGATGACCGGAGAATTGTACTGCTGCATTTAGATTCAGGACCGCAACCCAAGCTGCTGCAGAAACACCAGGGAGGAATCAACCTGGCATCAGCAGTAGAACTGCCCGCCATCGTCGCTGCCGTGATGTCATCCAAGCAAATGGTGGTCATACTCCATATTGAGCACAATGTTCACCATTTCATTCTTTTGGATTTTTTTTTAATGAATAAAGCCTTATTTAAATGTCATAATTCATTTTTCATTGCAAATACATAATAAATAAACTATCCATGTGGACGATATCAAAGACTTTAAACTTTAAATTGTAACCAAAACAGAAGTGTTAAGTTTTCATTGCCTGTGAGTGTATATTATTAATTAATGCTTTGTACTTAGTACTGTGTTTTTTAATTTTAAACAAAATCTGAGAAAAGCACATCATTGACAAGTTTACACAAGAATGTGTTTTTATGACCCTGGTGATAAGTCATGTCTTTCTCAAAAATTTAGGTCAAACCGGCATGTCCACAAATTCAGTGTAGAAACAGTCCAGTGGTATCCTTATGACACAGGCATGTTTGTCTCCAGTTCCTTTGACAAGACCATGAAGGTCTGGGACACTGACACACTGAAGGTAAGGGATGTGACAAAGTTATTTACCACGTTGAGTAAAATTATTGTGAAATTGAGTGAGTTGTCTGTTACATATTTATATTGTTATTTACATTATTTGACACAGAACTAACACCTTCCATTGAATTCCAATCCAATTTTATTTGTAAAGCACTTTAATATAACAGCAAGGTTGGCCAAAGTGCCCCACACTTTTGCAATAAATAATTAAATATACATATTACAATGCAATAAAAATAAATAAATAAAACCAAAGACATCAACATGATCCACATCATATGCTTGGTTAAAAGCCAAAGACAAAAAATGGGGTTTTAATCTGGATTTGAACACACTTAAGGAGTGAGCCTGTCTGACATACGACAGTAACTCATTCCACAGTTGTGGGGCGGCTACAGAAAAAGGCTGATCCCCTCTTAGTTTCCTCTTAGTGTGTGGAACTATTAAGAGCAGCTGATCGGCTGACCTGAGACCATGAGGGGGAATGTACGGCTGAAACAGATCAGACAGATACTGGGGGGGCAAGACCATTTAACATTTAAAAATGAATAAGAAAAATTTAAAATCAATCTGAAAATGGAATGGCAGCCAGTGAAGGGATTCTGGAATTAAGGAAATGTAATCATATTTGCGGCGACCAGTTAAAAGACGAGTTGCTGCGTTTTATACCAGTTGCAGCCGGCCCAGAGAAACATGGCTGATCCCAACATAAAATGTAATGCAGAAATCTAAGCGAGTGATAATATATAATAATAAGGTAATAGAACTGAACATGTATCTTAGAGCTAGGAAACACAGAGCAATTGTTTTTATTTAAATACAGTACTTACTATGGTACTATACACAATACAGTAATTTGGTGATAATTATTGAATTACTATGAAAAAGACAAATATATATATATATAAAATGTATTACTTCATTGTGGAGGCAATGTCAAAGAATTTGACAACTATGATAAAATGATGCAGAAAAACTGTCTTTGCAAAGTGAAGTTGGTAGAGGATTCTTTTTAGCACCAGTGTATAGATAATGAGACAAGAGAAAGTGATATGATAAATTTTCATGCTGGTATTTTGTCCCACTCCTTATCTCTAACAGCTTGCCTGATCTGGTAACCAGCTAGTAATGATATTCTCATAGTTCCATCACCTTGCTCTCTCTCTTTATTGTCTTTACTTTCTCTTGCCTTGTGTCTCCTATTTTCTGCTTCATGCTCTCTACCTTTCTATGCCACAAAGACCCATATGGCAGATCCTGTGCTGTGCTAGAGTTACACTGGCATCACAGTTACCTCAAAAGGTCAACGAAGGGACAGAAAAAGAGTCCGCTGACCTTTCGTTTGTTTTACTTTGTGTGTTACACTTTCTCAGTTTCACACAAACACACACTGACTAAATAATTTATTGCAGTTGTGTGTTTGCATATTAGTGTGTGCTTTGCATCGGTGTGCGCATACTCTATGTGTGGTCATTTTTTTTCAGACAGAGCATTCACTGTGTTTGCGTGCCCATTGGCTCAGTTCATGTCGGTGCTGGCACTCACTGACAGATGGGACACAGAGAGGCTTTTTATATTTGCTGAGGAATTTGCATTGTAACCACGATTGCTGCTCGGATGAGATGCCTGCCAAGCTCTGAACTCTGTTGCCCTCCACCTCTATTTTCTTTTATTTTTATTTAAGTTATTCTCTAGGCTTTATCCTTAAAATATCAGGGCACACCATTCGAATTTGACATTGTGGCTTCATGTGCAATCTTAGCTGTGTATCCATTATAATATTAGTTTTTTTCCATACAAGTACTCATAGCACAGTAGTGAGGCTACAGATACCTGAATCTTGGTCAAATTGATTGATTTTTACTTCTTTCTGTCTTTTTGTTTCACCTTTTGGATTTCCTCAGCCAGCTGAAGTCTTTGAATTTGATGGAAATGTCTACAACCACCATCTGTCCCCTATTGCCAGGAAGCATAGTCTCATTGCAGGTGTGTATGGGACTGTGTGGACATTTATTGTTTTCTTTAATGAAGCAGAACAAAACCAGCAAAGCTGTTCACTGACATTTGTCAATATGTGTTGAGAAGGACCAAACTTCAGGCAAACATGACATTACTCATCCTGTCAGTCATTAGTTTCTTTCCCCAAGCAAAGTACTATGTGCTTTTCCATATTATGTCAGACACATCCCTTATCCTGTACCCCAGTTTTTACAGCAGGTTACAAAGTGACATATAGCTTTAGAGGATAGAATTGGGTCAGAAGCTTGTACATAGAGATTCAGAGACACTGGAGGAATCTAGGTGTTCCTTCACTAAGTCGCTAAACAGCCCCAACGGGTTCCTCATACTTGTATGCATGCTCACCATGTGCACCCTGTCACATACTTATTGTTTCTGTGACACACCTGTTTTTAAGTCACTTACAATCACAGTCTGTCTTTTTTTCCCTATGTAAGCCGCCTATCCCTCACAGAGGTATTGCAGGTCATTGTCAAACAGGTTTTAAAGATCTTTAAAGTTTTGTTGTTTTTTGATGCTTTTAAGGGAATCATTTCCTAAAAAGCATCCCCATCTCATTAATTTTGCACAACTTGATCTATTTAGATCTAAGTAGCATGGTCTTCTTCGCTCTAGTAAGTTCATCCACTGGGAGTTCCTGTCTATCAGTAGTGTCAGTGTCTTTAAATTTTTTACCACACCTTATCTGGGAGAACCTGGGACTCCAGTTTTTACACTTTGAAAGTGCCTCTCCCTGATGCACATTGTTACAGTTTGCACTCACACAAATTTTAAAATCTGTAAAATTTGATGATATTGATCAGTATGAATGTACACTCAAGAAAAAAAGAAACGCACCACTCAGTTTTGGGAGTTTTGGGGGGGGCAGAATAATTTTATTTATGAGATCCGCCAGTTTTATATGAACCCTACATCCATTTCTAATCCTCAGGCCAACTTTTTTGGCGTTTACTCATTTTCGAGTCCAGTAACATAACCAAACAATAGAGCACCCCCCAAACCAAAAGTGACAGGAATTGCATCATACTGTGATTACGGCTGGTTCTGGCCAACACTGGCCTGTGGTGAGTCCCAATGGTCTCGGCTGTGGACCTGGTGGCGGGCCGGAACCTGTCACGGACATGTGCCAGCTGGTTGGCATGGTCTTGTGCAGCGGTCGTTACACAGGGGCAACCAGTACGAGGGCGGTCGTTAGAGGAACCAGTGGCGTGGTATCGCTCAGCAAGATGAGTAATGGTAGAGCGGTGGACTTCAAACACCCTGGAGACAGCAAGACAACCCCGTCCAGCTTGGAGCACGCCAATAGCTCCATCCCTCTCTGGTTGCAACAATCATGGCATCGTGAAGAAGTGTGTTTGTGGCTTCATTCTGGTGCCCTTTTATAGAGAAGGCTTGAGCACAGTTAACCAGC
>JAQQZY010000029.1:35000475-35015209 GCA_030068375.1 Ostorhinchus rueppellii | reverse complement strand
AAACTGACCGAGGAGCGAAACAGGACAAGAGTGGTCATCGGTACGGCTTTCCACCGCTGGCGACAGCTAAAAAATGAGAAGGGTCTCCAAACCGATGCCAACGCGGCCCTGTTTCTTCGCGATAGGTAAGATGATACAGTTATGAATATATACTATTTGGACATACTGATCGGTTATGGGTATCTTATTCACCCAGTCAGTGACGAAAGAGTGAGTGACAAACATATTCCAGCATGTTTCGCTAATCGCTAAGCTACCTTACTCTGTAAACTACAGTACACTTGTGTGCTACTGTGGTTTGGCTTGTTGGCTAATCGACGTGAGTTCTCGCGAGTGCGCGTGAACTTCAGTGACCGCTCGAGACAGCGGTTCATGTGTTTGTGAAGGCATCGTTTCGAGGGGTGGGCTGAAGAAGGAGGGAAAGAGTGTATATTTTCAAAATCTCACTTGTGTTGAATTGCTGGAATTGTTTTTTCCAAGATCTCCCACCATACCTTTAATATAAAGATAGCTTTGTAGCACCTGGAGGGTTCAAATTAAAACTTTATGAACTATTAGGGTCCAAATACACAAATAAATGAACCAAAGATGAATAAAAGTGGGTTTAGCTAAATATGACCCCTTAAGTATTAAAATGCCTACATTCTCAGGGCATGATCATGTGTAGTTTTTTGCTTGACTTGAAGCTGAAACACGTTGAGGTGCTTTTTTATAAAGGTATACACATGACCATGCCCTGAGAATAAAGGCATTTTCATACTAAAAGAGTACCTTGGAGTTTTCCAACTTTGAATGCCTTTTACCAAGAGCACCTCAAACAAACTTTTTTTTTTTTGGGGGGTCCTAGTAGCATTCCTTCCCATGGTTTTGTGTGTTTGTGTGTGTGTGTTTTATTTATTTTTTTAACTTTTATTCAATACTATATACTTCAAAGAGCTGGGATCTAGACATGTCTTTCTGTTTACACATCACTGGTAATACTCTTTCTATGAGGTACAATTGCTTCTACTAAATATAAAATCTAAAATATCATTGAATTGTTTTTTTGTTTTTTTTTTCTGTTTATAACACCACATCTAAGACATCGCAATATATTCACCTACAATACATCCCATTATCTGTGTAACTGAAGAAGGTCATGTGATCACTGGAGGAAAAAAAAAAAGGTCATGTGGTCTGGTGAGTCCAGATTGACCCTGTTCCAGAGTGTAAGTGATTACCCATCATGCCTAGTGCCTATAATGCAAGCCTATAGGGGAAATGCTATGATCTTGGGTTGATTCAGTGGTCATGTGTAGGTTCACCAGTCTTATACGTCCATAAAATGAGGTCAGCTGAACCTGAATGTACTGAATGGCCAGGTCTGTATACTGGTGGGTTTTGTTTTTCCCTGATTAAACTCATTGTGAAACAGTGGTTAAGGGAGCATGAGACGTCATTTTCACACTTTGACTACCGCAGAGTCCACATTGAGAATCTTTGGGATGTAATGGAGAAGACTTTACACAACAATAGAGTCAGAATTTCCATAATTTTTAGATTATCTGTTTTTTTTTTCTTTTTTTTTTTTCTATCCAGTATTCAATACTATAAATACATTTCAAAGAGCAGTTCATTAGCTGTGACCACAAGTAATACTTTTAATTAAAATCCATCCTACTCAATATGAAAACTAATGTTGAATGAAATATCATTGAGTTCCTTATTTTGACACTAGTTCTAATGTCACAACACACTCGCCCACAATACGTCCATTATCTGTGAAACTGAATAAGAAAAAGCATCCTTAAATAGATGAAAATCAGGATTTGTGTATTTATTCTCTTCATTGTGGTCTCTGACTCATAGAATTTGACAGATAAGTAGGGATGCACTGATGCCGATACCAGTATTGGTCTGATACTGAGCGCATGCACTGCTACACGTACTCGTAAAAGTGCTTCAATACACACACACCGATACCACTTGACGGCAGTGTGACATTCATGTCATAAGACAGCAGATACATGGCTGAGAAGTAATGTCAGCAGTGTGGAGATTTTTCAAAATAAATGGTGACAAAAGTAACGGCTACTGCGAGTTACGTTAAAGACACAGACTGATACAGATGGAGTGTATTGTCTGTCCTCTGCGTAAATTCCATACATAATTCTGTTCATTTTCCAGGAGCTAACGGATGTGTACCCAGAGCCATATAAAGATCATCATATTATCTTATATGTAAGGCTCTGTGCATACCCACACAGAGAAGCAGTACCACTGGGAAACATGGAGGTAGCGGATCTTTTCAAAAAGCAACTACGTGAGTTGGAGAAAAACGTATATTTATGACCACTATCAATATAAACATTAGTATCCACATTAATATTACCTCCTCTGTTGTTGCCATGTTTGTTATTGTTGACTTTCTTCTCAAACAACTTTGTGGCATTTGTCCAGTATGGTTAATTAAGAGCAGCGCCCTCTGGTGTTTTGATTAACGCTCATTCCAACACATTAAATGTCAGTAGCAGCACTTTGTTCCAGTCAGACAAATGACAGTGACAATAAAGCACATTTTTCAAAAGGAACTAAGGGATACTCGTCTCTGTACTCAGTATTGGCAAGTAACCAAATGTAGTCTTGTTCTTGAACTGTGTTTGGAAAAAAAGTGGTATTGGTGCAGCCCTACATATGAAGATGAAGTTTATTTCCACACTGATTGCAGCATGTTTCGTCAAAACTAAGAAGTAGCGTTTCTGCTCTCTATATTCTTATGGTCATGTTTTATCCCACCCATATTATGCACAATTGTTTAACACCAACAGCTCATGATTAAAGCGACTAGCTGAGGTGAGAATCACTGTGACATAACACTATGTCTCCCATCCCTCCAGGGCAAAAAAGAAAAGGGTGTCTGAACATGTGTGAGTCAATGTATGCCGCTGATGATAAATAAATATGACAGTGGCTGCTTTAGCGTTGTGTGAGTGTAGCAGACATTCAGCAGGCTCCACAACACAAGCCATATCTCTCTTGTCAATGCGCTTTTACATGTACAAACAGAATGTGTCTGTTTGCTCATATCTCTCTCAGGGTTCACCATAATCACTGCAGTTGCAGAAACAAAAGAGTAGTGTCATTTCTGGGAAGTGCACATTCATGTATGGAAAGCCAACTTGGTCAAATATGTCAAACTGGGCTCTTGGTACAACTATTTACATGATTCACTGAACTGTTTTTCCTCATGTTATGCCACATTGTTTTTTTTTTTTTTACAACTCTATATAAGGATAATGGCTGCTAAATCATCTGTCTTTAATATAATGATGTTATGGTCATCAATGACTTAATCAGTTTTAGCACTATAATGAATGTTTGGCTCTGATGTGAAAATGCCACTAGAGTTTCCACTTTCCTCCTCTTCCTTTATGTACCTTACTTTCTAGTGTTCTATTCTTACTCCCTCGCACTGTAAATACTACAGTATGTCTTCTCCCCAATCTGTCACATAAAGAGCCCCTTAAAACTCTCCTCTCCTTCATGGGAACTTTCATCAGGAGGAGGGGAGGGGGTAGGCAGAACCATGACAGGCACATGATTGGCTGAGAGGCAGAAAGCACTCTGACATGATTGGCTGTGTGCCTGGGAGCTCAGCGCTGAGTTCCCTCCTTATTCCAGAGAGCATCAGTAGGCAGCGGAGTGGGACTTGCAGTGTTAGAGATGTACACCAGATACTTTTGTTTGTTTTCATTTTGCTGATTGGGACTTTTAGTGAGCTGAGAGACGACACTGTACAGTAGCCAGGAGTGGATAAATAAACTGTTTCTGGAAGTTTCTCAAAAGGACATAAAGTAAGTTGTTATACTGCCATGTTTTCCTCCCTGTCACTACTAAATTGATGAGTGTAACAATGGTATATGTGCTATGGAGTTACTGTTAAAGTGAAACATTTTATATAACACAGAGTGAGAACAAATTCAATTCAAGTCTAGCTGAGATTTTCACAGTTGAAGTTGTGTACTTACATATGCAACCGTGAGAATGTAGTATTTGAGTGTATGTGTTGATGTATGTGTGCATGATTGTGCGTACATGCCCTATATTGAATGTGTGGGTCTTTGACTGATGCATAGAAAGCAACCTTTTTTTTCTTGCTTCAGGGGAGTGAACGGTGCAGTGCGACTTCACAGTGACCAACCTTATCAGCAAACTTGTCACTGCATTGCTTCGCATTGACAGAGGAGCTCAAGGACTCCCCTCACAAAATCTCCCGGTGTGACTTTCAAGCTGTAGGGTGGCGGTGGCAGTGGTGGCAGTTTTCTATAAATAGGCCTGCTCCAAATTGTGCTGCAGTCACACATAAATTCAAAGGAAACAAGAAATCACCCAGTCATTGTTTGTGGTAGAGCAAGTACTTAGGTCGTCTCTGTAGCTCAAATGTGTATTTTAACCCCAGAGTGAGTGCTGATAAATTAGGGTTTAATCTAATACTAATTTTTTTGTTTATTATGTTCTGACAAGAGCTGCTGTAATAAAAGAAGGAGGGTAACATAAAGGGCAAACGATGTTTCGCAGAAGCACATGTCCTTTGGTCAGGATGTGCTGCACTTGTGGACGTTGGATGAGAAAAAGTGCTCTGTTTCCTGTGTTGAGAGGCAACATGTGGTAAAGTGACATTAGGTTATCATCACCACCGCTCAGTCAAACAACAACTCCCTTCAGACGCACATATCGTATTACTAGGCAAAATAGATGGGTATAATACGAGGTGGAAACATTGTAAATGTCCACACAAGGGGAGGAGCTGTCTTTTTTATGAGGTGTACTTTGTCGTTCCACACAAATCAGACTATGGGGAGTTTAACATTGGGCAAGCTAACAAACATATGGATCAGTTTATGTCTCATATCCCTGCCCTTTGAGTGCTTGGAAGGTCTAAAAAGGCCGCGCTGTGAGTTTGTTTCATAGAGTTTGCTATGATTTAGCCAGAGTCCCTTTTGTATTTTTTTCTGTTTTTAAGCAGCCAAAAGACAAAAAACCTTTGCCTACTGTATGACACCAAGAGGCATCTTTCTCCCTTTCATTCTGGCATCAAAGCAGTGGAAACAGCCTGTCATTTCTAATATCTACCTGTCTGTCAGCGTGCGGTTGTGTCAGAGCTCCTTTATTGCAGTAGAGAACACAGGGAGCCTTGTTTTACCTGACCTCTACTATGCAAATATACACTGTCAGAGTGCCAACCAGTGCTGCACTCCACCTCCACGTGGATGGATCCTGAAGATTATAGTGGTACACTGAATTCACTGTTTCACCTGTGCTAAGGTAAAGGATGCGGTCGCAAAGATGCATCTGACACATATGACAGTGATTCCAGCTCTTCGGTTCAAGTTCAGTGTTGAAGCTTTTGCAGAGATTAGAGGGTGTCAAATAAGGCTAAACAATGCATGGCTGTGCTGACTCAACAGTAAGACCTTTAAAGCCTCACAGCAGCAGGAAAACATAGTGTGGAGCTGATGTAACGTTGTGCTTTCCTAGCTGTGTTGATAGTGTTTTTGTTTTTGTTTTCTGAATGAGAGTCACCAGTGTGAGTGAATGAGAGTGCAGAGTAATGATCTTGGCTCGGTGTACTCTGTGTGCACTGTGCAGGGACAAAAAGCATCTGCACTGCTGCTGATGTCTTGGTATCACTCCTGTGCACGATTCTCTGCAGATGGAACAAGTTGTATGCCTTTGTATACATGTGTGCACATTACTCTCCCTCGAGGTCAACTCAAGCGTTTCTCAAATTTTCTTTTTGATCAGTGGGTTTGCATTGTAGCTATCGAGTTTTGCAGAGGTGAAAGGTTAGATGTCGAAAAGCAGTGGAGGACTGCTGTGTTTGATGCCAACAAAGTCAAATGTCATAGGTTTCCCTGAGCCATTCTTGGCATTTTATGAGTGGGAGTTAATGGAAAATTATACAATTTGCTTCCCAAAGCATATTCATTACTGTAATAAAGGAAGTGTTTGTTTTCCTTTTGTTTTTCTGGCAAGGGACACTATACAAAAGTCCACTAGAGCTCTCATGCAGAGGTTTCGCAATATGCATACATACACACAGATACACACACACACGCTGACACACACACAAACATGTATAAGGAAACATTGCCAGAGGGTTTAAGCATCTTCTAATTGGAAACACTGTTCCCATAACAATAGACAAGAATGTCTCAGTACAGAGGCAGTTCTAGGACTTTACTGGTCTTTTGAGGTTTGGGAACATTTGCTACCTAGCTGACTCTCGGCACCAAAGCTGGGGCTGTTCTATCATCTTAACCTTTAAAAGAGTTGTACACCCAGGACAGTTGCTTAGGTAGCGCTTGTGTCTACCGCTACATATTTGGCAATATTGTCATGACCCAAGTGATGAATGAAATGTTTAGTATTAAATATAACAACAAGTGTGACTTCTGAACCCTTGATGGAACATTTTCCCTTTGTGTGACCTCAAATAGTGGGACCGTACGCATGCCTGAGATCATACCATGACACATAATGAGATATGCAGACATATCTAACATAGCACAGAGGGAAAGCTACAACAAAAATAAATCTCTCCCTTTTGTTTCTCTCCCTCTCTATGTAATGACTTTCAAAACAGCTGGGCGATATCAAAGCAACCGTAGCACAACATTACGTACTATTAAGCAACAGTGTTGTGGCCAGCAGTGGGGCAGATTTAGTCTTTAATTGATGTCATGTACACCAACATAAGCAGGGCCTGACGGGGCTGATGACGATACTTGAGAGGATCTGTGCCGTCGCAGAAGCATCTGTGTGTGATGACTTGTTACGTTAGTCAGGAAGAATGACCTCAGAGGGACATGAGAGAAAAAGAAGAAACAGAAGAGAGAAACAGCTGGGGCTCCTAAGGTCATTTGTACATTACCCTTCCCTTTTAAAGTGGACATCCTGTCATTGTGTTTGTAAGTTTTTTTTGTTTTCTCAAAGTGAACTATAGCTGCTCTCATTACTATTACAGATGCACAGCAGGGGATTCACCATCAGCCCTGGCCTGGATTGTAGAGGGGATGGGGGTGATGGTGTGGGGGGTAATGTCTCATGAGACTGATGGTATGTACTGGTCATCTTTTGGTCATGTCTTCCAAAGCACATCCTGGCGCTTTGTTTAACAAATATGAAAACTTTGTTTTCCGGCAGCACAGAAACTTTCCATAAACAACTGTTGACATTTTCTATGCAAACTAGGTCACTGTAATGTTTCTTTTAAAAACGTAAGATATTGGAGGGGGAAAAAACAAAGCTGCAGACCGATGCAAGGATTTCCTCAAAACCAGACTGTTTTTTTGTTTTTAACACATGTTCACATAGGCACACCTAGAAACATATATATATACACAAACGGGGGAGAAAGAGTTCCATACCATCCCTTTGGTGCAATGTGGAAAGTAGTGGTATAACCATACACATAAGTGCAGCACAATAGATTAAACCATTTGAAAGGTTGAGTAACATAGTTAAGAAGTGGATTCAGCTTTTAATGAGTGTCCCAGTCTAACCACAGCTTCTCAAAGAGTCAAACAATGGGGTAGAGTTGCACTGTAACGTATCAACTTGCCACTCACTGAGCACGGACTGCATAGCTCCAAGTGAGCACCCACCGCAGAGTAATTGGAGTTAAGTGCCTTTGACAGCTAGTGTTTGTGCAAGGAAAGGATGAATAAACATCAGGGGTGGCACATGGATTATTTGCCTTTTTCCTGCATCGGGGCCAAAAAGGACTTGCTCACGCTTACTCATGATATTTGCACTGAACCTCCACCTTCATCTGAATCATATCCGTGTCTTTTCTTTTCTTGCCAGTTGTAACTGTTTGCCAATTGGCTCAGATTTGTAAATTATAACAAGGGCATTTGGTCAGGTGTCCAAACTTATATCAGGTCACGGCCCTGATAAGAACCCTGCTTGGTTCAGCACGCCCTGGATGGAGTGAAGCCAGGTAATTTCAGGTCAAGAAGATTTGGCTTATGCCGCAACATGCACAAGCAGTGCACCCATGGCTTGAGGATGTTCGATTAAAGATCAGTGTTTGCACTGTGCTCATACCTATAGATGAGGTGGGAGAGTATGTTTATGGTTTTCATCTACAGAGATGAGAACAGGCATCACAAATCAAACTGGAAAACACAAAATGTATATATTGTAGGTCAGGATCTTGGCTTTGATAAATATTACATTTTTTAAAAAAATCAATTTTTACTTTTCATTGTACATCTCCAAAAAAACAATACAAAAAAGAAATTCACAATTTATGATGCAAGAGTTTACCCCCACCAGAACTGATGGTGCCCCCCCCCATGCCAACCCAACCTGGATCTCAACATGCAAAAACCACTAATAAAAACAAATACACATATGCATGAAAATGAATATAATTTACAGATATAAACAGGTGATCAGGATAGTCGTAGACAATTATGTTGCACTCTTTCTTTAACCATAATATAAACAGCAATCCACACACTCAGGGTTTTTCCACTGGCTGCCATCTTAATGCCAGTATTATCTTGGCTGCAGGATAAGTATGACATCTTTGAAGACACTTATATTGAGGATGGTAACAATTGCAGTTCTTGGATAACTTGTTGTTCAGAGCTACAGTATGTGATATCCTGTTGGACTATTTACATTCACACCTTGATCGTCCTTAATAAGACAATCTGATTTTGCATCCTCGTGAGAATGAAAGGAAAATGCAGTAAGCAGCACATTATTAAGTCTTAATTTGGTTTGCGGTGTTTTCTTCTCTTGGTTGTCTGTTCTGGGGAGTTTCCTGTTGTACTGCAGACATGGACCTGAAAATAATATTGCATATTGACTCCGGCCAATTCACATAATTATTTTTCTGTTATGAGTTTGGGAAACTTGCTGGATTCACTCGCACACACATACTCATATTCACATTTTCTCTACATTGTTCAGCTAATCATGGGGGAAATATTAAAAGCAGACGTGGGTTTATGTGAATATAATCTTTGAATTGCTTGGATGTCACAGTCACTCGCACTCTTACCCAACTGTAATATTTATTTTAAAGTATGCACTAATGGTTTTACTAAAATATTTACTTTATTCGTGCTCTGTATTTAAAAAATAAATCTGCTTTGTGTAACCAGCTGACTAAAATAGTAGCGTAATTGTCAATTTCTGTCCAAATGTTTTGCACAGAATGTTCGTTTCTTGTTTCACAGTAATTGCATCACATATTTTCTTCCTTATCATCCCATTAATGTTATGTATCCTTAGGACGTTCCGCAAGGTGCAACTCCCAACTAGCAACACTCGATGTTCCAGTTACTTGTACTGTAACTTTGCAGCTTCAGATTCTTTTTTTTTTCCTGTTCTTCTGCTCTCACAAACAAGAAGATAAATGCTTTCTGTAGTAAAACGTCACTTCGTATTTTACTTTCCCACTCCTACTGTCTATTTCTCTCACCACAGTGGGTGGAAGGGTATTCAGTGAAATCTCACGGTCTAATTCCATGTGACCATCTAAGGATTTTGGCTTGCAACCCTCAGGCAGAGGGAAATTATTTTTAATCCAATATCATGTTGATCTGTAGCGGTTTACACTCTGCTCCTGCTCATGAATCAGATGAATTTTCAAGTCCTACTGAACCACAAACTGTACCGAAGATAATTGAATTGATTCATTAGAGGTGTTATTTTACTGAATGCGTACGGTCTGTTGAGTCGCTCCAGCGTGAGATCATTTGTGATGTTTCAACTGAAATGACCCCTAACTCGCGATACAGTACATGTACCAGTTCTGTAAGAGTTGATGACGCATCTGTTCTGCAATTTATCTTTTTACTCTGAGGACACTTTTTATGTTGCTCAGCCCTAATTAGCAGGAAACGTTTTCTCTACATGAACATGTTGCGTAAGCATATCTGCTGGAAAATATGTGGTTTTATGGTTGTCTGTTATTATATAGACAAGATGCCAACACTGCTCTGTGGTTTGGTATCGTTTCACATTGGCTGATGTGGACATCTCCAGGGTTCACTGGAAAAATCAGCCCTCTCCTTCTTGAATTTCCGCCACTGAAAATGTTTTTATAAATATAAGATTATAGATATGTAATCAGCTTTCCGGGTCTCCTCAGATAATCCGAGGCCAAACTGAGCCTTAGAGGGCGGGCCTTATTTCCATAGCATTACAATAAATCTGAAACGACAAATAACCTCAGAGCATAAGAGTTTTTGGCACTCTTTTCCACGGCTGATTAGTTTGTCTGTTTTGCTTACCTCAACTCCACTGTGCTGTTAACATTCACACAACCTGCCCAGGGGAGGGAGCTCTATCACCGGCAAAATACACTGACTGCACGCACAGTCATTTTTATGAGCTGTGTATTTCAGGACAACTTGGCTCATTTTAACTGACGGCTTGTGCATTTGTGCTTGAGTAAAAATTTACAGCGTGTCTGTTGGACAAGGTTTTTGGAGAGCAGTTTCTGAAGTTTGGTTGGCTCACTCCTGTATTTAGCAGTTTTAGTGGACATTCTGAACAGCATTATAATTCCATTACAATCCCCAGTGACGATAAAGTAATCTTAGCTATACATATTTTCAGATTTTGCTGAATATGTTTAATTTAACCTTTGCAATGTGGTTTATTCCAGTGTGTGATGTTTGTTTGTGTTTTCTTGCTGTTGGTAACTTAGTTCTCTCACCACTGCTTTAAAAAAAAAAAAAAATAAATAAATAAATAAATAAATAAATAAATAAATAAATAAATAAATAAATATATATATATATATATATATATATATATATATATGAATTGCACCAGAGTGAGATCTTATTTTAATTTTTTCTAGGTTCCTGTCAAACTTGTCAGGTGATGGCTGGAATTTCTGTTGCTATGGCAATGGTATTCATGATGACAGCACTTCTATTGTCTCCATTATGGGGTAGGCCAACAGATGTTTACCATTTTCTTGTAGCATATGTTTTAGTTACACTACAGTTCTTCATTGATCATTATTAAGGCACTTGTTCTGTATGATGTACCCCTCAGTGTGTGATATCTAGTGATAAACTTTTCGATTCCAGCCAAAAATGTTGAGAAGTCCATCATTAGTGTTAGTTTTGTCCATTGTGAGCTTTTTATTAAAGGTAACTTAGCTTTTGTCATTAAAACATACTGAGTGATGGTAATGTACCTTAACACTACATGACCAGACAGAAAACAAAAAAAAGAGGCAAAATAATGTGTTCTTAAAACTGGACCTTCAATAAAATGTAACATAATATACCTGTGTAATATAACTGAGGGAACTAGCATTAGCAATTAGCAACAGCCAACATACTAGCATTAGTGGTTAGCATTAGCAATATCCAACATACTTAAGTGTATCAAACTATTAATGCTCAGTTTGTGCCTTTATCTGTTGTTAAAAAAACAACACTAGTGTCAATAATGTGCAGATAAACTGAATTAAGTCATATTCTGAGGAAAAGTTGCTATTAATTGATTCATTTTGGATTTGTAGCTGTTCTGTGACTGGTTCATTGGCTTTATGGTCATTTGTTCACATTACAGCCTCATGGACGGAGAAACCAGAACTACATCTGGCCTCTGAACACTCAGAACATGAGCTGGTGGAGCAGCTGCAGCGCTGCCAGGCAGAGAAACGTGATCTGAACCACATGCTCCACACTGTCACTGAAGGTGATTTACAGTTTCCTCTGCTCTGGTGTGGATGTCCTGCAACACACAACATGGTACACAGCCAGTAAAAGTACACACAACCTTTACTAGGGTACAAGTACACACACTCTGGATGCGGAAAAACGGATTCAACAAGTTTACTCCAAAAAAAAAGAGGTACAAAATAAAAATTTTATATTCATTTTTTATTGTTTTATTAATTATTTGTTTTATTGTATATATAATTACATGACATCCTAGTGATTTTTGGATCATTTTTGTTTTGTTGATCAATAGCAGTATCAATAAAATCATCTACATACACGAGACTGGAAAATGTGAAATTACTATTATGACAATTATGCTTAATGTCACAAATTTGTATCATAGCTATTGCAGGTGTTATATTCAACTTAATAATCTGTTGTTTTTTTAAATATATGTTTTATCTAATTGTAAACAGACATGTAAAAAGAAAGGGGTTAATTTTAACTTATTCAAACACTTTAGAAAAAGAATTATCAAAAAAAATCTAAAACAAGATGATTTTATGGTGAATTTTTGCAGTCAAAGCTAAAGGCTTCAACTAGATTAGACTAGAACTAGACTTTATCCCAAACTGCAAAATTACAGCACAGCAGCAGCAGCATGACGCACAATAAAGTGAAATGTTAAGTGATTGTTATGTTTCCCCCAAAACAAAATCCAACAGAACATGGACAAGGGTGGCCAGTGGCGTTCCTGGAGCGATGTACTCCCTGGGCAAAAGCCGCATTTGCCGCCCGGGGGGGGGGTTGCTGTCGGACATGTCGGCGATGCCGCCCCCCATTAAGTGGCGCTAGGGGCAATTGCCCAGGTCGCCCATGCCTTGGAACTCCCCTGAGGGTGGCAAGTTAGCAAACTAATAAAGTGCACAAAAAGGAAGAGGACATTTGTCAAACCTAAATAGGGCCATTTTAAATGGGTTCTAAAAGGAGACTGAGAATAATAATAATAATAATAATAATAATAATAATAATAATATTCAGTCACTCACTAGGTTCATCATAGGGATAGAAAAAATGAAAGGTGGGCTTTATGCTCGATCCAAAGTGCTGGGAGGTGGGAAGTTTCTAACGTCCAACAAGGTAAAATTCATTGGAACGCCTGTCGAAGCCAGAGGTCGTAGTTGCAAAGTCCGACCAGACAATGTGACGTCAACACAACAATGGTGGGGGTGCAAGTTCATGATGAAAAAAAGGTGTCTGCCTATAATTAGCTCATCCATGGTTTGCTGTCTTGGATAACTGCATAACTAGAAGGTAATTTTGTTGCTCTGAAATATCCAATCCAACTATTTATAAAAACAACCACAGTGGACCAAAGTGCTGTACAGAACACTAGAAAAACAATACAATTTGGTCAAAGCATAAAAAATTTCAATCAAATAAATAAAATAAGTTAAAATATAAAACAGAACAAAATATCAACATTGCATTAGAGTTAAAAGGCCAAGGAGAACAGGTGGGTTTTAAGAAGAGATTTAAAAACGGGCCAACGACCATAGCCCTGTTCCCATATCCCTACTTTCCTGGGTACACTTACCCATAGTACACTGTCCGTACTTACTAAGTGCATGGATTTCAGCAGGTAAGTATTGTTCCAAATAATTCAAAATTAATAATCTGCTAATCTTTACAAAATACTTCATACACAAATATCGCTATGCCAAATCCCCCCATTCGTGGTGCTTTAAAAATGACTTATTTTTGTTCAAACAGTGCCTAAAACAAGCTGATAACCCCCAGGCAAATCAGTTATATATGGCTGTACACAATCTAGATTTATCCTGACCCCTTGTAAATTTATTTTCTTTTTGTTTCCATTATAATGTTTTATTTATTTACTTACCCAATTTTTATTTATGTATTTCTTTCATTTTCTCCTTGTTCATTATTCAAAGTTTTCAAGCCACAGTTTTGCACTAAAATGTAGAAAACTGTGCTTAGGAGGTGTGATAATTCTTTAATTCCGATGTAGGAAAGTTACATACGAGTATAATTTTCTTGTTTACTGTATTCAATTATACAATGTTAACATTGTGGATTAAACCCTGTTTATTCAATTAAAAAATTAAAAAAAAAAAAAAAAAAAAAAAAAAAAACGGGGTTGTTCCAAATCACTCACTCCATGGTGCACTTACCGGAAATTACGATCACTGCCGCCAAATGACTGCCACTGCGTCTCGTCATCCGCCAAAAAACACCCCCGATTTTCAGAACATTGTAACCCTTTGCTCCGGTAAGTGTAATTAAATTACTTGTACGTCATGCGATTATGAGTACGTAAAACGGCAAAAGTTACATTTGTAAGGTTCAGTAGCTGCAGGCGCGAGCCAAGTTGGATCCGCCGCTTCCGTTATGTAGCTAAGATGGCGGTCGTTGAATGCGAAAAGTGTACATAGATCCACAGTTCAATATTTGACCGTTATGAGTGCATCATCCGGGTACTTTAAGTACACTTATTTTCACCGCAATCATAATGTGAACACCCTTCGTACTCAAACTACGATAAGTACGGAAAATATGAATATTAGAACACAGGGCATGTCTGGGAAATATGTGCAATGACAAAGTGAATCTTGAATCTTCCATGTAGTTTGCGTGGATAACTGTGGACAGTCCAAATGCCTCTTCAGTAAGAAAACAAACTGGAGCTTAGATCTACAGCCCCCCATGTTTGTTGTTTTTGTTTAACATGGATTGTCTCTAATACTTTGAGATGGGATGTAGTTAATTCCAGGTGGGATATATCCTACCTCCCAGCACTTTGGAACAGACCATAAAACACCAGTGTGGAAATTTTGATTTTATTTTTATTTAGCCTTTGTTTATGCAGGTAAAAACACAGTGAGATTGAGTGTGACCTGTTCAGTACCAAATCACAAAGATCTGCATGTAAAACAATTAATATAGTTGTTGAGGATCTGACCTCTTTTAACTGGTTTGGAAGTTATTGACCACAGCAGGGCTTCTGCCAGAAAGCACAGAGT
>JAQQZY010000029.1:34983937-35000375 GCA_030068375.1 Ostorhinchus rueppellii | reverse complement strand
TTCCTTTCCTTTCCTTTCCTTTCCTTTCCTTTCCTTTCCTTTCCTTTCCTTTCCTTTCCTTTCCTTTCCTTTCCATCTTGCATCCACAGCTGTTTAACCCATAAACACAAAAATGATCTACTAATCTGAAATACCCGTCGATCACAAATCCTACCAATACATTTCAATAACTGGTAAATACAGTCTGTCATCTTTTCATGGTCATCAGATATGACCCATTTGGACGTTCAGAGGCTCCGTAGTGAATATTGAAACACCGTCATCTTCTACAGCATCGATTCACCAGTAAAACCCAAGGAGTTGGAGCAATGATAGTGGCTGGAGACGCTTAAGTTCAGCTATTGATATCTTTCCTGAAAAAGTCACTTTCTTCAGTTTTCTCTGTTTCTGATATAATAACTCTCAACTTTAATGTGAGCTTTTATAAACCTCTACATGATTAGTAAATTAAATATAAGAAAATACATTATGTTAACTGAAAAAAATACAATATATAATAGTATAATAATTGGTGATAAATCACTTAAAGGTAAAATCTTGGCAAATTCATTTAGAACTGCACAAAAGTAGTACTGGGTCTTTGTGGGTGAAGGACTAATCACAAATGAACAACAAAACATACTGGACCATCTATCAGCTGGAAGAAAAACCACAAAACGGTAAAGAAGGTGAACTGGAGCTTTTTTGGCAACAGCTTTTAGTTCAGATGTAGGCTATAGCTCTGCTGCTGTTTACTGATGTTAACATGAACATGCAACAAACAATTAGCTTACATCTTATCAGAATAGGCTATTTGATAGGAGCACAGACTATAGTCAAGGACATTAGAGGGGAAAAATGATTGTGCTTTTTGAGAACTGCTTTTAATTCTAAGTGACGGAAAATATTCTAGAGTATATAAGCTTTTAGTTCTTGTCAATGTAAGTTCTTTTGTTAGACTGCATGGAGAAGCAGCACAACAGCCTACACCTAGGATACATAGGTATATTAATAGACTCAAAAGGAATAATATTGCTATTCAGCTGGCTACTGTGTGCCTACTGTACATAGACACATTCACTGGACCTGAAGATACTGTGCCAAAGGAAAAATCATGTCAGACCTTAGGTTAAATGTTTTAATGTGCTTGGATGTAACATCAGTTTTTCTTTTTCTTTTTTTTTCTGTTTTGTATGTGTATGGGAGTAGCAAACCTCTACCAGTCTTGCTACATTTTATCTGCATCCCAATAAGCAACCACTTATGTGTGGACTAGATATTGTTATATCATATTTTGTTTTGTTTAGAAATTCCTTTTTCTTCATTAGAGCTAATGTTAATGCATAGACGTACTGGAAGCACACCTAGCATTAATTATGCTGTTTGTCTTCCTCTGGCTCCTTCATTAGACAGTAAGGAACCATCAGGCCTGTGTTCACTCAGTCATCACGTCCTTATTGAATCCGATTTGATGGTAGAGATGAAGCAATGGGCACACCGCTGCACACTGCTGATTTTACTGGGCTCCATGCATGGGAGTGAGTCATCTGCAGCTTAGCGGGGCCTACTAATGCCTTAGGTCAGTGATGTCATTAGGCTACAGTGGGCCATGTGCATGAGAGAAATTTGATCGCAGGCACAGCCTTGTGTGTGCAGCAGACACAGTAAAAGAGGGGCTTATGACAGTTTGTACTACAGAGAAAAACCCAGTATTACCACACCAGATGTTAACACTGTGGTTTATTTACAGAGCCTTAATTGGTGACTAAACCATATACGTTGTCAAATTTTTTTAAATAGGATTTTGTTTTGTTTTGTTTCTTATGAATAATAGACCTGTCTTCTTGTTTGTTTGTTTGTTTTTATAACATTTTTTATATTTATAGGACAACACAGGCATCATGAGTGAAACTTGTAAAACACACTGAGGCATCTGTGGCTCTCTAGAGACCTCTGCTGGTTGTAGAAAGCAGAGCAATCCAGTATTTCAATGCATTTATGGGCTTGACATAACTGGGGGTCTTCACAAAAAACTGAAATGGCATTTTGTTGACTGTTAATTGATCTGCTGCTGTGAGTCACATATGGTTGTAGCTGCTGCAGTCATAATGTCCACCCAGTAAGTGGGTCATAGTGAACTATAAACCAGTGATGAGACAGAGCCTATCGGCTTTAATTATTGGTCAGCAGTAAAAAGGATAAAAGGGAAAACTATGGAGCCACAGAGAACAATCTGTGCATTTTTAGTATGTCTTTAAAGTGGTCATCGCTCCTCTTTATTGGGGAATAAGCTATTAATTCTTATTTGGTAGACTCTGGACTACAATTAAAATTATGTAAAAGAATTGTTACCCCACCCCTCGAAGGGGAGGCAAGGGGTATTGTTTTTGATTCAGTTTGTTTGTTTGTTTAACATTCTAGCAGTAAAACTATTGGTTGACTTCATACCAAATTAGGTTTTTAGATTTCTAGTGACACATAATAAATCTGATTACATTTTGGGAAAAGCAGGTCAAAGTTAATTTTTTAATACATTTTTAAAATCTCTTTTTTTTCCCCATTTACTTATAATGGACAAAATGTCAAATGTCTGTAGCAGCAAAACTTTTGGGTGGATTCATACCAAATTGGGTTTAGAGATTGCCAGTGTTCCAGAATAGATGTGGCTACATTGTGGGGAAAAATAGGTTAAAGGTAAAAAAAATGTTCTGAATTTTTAAATTCTTTTTCTGCTCCCATTTACTTATAATTGGTGAAATTCCACATGTCTGTAAAAACATCAATTTAGTTTCAATTTACTTCAAACTTGGCACATGTATAGAGGTAACTGATAGGCTGATCAGCACATGCATAGACATGATGACATCGGCTGGATTGATGCCAAAATAAACTACAATATATACAAGGGGCGGGGTTTGTTGTGCCTGGCACCACTTATCTGGTATTTTTTCACTGTATAGTCTGATAACACAGCATTGATAAAATACTGATAACAGCCTTAATATACACTGAACTCATATCCAGTTTTGATTAAATATTGAACAAGAAATATATCATGGCAGAATCCAATAGGGTCTTTTTTTTTCCTTCTAAAAATCGTTTCATTTATATGCCTTATCTGTCATTTTTAAATTACTTTAATAATATTTGAATAGGTTTTCCAGGACCATTATTCATTTTTTATGACATTTTCATTAAACCGTAAAAAATGAACTCTATTATAAAACTTCTACAGTAAAGATAAAAACAAGCATTAACATTCCAGCAGAGGGTTGGAAGTGACTTAGGACAGATTTACTTCACATAATGCGAGATGTTTACATAAACCAAAGAAAAGACCCTAAACTTGTATCTTTTTTTTCTTTGAGGTGAGGACATAATGCAGATATTTCATATTTCATAACCTTGAATGTAAAACCCAAAGCTGCTAATTCTACTGAAAACCTACATGTGTAGAGATACAAGCTAATACCTAGTATCTCCCTACAGACGTCTTAGCAGATGGTTGGATTTTTTTTTTTCAAGGTCTTTTATTTATTAAATTCAAGTGAAGAATAAAAAACTGAAAGAGGAACATTTCCCTTCAGTGCTCACACCCTACATCAGGGTAAATGGCTTCACAGTTAGAGTTAAAATGTTTTTTCCTTGGTTGCGGCTCCCATCACACAGATGCAAATTTTTACAGTTTTTATTACTCTGCCAGGTGCTTTTTAATCCCAGTTCATGCAGTACTCCGGAGAGTTCAACTGAATACACAAAAAGCCGATGTGTTTTCTAATAGACATGACAGTCATACATCTTGTCAGTTGCTTTTTTTTTCTCCCCCTTCCTGTTGACGTTTTAGTTCTGCTTATGACAGAAGACCTCTGAAATGATCAGAAGCCCCCAACAGTGCTTTTTTGTGAGTTGACTGATTCCTCCTCCACAAAGGATATTCTTTGAGGTTTTTTTTTCTGCAAATAGTGATAATCAAAAAAAAAAAAAGCAATGCATAACTATAAAGCGGGGAGTGGTCCCATAACTTAATTGAAGGACCTGAAATGGAAGTAATTCACATCAGATCGAGCTTTATTTTCAGCCTCTCTTCAATATCAAACTGTTTTCAAAATACTCCCACATCTGATGACCCCTAATTTCATGGCACAAAAAGCAAACAATAAAATGCGTGACTCATACTTGGAGCTGCCAGACAATAGGTGGAATATAAGACAATTATTTTTGAGGAGCTTGAGGTGTGAGAGCTAATTTACATTTCAAGTAAATGTTATTGTATTTCCATCCCTGGTCCACTTGCTGTGAAATTGTTTTGAGCTGCTACAAAGGGCTCATCACTGTCAACAAAGTGCTACGGGAATGAATAGAAATGGAATGGAGCTGTTTTGTCTGATCTGGCTTAATAACACCCACTTGATCCATACATGCGAGTGAATTCAAGCTCCTACACAGATGCTGTATATGATGAAGTGTATAGACTGTGGCTGCGCCTGAAATAGAAAGCCTGTGCCAAGTGATGAAAGACGCCTGTCATTTGTCTTTCAAGGCTGCATGTATGTGTGATTTTTATTAAGTCGTAGGTGGCTCTTGAGTGATGTATGGAGCGCAGGATTGTTGTGGCTGTCCTCAAGGATGGGATGAGGTCAACCAAACAAATGCGGGGCGACTTCACATCTGTTCTTACAAGAGGCTTTTCTTATCGGCTTCAGTAGAAACTCATCCTCCTGTTTTTCATCATGTCTGATAAATGCAGCGCCACTTGGAGGAGCCACTGCTATGTTTCAGCTCATGTCCTCCCTCAGTGGGCAGGCAGCCTCCACACTGAGATCTAAGCTTTGTTTTCTATTCATTTATTCCTCCCTACAAGAGCCCATCTCCCTTCAAAAGAGCCTCATTACTTCTTAAAGGTCCAAAATACAATTACTAAATCAATAGCGTTATAATTTGCACTGCAATCTTTAGACAAGTGAAGGAACTCCGTGATGTGGAAAGATCCACTTCAGTCGATGGTTGAGAAATGAGACTGATTGGATGGTACGTGGGGAGCTTTTAGCGAGCGTCTAAAAACAAACACTGCGATATTCTGGATAGTGGATTGTAATTTATTTTAATTTGAAGAATCCAGGATGGAGCTTTGGGACAACTTTGACTGATTTGCGTGCTGATTGCTTTGTTTTAGTGTTTACCATCCAAGCCTGCCTATTAATATCAGTAATATCAGTAATCTTCCACTGGCTTTTCTCCTAAATATTAGCTTGACAAACGGAACAAAAAGCACATTTGATTAATATGGTGTTTCTGGATCAGCCTACAAAGAGAATAAAAGTGACTGGCAGCTTCAGTGAAAACCACAGCTCTTGCTCATCTCAGCTGATTGAATGGCTACCATAAAAGGCTGAGATACTTTTGAGCGATTATTCAATAAGCAGCTGCGGGAGCTTGACAAGAGAAAAGAGACGTTTCACACAGCTACTGAAATTTAGAGCACATTAGACAGGCCTGACCTTCCACTGCTGGGTGAGAAGAAGCCGTAGCTCAGCTCCTTTTTGCTCACTCGTCTAATGTGATCGCACCGGATAAACTCTCATCGCTCTCCTAAAGATGGCAGGAAGTTAATTGAAAAAGCCAACAGAGGATGTATCAAAGGGACAGAGGAATAAATAGCATCAGCAGAGGCCAGTTTCATATCTGGGGGAGTCTCTGTAGATCTAATTGCACCTCACATAACTAATGCTGGATCCCAGACGGAGAAATCAACCCCCTGTAGTTTCACTGGATGCCCATGCCCAGCCCATAATGATCCACTGCACATGCTCAGATGTATGCAGAATAAAAGATTTTGGTCGAGGGGGGGGGGAAACAAGACAAAGTGTGTTTATTTTAGTGCTCAAACATTGGTGTTGCTGGCTGACAGCAAACATACGTGGATGAATAATCTATTTCTCTACATAATGAGCTTAAGAAACATTGGAAGTCACTGCTGTTTTAATTGAGAATTTGCATGTCAAAGTAGTTTTATCCTCTTAGTACATCTCTCACAAGTGCATACAAGGTGAATTAAAATGACTGGCTGGAAAGTGGCTTATCCATCCACTTTTCCCTCTTGAGCTGTGTGTCCAGCACTTTCTTATTTTTTACATAATTAGCCTTTCTTGCAGTGCTAACATCATCACATTTGGCTTTATCCCCAGCCCGAGGAAACAATAGGAGACCTAGAGCGGGGAGGTTTTATTTAAACAGCTCTTTCTGATTAATAATTTGCGTCATGATGGACCTTCAGCCGACTTCCAGCCCCGCGGGATAATTTGCAAAACTGATCATGACCGTTTTTGTAAGTGGACTATAATGACAACTCAGTGCACATTAAGATGTTGAATTCCAGACAAATGCAAAATGTCAACTATATCACGATGTTGAGGAAAGAAGGTGTCTTAATTAGCTTTTGAAGCACAGTCGGGCTGAACGTTATAAAAATAGAGAGGTTCACAATTGACTAGAAGATATGAACTGGTTTAGGAGTGGAGTCTAGATGTATTTAAAATGAGATTTTCTGACAGACACCAGGTGATGCAGACAGCACAACAGCTTCAAATCAAAAAATATTTAGTTACCAGGCTAAAACTTTTTTTTTTACAGGTTGCACTTTGGTTACATTAAGCGATATTTCTGGCTTGCTGAGGAAAATGATTCCACATCGTGCAACTGCGATAAAACCACGTGGTTCATAGCAGTTAACACATAACAGCTGAATTTGAGCACATATAGGTCAAGGCTGAGGTCATGTTGCAACGTGCTCACATAAAAAACATTCAGCTTATTAGAATTCCTAAAAATGTTCATTGCATTTAGAAGAACCACATTTTTGTCTCTCTATTAACCCTTTGAAGGACACTCATAAAAATACTCAGAGATTCAAAATTTCAACCTTAGTGTGTTATTAAAGGAGTGGCATTTTGCTTTTTTAATGGAAATATGCATTTTCAAACATTTCCCTGTGCTCTACATAAACTGTAAATGCTCTTCTTGGGTCTGAATTCTTCATTAATTCAACTCCACAGGTCCATCTTCAGCCCTATTTCTGAGAAATGACACCAGAAAGGTGGTTTTGAGTGCTGGCCCTTTAAATGCACCTGAGCCACTTTACCCCCCACCCCATCCAGGTTGTTGACCGTGCTGCTCTGTCCCGTTCAGACTCTTGTGTTCGTTGATACAACTGAATATTTTAGGTAATCTACTCAAAGTTTGGACATATTTTCAGTATGGACTACAACTGCTGCTGCTGATTAATAATTATAGCATACTCAGAGAAATGTTCATCAGAAGACATGTGCTGATCCAGACCCCTGTCCACATCCACATTCACCCTTTGAACATCATTCCTTACGTTAGTACCATTACTTCCTGGTACCGAACAAAGCGGGTCCACTCACTGTTCATGCACAGGTGGACCTTACAGACCCTGCAGACCACATTGGACCTGAGATTGTTGCCTCACTGTAACGGTTGCTGTCACTATCTTGTAATGCATGCGGAAATGACCAAAAACAGTCACTTGCCTGATAAAGGGTTAAAAGTACCTGCAGTATTACTTGTTTAAATAGTAAAAAGTTTGATTTCCAATGAAAAGGGATAAACAGAAGGTGGCAAAGCCGGTGTACAAGAAACTCATAATATTATAAAGAATGTATGTGGGCTTTTTATTTATTTTTTATTTTTTATGTTTTTGTTTTTCCATTAATGTCTGAAATGATTTGTGCATGTGCGTGTTGGTTTCAAACAGCAGAGAGCAGGAAGATTAATCTACACCTTTAGGATATTTTGCAAACTTTACAAACAAGTATCAGCAAAACTTTAATCTAAGCTCAGGCTTCTCAACTGGTATTGCTGATTTTGAGAGAGAATAGTAAGTGAAAAATAAAAGTCACACCTTTAAAATCACCTCGATTTTTGAAGGCGAGTCTGTTTTCTAGATTCTTATTTGTTTATCGATTGAGGTATTTATTATTTTTGCCATCTGGTCACTTTAACAGTTAGATGTTTTTAATACAGTCAAAAACGGTAAAAAATTTCTCATCATGTAGTGTGTTTTATGTGTTCTTCTTCATGGAAACATTAAAAACGGTAAATTTCAGTGCCATTTTTTCAAATCTGCTGGTTGACTTGGGGAAAAATAACCACCACTGGTTGACCTCTACTACAGTTGCAGTACAATAATGTTTTTCATGATGAAAAGACAGTTTATTTATCCCACAGGCAAAGTCTGAAGGTCATACGTTGCATATATTGCAGTAACCTCTCCTCCTTTAGCCCGCTCTTCGTTATTGGCTCCCTTTTATTTTTGTGGTAATTACACTCCATCCTGTCACTCCAGATCTCTTGAGTGCGGATAAGCTTGAGCTAAAGACCCAGAGTGGATGATAATATGTGACCTATTGAAAGGATCACTCATTCAAAGTATAACAGAATGGAGCTGGTGTTGTTTCAATCCCTGTGGATCGTGAAAAGATTATGTACTAATGGGAAGTACAACACAAGAACACGCTTGAAGGAAAGTAGTGTTTTTGGGTGGGGGGGGGAAGTCAGTCAGTGTGAGAAAATATACAGAATAACAAGAATTGATGTAAAAATATGGAGAAGAAAACAGCAAGAAGCAGCTTCATGTTGCTTTTTGCAGGCTCATAACCACAGCACAAACTCATTGCAAAAACACTGAACTCTACAGCATGTATATTTAACCCGTCTCCAGTCAAACCACTCCAGAATGTGATTATTTTTCCTCTATAAAGTTCTGCAGGATTTTACGCATGCGGTGACTGTTGTATAGGCCATCCACTTCTGACTGGTGTGTGTCCATCTGTGAGACAAAGACATAGAAGACAGAGGCAGGTGTATGCTGGGGGTTATTAGGGCAGGTAAACAGAACAGGGTTGTGTAACTGTGCCTGATAATTCGCTGACCTTTACCTTCTCCTCTCTAATGTATTCTAATAGGCCAGTGGATCTCAGCACGGCTCCTCTCTGACCATCTCACACACACAAACAGATGTAGGCGCATGTACCTGGTTGTCAAGGAGATCTAAGCCCTCATATTCTCAAAATCCCGGGAGGGGTTGTAAACCTACCCTACTTACTGTCTGTTAGGATAGTGCATTACTTTCCCCATAAAGACCCGGTACTGCTTTTGTATCAGCTCCCACAGGATTTTTTCCCCCCTACATTTCATCCTTTCTTAAATCATCTG
The DNA here is from genome assembly GCA_030068375.1 of Ostorhinchus rueppellii. Taxonomy (NCBI): domain Eukaryota; kingdom Metazoa; phylum Chordata; class Actinopteri; order Kurtiformes; family Apogonidae; genus Ostorhinchus; species Ostorhinchus rueppellii. The sequence continues at coordinate 34,991,162 of JAQQZY010000029.1, read as the reverse complement.
TCACCTTTTTATTATAATATTATCCTCTGTATTTAGTGGTTTTTCAGTGAAAATCATGTCTTTTCCGTATTTAATTGTAGACATGGGTGTCAAACATACAGCTTGTGGGTCAAAACCTGCCTGCCAAAGGGTCTAGTTTGGCCTGTGGAAAGAATTTGTGAAATATAAAAATAAAATAATTTTAATTCACTGCCACACTCAGCCCAATTTGATCTCACATGGGCTGGACCAGTTGGATATTAAAATTATGTAATGACAATGTTTGTATTAATAAACTATCCTTTTCACAAAACAGTGAATAACCTGAAATGAATTTGACCAACCTAAAATGTTTTAAGAGACATGTGTGCAAGTTTACCAATATTCTATGTGTTGCTAATGATTTGTGTATTTGTAGATCCACTGTGATCAATAATTTACAATGTACATGTGAAAATTATAAACTGAGGTAGAGAATTATTAAAATGTGGACTTAATAAATTTCACTTTAGTCGTGGTTATTCATATTTTTTAAAGGACAGTTTGCAGATGGTAACATTTTCATCATGTTAGTTCCTCTAAAACATAGAGAAATGCCTGGAGTTGACATTATTTACATATTATTATGTTATCTAACTGGTTTGGCCAACTTCAGATCATACAGGGAGGGTGTGCCCCCTTAACTAAAATGAGTTTGACGCCCCAGATGTTCATAAAAGCTTGGGTTAAAGTTGAACATTAATATATCAAAAACAGAGAAACTGAAGAGAATGACTTTTTCAGCAAAGATATCAATAACTGAATGTAAACCCAAGTGTGTCCATCCATTGTCATTTATCCAACTGGTTCAAAATGTTTAACCCATGAAGACCCAGTGTTACTTTTGTGACAGTTTAAAATGTTTTTTTTTTCTCAATTTCTACCTTTCTTCACTGATTTAGTACCCTTTTTATAATGTTATCCTTTGTATTTAGCAGAAATCATGCATTTTCCGATACTTAATTCACAGATGGTGTGGATGTTCATAAAATCTCAGAGTAAATTCAAACTTAATTTTATCAAAACAAAGAAAAATGCTGAAAAAGTTACATTTTCAGGAAAGATATTGCTAAGGGAATGTAAAAACAAGTATGTCCATCCACTGTCATTGATCCAACTCCATGGGTTTTACTGATGGATCAATGTTGTTGAAGATGTTGTTTTCACATTCACTATGGAGGCTCTGAATTTCCAAATGGGTTGTATCTGATGACCATAAAAAGATGACAAACTGCATTTTACATGTATAAGCATGTAAAATGATACATGTATAAGATTAGTGGTTCAACAGGTGTAAAGTGTTTCAGATCAGTAGATGGTTTGATCACCAGTTGCTGTTTGGATCATTATGGGATTTCAATGTGTTTTTCCCATTACGTGCTATTTAGCTTCTTATTAAATAGTGAATCCACCATGTAGCAAAACATCTTAGACCAGTTATAGACATTCATGTATGGTGTGCTGAATTTTTTTTCTTTTTCTTTTCCCTTTCATAATGTTTTTTTTTTTTTATTCATTCATTTTATTTTTTTTTTATGAACTGTCTATTTTTAGGGGTGGCACACACAATGCAAAAGAATGACCGGGCCCGGGACGACAGCCAGCTGGACAGTGTGAGTAAAAGAAACCCTGTTTTTTCCTTTTGTATCTTGACATTTCTCTTCATAAAGGGAAAAAAAATCCTTTTACTGTCAGTCATGAAACATTCTAGACCATGTGCAGTGTGAGGTCATGTGACATTTACATAGCTGTAGGCCTTTATATGCATGCCTGAGAAAGAACCGGCGGCAAATTAAGTGAGGCGAATTTATATTGTATGAATCATTCATCTGTTATTTATTCTGTGAAGGGTGGTGGGCGGTCCTCTTTCCAATGATTGCAGTTATGGAAAGATGGTCTGGTGATATATTTGTTATAGAAACAGACATGTTTAATGTTTCCTTCAAGATAAAAAGGTTTGTTTTTTGTGTGATAAATGTGAGGTTAGAGATTTTATTCCATGTTATATCATTTGCTATATAGACTAATTTCTTTCTTTATGGTGGCTCAGAGAGCTCATGTGAATGCACTGTAATTTGAAATAAAATACAACACAAGTGCATCTATTTGATAACACTGGTGGTAAATACAGGAAGGGTGGTCCTCTTAGCAATGATGGTATTAATGGAAAGATAGTCTGGTGATGTATTTATCGAAAGAGACACGTTTAATGTTTCCTTGAAGGCATAAAGGCTACTTTTTCTGTGTGATAAATATCTTTGTGATGCAAGATGTTATTCCATGTTATACTAAATAATATAGTAATTTCTTTATGTGCGCTCAGACCTCAAGTGAATGTGCTCTAATTTGAAATTAAACACAACACAAGCACATTTATTTGACAACACTGGTGATAAAGACAGGAACTTAGTACAATTCCTCAAAATAGAAACACATACAGATATAAACCACAGCTGAGGAGGACACAAGGGAAAATGAACACATTGGTTATGAATTATGTGTGCAGAGCCAGATTTTTAATGTTTCAGTCAGATGATGGTTTCCAAGTCGAAAGGTGATAAACCCACAACCTATTTACTAGAATAGGCCCGTACGTTACTATTTATTCAAATAGATCAGTGGTGTTAGGCCTCTTTATTCTACCGGTATTTCCTGTGAAAAATAGCGGTGCAACAGGCAGAACATGACAAAACTTCCTTACCCAGGACACAGCAGGCTAATCATCTGCTTTATGTTCACTCTAAAGACCTGAAAGCATCTTTACCTCACTGACAAAAACAAGGCAACCTAGTAAAAATCATCCAATCACATAAGGATGAGAAAATCCAAATCACTCTGATTGGGTCATTCTTTAAACCGCAGTGAGGTTTCTGTCACCATAGAAAGTCATTAATGGGTGGAGGGACCCACTGGGCTGTGAAGTGCTATTCTCAGAAATAAAAAAAAAAAAAAAGACAAATGACCATATTTGGACAGAAGACTCAGATTCAGTTTTATTGTCATTCAAACCATGTGACATGATTGACCAAAACACAGTCCCCCAGGTCTCATTGTATGCAGCATGTATACAATTAAAGTAATAAAAAAAGAAAAATAGAACAGCTAAAATAAAATAGTTTAGAATAAAAGAAACTACCATAAAACCCTTTAAAATACAATAACAATAAACTCTAAGTATAGTATTGCATAATAAACAGCAGGAATAACAATTTAAAGTGGTGGTGCAATTGTGCATTATGTTGAAAATAACTAGCTTTAGGGACATTTTTCTTAAAATCGATATGTTGAATATTATGTTCAAATATTTCTTTTTCTCTACTTTTCACTGAGAGTGGTGCTTTGCCACTTATGGACCAGATTTGAACTGAAACGGCACTTTTTTTTTGAGAAAATTGAAAAGGTCTTGTGGTTTTCTTGCACAATGCTATTTGTAAAAAGTAATTCAAAAACAGTGTATTATTTATTGAGTAAAATAAATAAAAAATACTTTTTTTTAACAGTTTTCTTAAAGTAAATTTTTCAGATAGGTTTTGTTTTTCAGTGATCACACTGCTCTTTTCCATATTGCTGTTATTTATATTACTTCAACTAACTTTATAAAAGCTTTGTGGCAATCTTTCTGCAAGAAAACCCAGAGGGGAAACATCTTTATCACCCAACAAGAGTGCCCCAGCTGAGTTTGCCGTTTTTTATGTCTCCTGGAAACATTTCCTTTGAGCCTGTGCTAAATGCAGCTTGTTTGTGTATTTGTTTGTGTGGTGTGTTTGCACTGAGTTCCTGGCTTTGCTTTTTACTGTGAGGAATTATGGAGAATGTGTTATCAGATTAATAATCACCTCAGCCAAGGAGGTTCTGTTTTTGCCGATGTTTGTCTGTCTGTCTGTTTGTTTTTGTGTTCAAAATAACTTGAAAAGTTCTGAACAGATTTGGATGAAATTGTCAGGAATTGTTAGAAATGTGACGAGGAATTCAATTTTGATGGTGATCCGGATCACCGTCTGGATCCAGGAATTTTTAAAATATTTATCTTTGAGAGATAGAGCATGGCGGCACTGAGCTGCATATGAGGTCATTCAGCGTTATCTAGTGGAGTAAAGTACAAACAGTACCTTGGCGGAGGTTTGCGCTCTCTGAGGGCTTTTCTAGTTTTTCATTGCTTTCCATTTCATTTAATTGTGTCTTCTGAAGTTGGGATGCATTTAGGTCTCTTGGTTAAAATATTTCAGAACTGAACTAAACAAAGACCCTCCACGATAAACTCTTAAGATGAGTCTTTTCTTGTCATATAAACATGGATTTACAACACATTAGATTGATATCATTTTTATTCCTCATGATACTGTGTTCAGCACTGGGAGCTGCTGTATTTATAGCATATCCTTTGTCGCCCATCCCCCATAACAGCACCACTGCCAGTTTACCAACTGTATCTACGCGTTTACAGTCAGAGTTGTGTTTGCCGGCTGTCCGCCACCTAGACAGTATCTGTCTGGATTTAATAGGCAGGTTCCTGGAAATCCTAACAAACACGCAAGGTTGATGCTACTCTGTTTTAAGTAGAGCAGTGGCAGACAGTATTATGTTATCCTCCAATGTATGAATTAAGATATTCAGCTATGCTGTTTGGCGCCTGACCTCGAGTTGAAGCATAAATTCAGAGTCGAGGTACAGTTCTTTCAAATGGGTAGAGATCAGGCAGAGAATGCACTTATTATGCTGGTAGAGAATTTCCCTACAAGATGATGCAGTGACAGTATCAGCAAAATGCCAAAACTGGATTTAAAACAGAAAAATTAACCCTTTTTTTAATTTGTTTTTTTTTTTTTTTTTTTTTTTACACATTTCATTGTTAATAATAAGCTCGAAGTGTAAGAACAGCCATTACTGCCCACACATTTTAGCTCTACCTTGGTGTGTATAGACATCATATCATTATCTGTTCTGCAGCTTAAATGATCTTCACTTTGTAATAAATATGTACTTCTGTGTTACAGTACAACGAAAATGGAACAATGTAAGAGATTAGAAGAGAACATGCTGATTAAGTCTATTTTGGGCAAACACAAATGTCAGAAAAAAACCCTCCAATGAGGTGATTTGCTACAAGAAAGCTGAGACGGGTGCATAATATTCCATTAATACCAACAGCAGGCAACATTGAAAAAGTGATATAAATATAAATGGGTATTAGAAAAACTGACAGCAACAGGAACATGTGACCTTTAAAATGGCAGAAAACTACAATTAATAGAACAAAAAGTGATTTATGATGCATATTTTTTTCTGTGAAGTGGCAATATAATATATTGAAACTATATCCTTCTGTTCTAATAATGAGCAAAGACTCTGAAGTGACCACTGGCAGGAAAAGTTTCATGAGGTGAGCTGTGTTTTGTGTTCAGATTTACCTTTTTATGAATATCTTTCTCAATTAAGACAGAAGTAGAAGAGGGTTGAGAGGGGAGGCAAGTGTTAGGAGTGAAATGGGTGGGGCATCAGGGGAGGAGCGGTAATTAGAGTGAGGGGAGGAGAGGTGGGACGAGGTCATGACAAAGTGAATATGGAAAAACAAACTGAGAGTGGTAGAGATGCTCCCTCACCTTCCTGAGGGGCATATCGAGGTAGAGCAGGGACACAAGCTGCGCTGATGAATATGGTTTTGCAAAGCTCTCGGGGGCTGTCCAATCAGGCAGCGCCATTGATGAATAGTCATGAGTCACCTTATCAGCATCACCATGGTTACGCAGATGTAACTGTGGCCTTGTGAATGTGATGAGGGAATAGAAATGGGCCAAACGCCGCTTTGTCTCCTTCCCGCGCACATCTTGATCACCAATTACAGCCCAGCAGGTGAGCGACCAGGGCATGTGTTTGGGCCGCTGTGGCCTTCAGCATGAGAGGAACGTGGTGTTGAACAGACAAGGGGGAAAATGATAGTGAATGCGATGGTTAGGGATTTAATGTGTGGGAGTACAGGCAGATTTCGTCTTAAATAATTTGATGACTTAAAGTGACATCATTCACTGTTAGTGCTAGTTGACACAGTGCGTACAGGAGATGGAAGTGGATGACTAGATATTAAATGAAAAGAATTTGGAAATTGGATTGAAAAGGATGATTCAGTGGGAACATTATGAGAGAAAGTGTGTGAAATATGAACAGGAGAGATGCAGGAGATTTTAAAAAGGACAAGGCACAACAGTATGAAGGGCTTGGGCAGACCCTAATGATTTCTCCAAGTCCTCTACCTTTCTCACAGACATTGTACTCCATGCTACTTCAGCAACTTGGGAATAGAGTTTTACGAGATGGTCTGCTCCCAAAAAGCCACTCGTAGCACTTGATCCCCTTCAGGATTTAAGAAACCATTTACAGATGGGTACCACTCACAGCAAATGGTAATGCCAGACGGGTCTTTATCTTTTCTGGTAAACACCTTCCCCTATTTTATTTTTGAACTCCAGTCACTCGCAGCTGGTGCTGAAGAAGACTGGGAGGGTGCACGAGAATAAGAACACAGCAGTTGGGAGTTTGTGTACATGACTAAACTTTTAATGTTTTGGTCAGTTTATAATGCTGGTCATAAGCAAGTGATTTTAATATTTGATTTCCAACTTCATTTTAGTGTTTCCTTGGGAATATATGTAAAGAAAAGAATGTAATATGTGAATTCATGACCCTCAGTCTGTGATTTAACCACTTGATGCCGATTGTTACGAATTTGCATCAAACCGCTTCTGCTCCAAAATGCAACCAAAATACTGTCTCGGAAATTTATAGTATCCTGGCAGCGGGGGGTCTCATGCTAAAACCTTGCGATAGATGCAACTCCGCGAGATTTCAAAGGAAAAACAAGATGGTACTGGAAAATGGAGTGTGTCCCTGCAAATCTGATGCATTTCGGTAGAGTTTAGCAAAATTATCGGCAGAAAGTAGAAAAAATTTGAAAATGTGTATAGCGGCACTGAGCTAGCAGTACCCTGGCGCAGTGCCGTTGCTTCATTGTCTGGGGAGGACCCTGCTATCTACTTGAAAACAAAAACACAAGTGACACTTTTTTTTTTTTCCCCCATAATTACCTCCGGCAAGGAGGTTATGTTTTACTGTGCGTTTGTTTGTTACTTTATTTGTTAGCAACATAACTCAAAAAGTTATGGATGGATTTTGATGAAATTTTCAGGAACTGTTGGAAATGGGACAAGGAAGA
>JAQQZY010000029.1:34943362-34961103 GCA_030068375.1 Ostorhinchus rueppellii | reverse complement strand
ACACATTTGCTACACTCTGGCTGACTCAGAAATGAGGCCCAATGTCCAAAAAACCGGAGTGTCACTTTAAATAAAACATTGTGGTTATATCTGGCTTGTTATTTTAAAAAATAAGTCAACATTTTGGCGGAAACATACAACGGTAAAGAGTCGTTCACATGTGGTAACCTGTCCACATGGTGACATGGCATTGACATGAGACTTTTCAATATTTTACTCCAAAATTTTTTAAATATTATTACTGAACATAATATCTAAATGGTTTGGTCATACTTGATATCAATTTCTGTCAAGAACCACATGTTTTGAATGTTTGTGTAAAGGTTAAAAAATTAATGTCCGTTTCAAATCCTGTGTTACCGAGCACCAATTTGACCTAAAGGTTTTATCTCCCCAAATTGTGTTATACATAATGTTAAATTGCTTAGAAATACTTACTCAAATATGGATAATATATGCATACAAGTTACTCTGCTTACACGACAGAGACTTTTGAACACCAGATGTGTCCACGTGTTATTGCTGGATTGGACCCTTGTACAGTTTGTTTTCCAGGGCATCAGATTCACTGTCAAAGACAAATGAATGTCATTCTGTGTTATGATGAGAGTATCCTGTCTGAAATAGAGCTACATTCAACAGACACTGAGCAGTGTTAACTCTGTTTAGGTCTTCAGGTCGAATAAAACATTCCACATCATCCATCCTATACTGGTCCAATGCACTGTCCCACATAAAACAGGAAGGTGATTTCAACAAATGCACAAAACTGTTGAAGAAATCTTTTTGAAGTCTTACAGTGTAGCTGGTTCAGGTGAGCTTTAGTTATTAGCAATAGTGATACTTTGTCTGCTGAATGAATCCATGATGAGCAATTAATACAAGATTCAGTGATAGCTGAACAACAGATGAGCTTGGTTAATTAAATCAGCTATGGGGAGTAAATTCTTAATGGTCATGAGAATGAGAACAACAATAGGAACTGTAACTTAGCTGATCATGGGTGAAAGAGCAAGAATAGCAACTGCATTCTAAATGATTAGTTCACAGTTGAGGAATTGGGTTCTCATAACTCAGGTCTTTCACAAACAGGGTCTTGTTAACAATTCTGAGATAGGTTCCTAGAGGATACGTGCAACTTAGGAATTGCATCTATAACAACTGAACTAAAATGATTTGCTTTTACTCACTAAATTTGCAAATCAGCACATCTTGTATAGATCATCTACTGTGCATTTACTTCTTGCAAAAAAGATGTTGTAGTATTGTGGTGTCTCTTCTCCCTTTTTGGTTTTTGGTGTCCATCTTTTATCATTGCTTCATTTTTTTCATCTTCTAAGAAAAGCCTTTTGGAAGCGTTTTTTTTTCTATGAGGAGTATAGGCATTCAGATTCTAATAACTGCCTCTAATTCTGTGCTCCTCATCCAGGTTTCAGATGAATCATCGGACTCCCCGGAGCCGGGGCCAGTCACATGCATGGAGCCCTTTATGGTTCGGAGGCTGTCTTGTCGGACGGTCCAGTTGCCCCCTCTGGCCTTTAGACAGGCCGAGCAGTACTACTGTGATCGTAAACCGGAGACCGATACCGTCACGGTTCCTCCACGGCCCACTACACTGCCGCTACGCACCCCACCTCTCATCGCCATCACTTCTGCTGACACCAGCAGGTAGGAGGATTTTGATGTCAGTGTGTCTACAGTAAACTCAGTGGCACTGATGGCTTTCATATAATCCCCTTATAGATGCCACATAACATCATAACAGTATTTAAAGAAAATGAAATGCACTCAGCTGAAATACATACACTAGCTACAGTCTTCATTATGATGAATTCTGTAAACCAAGGCTCTCCCCCTGTGTGTTCCAATCTGAAATATAATAAAAAAAAAAAAAAAAACAAAACTAATGGCTATCTCATATGTAGGGAATGCATTAATGTTTGATTTGGAAAATGGTCAGTAATAATGCAAAATATGTTTGATGTGCAGTGGATGAATAGCATCCAAACCTCTGGTATTTAAATTACACCTGGCTCTCTGTTGTAAGGAAAGTGACTCATCAAATTACTAAGCTTAATAGATTTATGTTTTTCACTACTGGCACTTACTAACCAGGGAATGTATTTTCTGCATTTGTGACATGATAAACAAAATGAAAGCAGCACTGCACTGCAAATTATAGTGCACATCTATCTGTTTTTATTTTTGTGGTTTAAAATAAATACATTTCATATGATCCTAGTATTTTATTCTTCTTTCTTTAAAAAAAAAAAGTATTTATATATTTATTTAATTTTTTATTTAATTTTTTTTTTTTTTTTTACTGCTCTTCTATGCTTCATTTGACATTAACCGTATACACTCAGTAAGGCCTTTTCAGTCAGGTCACAAACAATTACATGACAAATCTTCAGTGTTATTTTTAGAATTCATTTATAGGCTCTCCATGCTGGGAAAACACGGCCATATAACAAGAAAAGAAAAGAATCACGCCCCACCTGGAGAATTCTGGACAGTATATCAGACATGGATAAGATGAAATGAGGTTTGGCAGATAGCGGCCAAGTTTCCACCAGCCAAGTGATTCTCTGAGGAGCGACAGTAACAAACATGAATGAACACTTTGTTTGATGATGGGTGGGTTTGTTTGTCTGAAGCTCAGACATATGAAAAAAAAAAAGGCTTAAAATGGTGTACAAATGTATATCTGGCTGTGGCAAATCCCCATTGTCTTGGTTTTGTATTTTACATGGAAACAGACAGCAGAGCTCAGCCATTAATCAAACAGAAAAAGTGCTTCTTCCACTTGTCTTTGATCGCCATGACTCGCTTTAAAAGATTCTGTATCTCACTCATAAGCAGTGCACTACCTGCATAACCTGCTAGTTTGTTATGTCCTGGATGAAAAAAAAATGCGTCAGCTTACCCCCACCCTCCGTGTTTGTTCCTCCACTCTAATGTCATGGTTGGAAGGAGCTGAAACATCTAATAGAGTGAAGGAACAACAGGAAAATGAGCTGTGACTTACGTCTTGTTAATAAGGCCTTGGCTTGCTAAGAGACTTTTAATTGGAGAATAGTTATAAGGTTGTCAGAATTATAACAAGTAATTGACTTGCTGATTTTTTTTTTTTTAAGGGAACAAAATTACTGGTATGATTTGGCTCTGAATTATGTTTGGAGGAGCCCAAATATTTTCTCAACTCCAGAATTGCTTCTTTCTACAACAGATATAAAGCATTTTGTTCACAGGAAATACACCATCAGCTATTTTCAGCGTCGTTCCAGACATTTTTCTGTCTGCAGCAGGGAGCTTTAAACATTGTCCTCTAAATCAAAGGGAGAAGCTGCTGCGTATAATGAAGAAAAAGTCAATTCTGAATAATTTACTTCCAGTTATTTTGATAATGCTAAGGTGTCACCCGTCACATTCAGACACTTCTCTAAATAAAAGTCAGAGAGAGCAAATTAGTCCCAAGTGAACAGAACTGGACTCTCTATTAAAATGTGTCTAGTTTGGCTTGACAAGAGCATTCTGGGAAATGACTTTGTGTGTTTACTGGAGGACAAATACAGGACATATATTGACGATTCTTAATGAACATGTTTTGTTCTTGTGGTCTGTTTTCTCTTGGAGCACAGTCTTATTTTTTGTCCATTAGCAGCTAAAAACATCACTGGTCTTTCATGGCGCATCATAAAACAGGCCTAACAACATTTTTTTGTTTTAGAAACCGCCGGTGTCTACTCTAATTCAGTCCATTGTCACTGAAATGAAACCATCAATATCAACTGTGGGTTTTGAGGTATTTGTATTGGCACATGTTATCTGAGACAAGAGTGTGTTTTGTTCACTCTACTGGTGTCCAGTCATGCTTATACTGCAGTAGTACTGTGTATGTAGCATTATCACATTTAGAAAAACTGAGGAAAATGGCTGATGGATAGAATTGTAAGAAAGGTCATGTATCTAAACTTTGCTCCAAGCTTGACTCATCTATAATTCAGTACTGTGGCAAAGAAGAAATATACAGTTATAACACATTAAAAATGGCAGATATGGCAGGCAAAACACTACAACTGAAACTTTTGAATAAATTTAGTGACATTAACTTTGTATGTGGCAAAAATGAGACCATCTGCAGTATTAATGCATGAGCCAAGAAGTGGACGAAAGTAGTGCACTATGTTTCCATTCGTCACTCACATAATATGAATGCAAAACAAGTACTTGTGCCAGATGAGGCCAGACCATAAGTATTGTTTTTCTTTTTCTTCAGTCACTAGCAAAAACTCCAGGCTACGGACGCCTATGACGACTTTAATTTAATAAGAGATTCTGACAGAAATGCCAAAATACATAAGTATACATGTTTTAGTACTAATGTGTGAACATAGTGGGTTTTTAAAAAAAAAAAAAAAAAATCAGAACTTTAATGTAAATTGATAATTTGGACTTTTTTTTTTTTGACAAGGATGTTGATAATAGTATTGAAGTATGAGTCAATACTAGCTCTATACATATCAATTAATAGATTTTTCAAGAACTAAGTTATAGAGATTAAACAGAAATTACCTGTATTTATGTTTATGTGCTGTTTTTGATCAATGGAGAGGACTCTTTTTGTCTTTTAGTTCATCAGTACATGTCAGTGTGTTGAACTAATTGGAGTCGTTCCTCTTTGTGTAAAGCACCATGAGATGCAATAACGCAATATGTTAAATTAATTTGATGAATCAAGGTTTTTTATCTTACAAGTGGTGGAAAAAAATTGAAAAATTGAGATCATTTCTCAGAAGAGCTTTGTTGCTCAAGAAAAACACAAAATGAAACCTATTTGCTTCTTGTGTTACATTAAATGTGTTATTTTTCAGAACACTGATTTAGTAAAACATATTGTTGAATCAGGCTTTATCTTCAGTTCATGTATGCAGAAAACATTTGGCTGATGTCATAAATCACCTAAAACGTTGAAAATTGATATTTGCCCAATTCTTCTCCAATTCTTTACTGTATATTTTTCAGTTGTTTCTCTTGCTATTCTGTCTGTCTGCACTCTGCATCTGTTTTGTCTATATACAGGGTTCCTGCTGAGTCTTAAAAAGTTCTAAAAGTCTTGAATTTCCAAATCTGCATTTAATACCTTAAAAAAAGTCTTTAAAAGGTATTAAATTTGATATGGTATGTCTTAAAGGAGAATTCCGGCCATTTTCAACATGCTTTCTATTGCTCAAGCTACCCGAGGAAACCCCTGTACCGAAGACAGGAGAAGTTTTAGTGCGACCTACATTGACATTTTTGACTGGAAAGTTAGCGCTCACAGGTAACCCATAGGGGCAACTTTTAAGTTGTGTTTTTAACATCTTAACATGTTCCAAATCTTACCACAAAAGTCACGCAACATCAGAAGACACCTTACAACACAGCCCTGTGGCGTTTATGACTAAAAGCGAATGAAAACGATGTTAAAACAGTGTGTTTGTTTAAGTAGCAACTTACGAGTTTGATCGACTTGTTTGGGCTACCGGAAGACAGTGCTGTAAACAAATTCGTAAGTTGCTACTTGATACAAACACACTGTTTTAACATCGTTTTCATTCGAGTCATAAATGCCACAGGGCTGTGTTGTAAGGTGTTTTCTGATGTTGCATGACTTTTGTGGTAAGATTTGGAGCATATTAAGATGTTAAAAACACAACTTAAAAGTTGCCCCTATGGGTTAGCTGTGAGTGCTAACTTTCTGGTCAAAAATCTCAATGTAGGTTGCACTAAAACTTCTCCCGTCTTCGGTACAGGCGTTTCCCTGGGTAACTCGAGCAATAGAAAGCATGTTGAAAATGGCCGGAATTCTCCGTTAAGTTATGTTGCCATAAACTTGTTCACTGTATTGTATTATAAATATGGTCAAGTTGTTACTGGAAATGAAAATCAGGTCTCAACTAACTTGACTGGTTAAATAAAGGTTAAATAAATAAATGTGTCTGGCAAATGTTCAAGCTGCAAAAAAAAGTAATATCGGTCTACTCAGTTCCTTTTCAACTCACCAATTTATTTTGAAGTTAGGAAATGCCTGGACCAGTGGGAATGAGGTGTTGGAGAAAAGAAATACATTTTCCTAAATTCTAGAAGTCACTGGCAATATACTTTTCAGCAGTATGGCTGTGAAATAGGTATTAAATTCTGTTCTAAGTAGCCTTGAAAACGTCTTAAAAAGTCATAAATTTAACATGGAGAAACCAGTAGGAACCCTGTATACAGTCACAGAAAAAAAAATATTAGACCATCAAATGTCATCAAAAACAATAGTTATGCAGTCAAGTACTAACTCCTGTGTGTGTCATGTGACTTAAACACACGAAAAGAAAACATGGAATGCCTAAAAGCACTGTTTTTGTCAGTACAATGCCATAGATATTGATGTAAAAACTGAAGTGATTTTGTTTTTTATCAAGAAAACATGGAAAATGGATAGATATCAGCTCTGAAATTGAACTACTTTGAGCTATTTTTGTTGTTATCATTATATTTGTCCAAATAAATGTACCTTTAGTCGTACTAGGCATTAAAATGAACAAGAAATTGAAGAAAACAAGGGTGGTCTAATATTTTTTCTGTGACTGTACATGTTATTGAATGACTCAATGTGCCATTTTTTGACACAGCTCTGACACTCAGTTATCAATGGATAAGGTCAATGAAACCAAGCTAAAATGAGCAATGAATAATATTTTTTGTGGGGACCATACATTCTGATAGCTCTAATCAGATATATTTCTGATTTTTTTTTGTTTTTGTTTTGTTTTTTTTTGTTTTTCCCTTTATATGGACTAATCATATCTGGTCACATTAGCCCTGTCAACATTAGGAGCTAATATAGCAGATGTAGAGAAATTAATCAGTTGCATTCTCTACAGTATTTTGACATTCTATCTATATATTTTAACCAGTGGTCTATATTGCATGTACTCTATCTGTGTGTTCCTGCAGGGAATATTCCATTCAATAGGTGACGGAAGACCAATACAGAAGTCGACCTCTTAAGGCGTCCTTGTGTGCACACACCTACACTCTTATTCCCTATGCCTTTACTGTCCTGCTATGTTTATCTGCTTCCTCTATTTTCAGTCTCCTTGTTTCTCAGAAGATTACATTTCTGCTGTTAAAGCCAAAGAGATTTCATTCCCCCCAGACACTGTTAGATTGCAGGGTAATGGTCTTGAGCTGCAATGGAAGGGTCCAAAGGGGAGAGGAGGAAAACAGCCTTCCCTGAAAGTCCTCTTTCTCTGCAGCTCGCACAACTAAGGAGGAGGAGGGGGAGAAATTAGACAAAAGTGTCTGGAATTTGGCACTTCCCTTTTCAGGGACAGACACAAATCCTGTAGTGACCCATTTTTTCATGAGAAGGTGAGCTTATTATGCATGCTGTAAGAAATGGCTTCCTAGTTTGACACATTCTACCCTAATCCATGCCTTATTTTTCATTGATCACATGAAAAACTCTTTGGTATAAACTAGAGTGGAGTATTGGATGATAAAAGGGCTTCATTGCCATTTCGTGATTTGGCTACCTGCTTCTCTGTCCACTCCCACCATCCTGCTTCACACTCTTGGAGTATTTCAGGGGAGGTGCTTTGGGTGGGTCCCTCATGTTTAATGTATTATCCTGTTATATCCCGCCGTTCTTCCTGCAGGGGACGAGAGAAGGGAAGAACAGTGCTGTCAGGCCCGGACGCTTTTACGCATAACGTGCGTCCAGTTATCCACAGCCGCGGGTGAATGTTTTTTTCTTTTTTCATTTTGCTGAAGTTTGTGTGATTGTGAGGAGCGTGTCTGGATTGTCCCGTGCTGAACATCTGCCGCAACAACACAGGCACCAGAGAAATGGGCGTGTGCGGAGAAAGCAGGGAGCACTTGGACATCAGACTCAGTTGGGAGAGTTTCTCCCTGTAGCGTCACTCAGGGACACTTTCCCAAACCCAAACCGCAGCAATAGAGCATCTCCCTCGTGATGCGTAAATGGATTCATCTCTGGCTGAATGTCGTGTGTTTCTGCAGGCCAGTGAGGATAAAGTTGAAGGAGTTAAACTTATTACGTGAGCTCCATAAAACAACCTGGACGTGGGGCATCATTTTGAGTGACTAAAAAAAGTTACCACAGTTACTCCTAAAGCTATAATCTGTCATCGGGACTATTTTCTTTTGCTTCTCCAAACATCTTAAATCGCAGTAGTGCCAAACCCCCCTTCTTGGCACAACCCCCCCTCAACCCCCCAGGTTATTCCACCTGAATGCGCCCAAACTATTTATTATTTCTTTAAAATACTATTTAAAAACCAACGTGGTGAGGAGGATGGACCCTGCCTGCGGGAAAGTGGGGTCGGTGTCTTTGGTGGCCGGTGGCGGCGGAACCGGCGTGAGTGCGAAGGCTCCCAAACATCTGTGGAGGCAACAGAACCAGGCTGCGCTCGCTCCGCTCCACCACGCGCTGGTAGTGCGCAAGAACGACCGCGTGAGACAAAGAGGCTTTTCGGACACCGAGAGATACCTCAACCCAAGGAACATGGACCGGACTTACGTAGTGGACACGGGCCACCGACCCGGACTGAAAAAATCCAGGATGTCGTGGCCGTCGTCGTTTCAAGGTCTTCGACGGTAAGGACGAAAAGGAAACAATTTTCTTCTTTTGTCTCTTTTTTTAATGTCCCTCAAAGAAGATGGGCGTTGTGCGTATATGACAGACGCGCGAGCGCGAAGAAGTGTTCGGGCTTGGATTTAGTTCTAACTTTGACGGGGTCATAATATATTTTGGGGCAGTATTTACTCGATCAGTGTGTTAAATCACTTTTTTGTAGATCTCCCTTCGAAAGCAATCACAGCAAATAGTGCTGCAGTGAAACATTAAGGATGGAGAAAGTACATGAACGACAGTCGATGGATGAATGGCAAAGAGAAGTGATTTTCCAGAGTGCGTTTGGTTTTTTGCCTTTTTATTTTCACACTTAAAAAACAGCCTATGGCACAAGTCAGTTCTATTAAAGCGCACAGTAAAATAGCTGACTGGCGTTATTTAGGTGGAAGATAAAACAAACAAACAAACAAACAAAAAACAAAACAAAAAAAAAATAGTCAACAGTAAATAAGTGATGGAGCCAGTTTTGTCTTTTAATGTTTACACACAGATCTGTTAGAAATGAACGGGAGGCGACATAGGCAGGTGACAGAATAGACACATTAAACAGACAATAATGCACTTTAGTCATTATTTTTCTGAGACTGGTGTCAGTTACTGAAGGGATGCTGGATACTGTGTTTAACTGAGATGAAACTCTACCCTCTGAGAAATAAGGAAACAGTAGGGATGCTGCACATCGTCATATATAGCCTACATGGTGACCATAGTCTGCAGACTGACCCTCACTGCACATGACAGCATGGATTAGCACAGTGCATGTTTGACAAGTATGAGATCTGCAAGTATGGTAGCAGCTACTGTAAAAATGGCAGAAAATCTGTTTGCAGTGAGAACAGTTTTAGTGAAAGCCTGCCTGAATGCAGACAGATGAAAATGCAGCTCAGCTCTCAGACAGCCTGGGTGTGTGGGGAAATGTTTCTGCTCTAATTACTCACTTGTTCTGGGAAGGAGGGAGCAAAAAAGAAAAAAAGACAGAAATGAAATCTGAGAAGGTCATCTCAGCTCCCTGGCTTAAGTGACTGTTTCGGATGCAAGTTTCTGTCAATCGGCTTGCTGTTTCCGTTCTTGTTTTAAAAATGGTTTGGATATGAATCAGGTCCAGTCACTAGTGAGATATAGAGAACTGACTGGTCTAACCCATCTGACAGAATAGTCCCTGTCATAGTGGCAGAACAGTCACATGGAGGAGAAGCCACTGAGAGTGAGAAGGGGGGGCGAGAGATGAGAGCACAGATGGAAGTGACATTGCAAAGTGGTTTGTTAGACTAAAACATACGTGTGATATTAGAAATACGTCATTTATATTCTGCTTTATTTTAAACTAAGTGCATGTAACGAGCAAGGTGCTCATGCTTTTCAAATTTGTGGGATCAATGATCATTGAGGCGCATTTGCTTCAGGAGGGTAATTACACATTGATTAACCCAAACAAATCAAATTTCACACAGGAGGCTAATTACGTAAGAGGCACATTGGACTACTGCACATATATAGGAACATTCACACCAAACTAAATTCAATTTGGCCTTATACTCCACAGTCCAGTCGCTGTTAGTCAGTAGCATTATTTAATTTGATTGGTTTGTTTTCATGTACTCATTACATTCATGTTTCATAATTCACATTTAATTATTTTCGTAAATGCCACTCTACCTGGTGTGCATGTCAACAAACAAATATGCCGTTCATTAAGAGTTGGAAGTGTTTAGTAACGCTCAGAAGAGCAGCTGTTGCCAAAAAAGTTAAATTAAAATCAGTGGGATAAAGTCGAGATGCTCCGTTTGCTGCAAAGCTGTGTGACTTACATCGGAGAGATATTACATTCATGCAAAAACAGAAAAAAATACTTGGAATACTGTCTTTCTGATTGGGTTCCTGAAAACCCTGTGTATCACAGGGCACATGTGACACTATTTAAAAGCCTTTCTGTGTAGTACGAGGACATTCAGCCAATCTATAGCTGCCCGACAAGGGGGATAAATAACTCTAGGCCTGAAAGCTTGTTGTCTGACAATGGTGTTTATCCACCAGAACTGATATGTGATGCATGTGTTGTTTACATGTGGTCATACTTTACAATACTTTGTTAAAATGTTTGTAATAAAAACAGGTACAGCAAATCACAGAAATTTATGTAAAAATTGTGCATTGAAATTGTTGCTACAGATCAGATAAGGCAATTTTAGAAATATAGATAGATATAAATAACTTCTTAGGAAATAAAATAAGAAGAGCAAGCTGCTTACTTGTTGTATGTAGTTGACATCCATGGTATGTATATGTGGAGCGACAGTAACCCCTTTGTTAAGATGAGTGTTGATGTTTATCTGTGGAGCTGGTTTGGCTCAAGGTTCAGCAGCCTCAAGGTAAAACGCATCACCCAAATGTGTCACAATATAGGCTTGGCCTGGATGCAGCTCCAGGCTTCTGTAAGACCTCAGCAAGAATCTGGACCATCTTTGATGAGGAGATGGCATTTCTCCCATTCCTCTCCTGCTGCTTGCCTGTCGCTGCCACGGGGATGCTGCAGGAGGGGATTTCTTTATCTGTGAAGATGTCAGTGAAGAGTCATGATTTCTGTTCTCTTTCCAATTACAATCAAGATTGGTGACTCGGTGGGTGGGAGCAGAAGTGTCAAAACAAAAAAACAAAAAAAAAGCTGAAACATCTAAGAGTGTTAAGGGAAGGTGTGCCATCTGGACATTTTGTCCCCTCAGCATGAGCAGATTGGAAAACCTATCTCTGCACTCCTTTTCTAAGTTGTATTTAATGGTTGTTGATTTTTCTCCAGCCAGTATTCCTCCTCCTACTGTGATTGCCATTGCCAGAGTGAGGTTTTTTAGCCAGAATGAAGCATAACCCCCTAGCTATGTTATTAGATCCCGTGGGGTGCTGCAGGAGCTGCTATATATATAACCCAAGTCACGGCTATAATCAGAGTCATACTGCATTGGCTGCAAACCAGAGTAGTTGCACAATATACATGTACTGTATGGTAATGTTCCCAGCATGGGAAAGATGTATGGATCATGTTAATGAACACATTACAGTCATACGCCGCAACTTCCCATTAGCAGCAAACAGCCTCACACTTCCTGTAGCCTGAATAATGGACTGGGTCACAAATGATAATTGTTCTCCTATTGTCTTTAGTGTCACTGTCAATGGCAGGAACGATTAAGAGGATGTCGACCACTTGTCTGGATCATATTGACCTGTTTAATCAGGCAGAAATTAAGGTGTATTGAGGCTTTAAAGAGGAGCGTTTGTATTAGAAAGTGACTGATGCAGACACCGTGAAGTGTAAAGCTCATTTTAGTCAGCTCAATATGCACAAAAGCCTCAGGTGCTAGGGCCATATAATGGGTTATATTTGCAGGTGATAACACTTGGCCCGAGCTTCCTCCGAGCAGTTCAGATACTATGTTTTAAGAGTAAAAGCATAACAATAGTAATTCATGAAATTACTGGTTGTGTCTGAATAACCCCTGTTTTTCTTTGAAGCAGATATCAGATATTCATGTGTCTTATTGATATTTACACACACAGTTCTGTTAAAGACTAAATTTTTTACTAAGCAATCAGAAATAATCATACAATATTTACTGCAGTGCACGTTCTTAAAAGTGGTGATGGAACATAGAGCCAACACCACTCACTGGAAACTGCGTTAATCCATGCCCACTTGACAGCTGCTCAGAATGAATTAGGAGGTGTATTTTATTTGCAGTTTCTGGAATATGGACTGCTAATTATGTTTTTTTTTTTTTTTTTTTAAGGATAGAAAGGATAGTGGTGTTAAAAAGTCCAGGCCAGTGAGTACTAGTTCGGATGTACTGACAGTTCAACAGACTGGTACATTTTTGTTAAGACTGAAGTGACAGCATTTCAGAAAGAATGTGACAGAAAAAGTGCTGTCATCATTTTGAGGTCAAATTGGGCAATTTTCTGTGATCACTGGAATAATTCGGCTGTGCTCAATCACAAATGTTTGTGCAGGTGAAGGAGAATTTGGCAGAAAAGCACACATTGAGGAAGTCCTCTTGTCTATTTGAAGAGTTCACAAGAGGAAAACTGTGTTCCTCAGGGCTCAAGAATTCACATGATTAAAACATGTCCAAGTAAAATGCAAAATGTCATTGGATGTCACCATCCCAATCACACCACTTCATCACATACAAACATGTTCTGCTACTTTTCTGTGATGCAGTGACAAGAAATGAATCCAAAATGAAAAATCTGTTGAGAGAGATAAGCCTGCACAAGTAAAAACTCCTATGCAGATAGGAAATACTCTATGACCCAGTATACTTTTAAATTGTATTCATATTTAGGTAATAGTAAAGGATATTTATTTTGTGGTATCACTCAGCTCAATTTCTACTTTCACCTTTATTGTGATGATTTTATAGGGGGTGATGATCTAAACGAATTAACCATGAACACTGGAGCTCCAGTTGCAGAGAGCTGAGAATGGCTGATTTAATAGAAAACTACTGGTTTTGTGCCAAGAGAATATTGTCACCCTTTATATAACTGGGCACTTCAGAAGCTTATTTGTGTGACCTCCTTTAAGAAAATGCTGTTGCTTCATACAGGAATTGATTTGTGCCTATCACAACCGGATCTCCAGCTCCAACAGCATATTATATGTGTGAAGCAGAAGGGACTGGTCATCCAATTTTCACACCAGGAACATGCATTTATTTTTATAGCCCTTCCCTAGAACCATTTTATCATTGATCACCAGTTTGGCTAATAAAACGCATGAAAACCATTTTTCAAGGCGAGTCTTGCAAAGGGCTACGGGCCAAAACTCCAGACTGCCTGCTCGATGCTGGGTGATTCCCTGAGTTTTTGGCTGGCTGTAGCAGACTGATCATATTACTCTCAACAGGATGACAAAGAGTCAAGCTGGGCTAGCGACAGTCTGGACTAGCTTACGGTTTTTAGGGAGTCCAGTTATGAATTATTGATCATGTGTGACACTATATATCAAAGCTTGTCAGTATTACACTTTAAAAGGTACATAGTGTATTGCAGAACCTCACTAGTTGTCATATTTCATTAGCAATATAATCATGATGTTGTACCAGCACCAAAGTACTATCAATAATAAATATTAGTCCCTCTTAAAACCAGACTGCAAGTACACCACAGTCTTAAGTGTACAGCAGCCATGGTCTATAGTATTAAATCGCTGATGTTTTAATTGTTTTCTATGAGATTTTTTATCTATTTGATATCTAGATTACTGGGCTAAAGCTATTCTATTCTATTCTATTCTATTCTATTCTATTCTATTCTATTCTATTCTATTCTATTCTATTCTGAGGGCAGTGAGCAGTGAGTGCACACTGTACTTGGACTCACTCCTCTTAAGGTCTTAAAGAAGTCTGTGTAGTGTATTAATCCATTCAGGTGTAGGAAAGTACAATTATCTGTAAACGCCATCTGTCATTTGACATTCAGTGAGCACACACATCAGGTAGTTCTGTATTTATCCAGGTATCCTGAATGGAGGACTGTGCATGGTTGTGGGAATAACATTGGGGGAAAGGTACAATAGGTCACTAATGCTGAATGACAATAGAATGTAATTTTTACATGATGAACTATCAAAGGATTTTATTAATAGTGTATATTAAAATATTGAACAATCAGGCCTTTTTTCTGCAGTTTGGCCTTTAATCATCATTAACGGTAGAAATAATACAACAGGGTGGTTTGGTGCAAGAATTGTAAGGCGATCCTTTGAGGTAGTATCACAATCCACAATCTGAATCACAATCTCATTTCATGTAAAATAGGCCAATTACAAACAATTTTTAACAACCTTTCCCTAAAGTTTTCTAGGTTTCTGGAGGGATTCATCTGATGTGTGTTGTTGTTGTTGTTGTTGTTGTTGTTGTTGTTGTTGTTGTTGTTGTTGTTGTGGTTATTTGACCAAAAAAAAAAAAAAAAAAGTGAACAGTTGCTAAACATTACACAAGTTGTCATATTGAAACTACAGCCATAAGAAATCCAAAATTAATCTGGTCATGGATGAAATGTGTGGCATATGTGTGACAGCTCACACTGCTTTCAAATTATTACCATGCTTGGTGGTCTTCCATAGTCCAATTTGTCTTGTCAACCCACAAACAAGCCTTAAAGCAACACTGTAAATACAACACTTTTATCAGTACAGTGAATGTGAGTGGAAGAGTAAAGTCTGGACAGGGCTGTTACTTGCAGTTCCATGGAAAAGCAGACATGACAAATGAAGATGATCAGAATTACTAACTGTATCTATCATATATAAAAACAGTAAAATTATCACTACTCCTTTAAAGCCTCATGTCCTTGCATCCTCATAGTTTGGTCGCAAATTGTGTATTGTGTCACAAGTGGAAATAAGAAAGAAAGGAGGGAAATGTGCAGCAAATTTATTTTAATATATGTTTAATGCTTGTTTTCAGGTGTAATAACATGGCAAAATACACTGCTCAGTGGGAGAAAAGTTTCGAATGCTTTGAGGCACATTGGTTAACTTAGGTTGTGGTAATGTGCTATATAAATCAATGTTGATTGATTGGTTGACAGACAGGCAATATTTCACTGGACCACCTTTTACTTTAGCCGTGTTTCTACTCCATGGTACTGACTCAGTGTGACTCAAGTATCAGGTACTATTCCTGGAGACTGTTTCCATTACAGGATACTACTGACTTTAGAGTACCTGGTCATCATAGCGATGCTCCACATCACTTCCATGACATCTGCTCAGAGAGTTGCTGATAAACTTGCTTGTTGTGTGTTGCCTCGTCAAGCTCGCAGTGAATCTTTTCATTTGCCACCGAGGACAGGAATGTTTCAACCTCCTCGACCGACCATGGTGTCATTTTGTGGGCTGTCATCATGGATAAGCCTACTGGTATATTTACTGTAAACTTCTGAACTTCTGTTTTTAAAAAAATGGCATGTCCTGGATTGATGACGCAATGTTGCAGAGACAACTCTGATCAATCAATAGTCTCCAGTGTTTGCACATCAGATTTTAGTATCTCTTCACCTGTTTTGCTACCTCGGCCGAGCAAGTACTAAAAAAAAGTAGTACCTGGGTACCAGAGTCAAGTTCTTTTTTTTTTTTAATGTAATTGAAATGCAAAAAGGCCGAGTCAAGTCAAGCTGGTACCACATTGTGGAAATGTGGCATAAGATTACAGATATTTTTGTAAATGTCACAACATGTATTTAGGTCCAGAGTTGCATGAATATTTTTATCAAGATCTTGGAGAGTCTGTGCAAAGTCTTCTTCATCGCATCCCAAATATTCTCCAAGTGGCTCAGGTCTGGAGTCTGTAGTGGACAATGTGTGAAAATGATGTCTCATGGTCCTTGAACCACTCTTTCACAATTTGATCCTGATGAATCCTGATATCATCTTGAAATGTTTCTGTGTCATTAAAGAAAACAAATTGACTGATGTTTAGACTTGGTCATTCAGTATATTCAGGGTCAGATGACCTCATTTTATGGACACATAACATTGTTGAATCTAGATCTGACCAAATACACAACCCTGGATCATAACACTGTCCCCATGGGGTTGTACTGTCAGCACTAGGCATGATGGGTAATCACTTCACTCACCTCTCCTCCCACCCTGATCCACCCATCACTTTGAAATGGGGGAATCTGGACTCATCAGACCACATGACCTTTTTAGTCCGTTATTTTTGCTTTCTATTGAAGCTATTCACTGCATCAGTTAGGGTTAATGAACTTGTTTCATCCAGGTTTAGGACATTGCTAGACTGTGTACTTGGGCTGCATGATTTTGTAGAAAAGTCATTATTTTGGACAATATTGCAATTTGACTCTACCTGTGCACAGATTATCACTCATTTTGATAATACCTCCCTCTGCTCAGTGTCACTGAATCCACAATTTGACCACGCACACACCAGACCTTTAAATGGCAGCA
The DNA here is from genome assembly GCA_030068375.1 of Ostorhinchus rueppellii. Lineage (NCBI taxonomy): Eukaryota > Metazoa > Chordata > Actinopteri > Kurtiformes > Apogonidae > Ostorhinchus > Ostorhinchus rueppellii. The sequence continues at coordinate 34,944,442 of JAQQZY010000029.1, read as the reverse complement.
TTTTGTGATTATATAATTGCACACAGTGACATTATGATTGTGATTCAATTTGATTCGATTAGTTGTGCTGCTCTTCAAAATACATGTATCAGAGGTTATTCTGAAAAAAATGAGCAAGACAACTTCTGTCTTGCTGTCCCCAATGGCTGATTTTCCACAATAGAGAGTATTTGAAGCAGTTGTGATCAGATACTCTGTGGGAACGGATGGTTGTGGGTTGGCTTATCAGGAGGAGTGTGCAGGAGCAAAATGGAAAAAAAAACATTATTCTGTAGATATGGCGTGTCCAATAGTTCCTTTCAGTGGATGGTGATAGAGTAGACAACACTGATGAACAACACATGCAGTGACATCAAAATGAAAACATATGATCTCACCCTATGGTTGCACCGAAGCAGGGTTGTTGTAACAGAGAATTGGGTAGCAGCCATTAGGTACCACCTGCTGGAAGAAATATCCCAACAGTAAATAATCTGACATCACCTTGCAGAGCTCCTTGAACATAGGCAGGTTTTCTAATGCAGTGTGGAGATGGAGGGATTGTTGTGTGAACTGTCAGTCATGCTAGGCTTCAATAGACCATTCGTACTGCCTTGTTTCTCAGATTTCCCTTCAGCGTTTGATTATTCTTATTTTCCCCCTTTCCTCCTTCAATCAGTGTTCTCTTGAGATGTGAATTTCTTCCAGCTTCCAATTTGCCAATGCAAACACAGGCACGTTCAGAAATAACAACTTTGGTTTGCGCACATTATGCTAATACCTACCATCTTTATAGTTGTCTTTTTGTTTCCTCTCTTATGTTGTTTATATATCTATTGATTTCTCTTGCTCGTTCAGCATCTCAGTCCGGAATGATTTGCCTCTTAGGCCCACATGTCTCCTGACACATCTGTCAGCTCTCATTTCAAGACCTGCCAAACACACTACACATACACTACACACACACACACACACATGATCCACCTCACTCTGGCCATAAACCATGAAAGTAACTGCAGAGTATTAAAGCTACACCCTTTGACTCCCTGCGGGGGGGGGGGGGGGGGGGGGGGGGGGGGGGGGGGGGGGGGGGGGGGGGGG
>JAQQZY010000029.1:34865348-34881139 GCA_030068375.1 Ostorhinchus rueppellii | reverse complement strand
TGCCAGTGACCCAGATTAGATGTCATTATATTTTGGGAAAAGTAGGTCAAAGTCAAAATTTTTCAACCCCCCCCCATTTACTTATAATGGGCAAAATTTCAAATGTCTATAAAAACATCAATTTTGTTTCAATTTACTTCAAAATTCACACATGTATCGAGGCAATTGTTATGCTGACATCAGCACAGACATAAACATGATGACATCAGCTGGATTGATGACGAAATAAGCTATAATACATGCGAGGGGCAGGGTTTGTTTTGCCTGGCACCGTTTTGTTTATTTGTTTGTTTATATGAATCCCCTTTCTCTTCCACTAGAGTGGTTGCTACTCTTCCAAGGGTCTGTTAAAATACAGATAAAGTTACAAAAATACATACCTAAATAAAAACAGTTTACAAATCATTGTTATCATCAGCCAGCTGAACATTTCATCTCAACACATACGCCGTAAAACATTTAAACTTTTATCTCCACAACAGCCTGGAGAGTCAAAACAATCATCCACATTCCTGCACTTCCTTGAGTAGTTCCTGTTTGAGTGTTTTTGGAATGAAAGTAAGCTTTTCATGTGTTTGATGTATGAAGGTAACTTATTCCATAGACTGGAGGCTCTGTAAATGACAGAATTTTTCAGTTGATTCATTTTTGGTTTAGGGAGTTCGAGATGACCCATGGTAACCTGTCTGGTGTCATGATTATGTTTTAAGCCTCCACTTATTATTTACTTGATTCATCGATTAGCTGCTTGTTTATAAAGTATCAGAAAATGATGATGATAATAATGATCTTCTGTCTTTTTTTCTGTCACAGCCCAAAAAAACCATTGTTACAGATGATGATGTAAACCACAAAATATTCACATTTAAATGAAGGAAGTGTCACCGTTTTTAATACTCAAACTGATGAATCAATTGTCAGAATAGTTTGCAATCATTTCAATAGTTGATAACGTCAATATTGTTTTATAAATGTTTGTGGCATCACAAAACTGTTGTTTCTTAGAAATTATACCCAAGAGAGTAAAACACATTTGCATATTCACTCGAATTTACAATATCAACACAGTGTCATAGAGGTGAAGTTTGATCATCATTGGCCAAAAACAAATAGTTTCTATCCTGTTTCAACCACACATATGATATTTGCATATTTAGCTAAAATAAAATTTTATCTGTCCAAAAATTCACAGTTTTGGTATCAGTCATAAAATAACATTGAATTGTATGTGAAATGGTTCAGTGCACTGCATCTCTTGTCACACCTGATATATGTCACCAACACCAAGACTACCAAATCCTAGAAAGCAATGTAAAAACATATTACAGAAGTGACGATCACTACAGGTCTGATCACATCGAAGCTCCAGAGACATCTGTAACTGAACAAATCATAGAAAAAAAGCTACTATGACATCAGTTTCACTGCTAGTTTTGCATTTTCACAGCCTGATTTTTTCAACATTTTTACAAGTAACTGTGATGCTCCAAATTTGTACATCTTGTCATCTTTTAAAGCAAAAAAAAAAAAAGATATGGGTAAATGATTGCATAATTAAAACAGAATCCAAAAATGACTTGTCTCTTGCCATTGACTACCATATACTTTTTTATTTCCTGAAATGAGATCCTATCTCTGTATTTTTTTTTATTGTGGTGAACACTCAGCAGAGAAACAGTCTAAATGAACCCACTCCTTTTCTATTGATGTTTTGCATGGGATTTCCAAGCATCTTTTGTCTATTTTTAAAATTGTATTTTAAAAGTTTATTTGATAGGGACAATATAAATCACACGGTATTACTTCTACCTGTTACAAACAAGCTGCAGTAACTGACGGTTCACATAAAGAGATTCTAGCTATTGCTAGTTTCCATCTCCGGTCCTTCGTCACATAGATTTATTTGTACAAAATAGATTTATGAGCGTGCTGCTGTCCAAGTTCTGTGTGCCACGTTAATGCTGCTTTAACACAGTCTATTGGGTATCGTTCAGGGAGTGTGTGGATATTGACCTGGAGTGGAAGGATTAGTGCAGGTACTTAAGAAAGATCACCGCCACAGACCACCTCTCATGGCTTTAAATGGATGATCCCAGACAGAAACTGTCAAAACACAAGAGAGTAAAAAGATAGGGCATGGCTAGAGTAGAGGAGGTATGTCTAAGCAGTAATCCACTGGGCTATATCGACACATGGGTCTCTCCTCCCTGAAATCAATAATAACCGTGTGTTTTAAAATTTCACAATAGATGTCTTCACTGAAATCTAAATTGGTTTCTCCACTTCAGGTTCAGTCATGTAATGCAGTAGTGCGGTTGTCTTCTTTTTTTTTTTTTTTTTAAAACACAAATGAGTCCATATTTTGCTCCTAAAACATGACTTGAATTGTTGCCTTTTGACATCTCCCATTACCAAGTGATTTTTTTTGTTGTCAGCAAACTGAACTGAACAATGTCAGCTCTTCAATCCCAAAAGGCTCAGTAGCTTGGCAACATGCACTGCAGTAATGCCCACACACCATGTAAACAGGGAAATAGGGAAACTCACAGGAAAACAGTTACATAGCAGTACCCCCACAATACTTACAAACATAGATACATGAACATACCACAGTTCACAATGTGTCATAGTTATATACACTGATGTTCTTATAAATAATATATTCCTATACACTTTATGTCCAGTGGAATTTTGACAGGGTCTCATTATCTCAGGGTAGGTGGAAAATACATGGGTGAATAACAAGCTAATTATAGATTATAGCTGTTATAATGGGCAGTAGAATAACAGTAACAAGTGTGGTGAGCTGTCGTAGTCCCATGCAGATACAGTATTAGATGTTATTTACATCTGAAGCGCCAAATATAAGCATCCTATTTTTAATTTCTTTCTTTTTTTTTTTTTATAGCTCTGATAGAGGAAATAATGATTTATTAAATTCTTGACCAAAAATGCTATCGAGTATATCTGTCTTGATTGATCTGATTCAGTAATTCAAGCTTTGGCTCCATCCAAGAAATGAGCATTGAAAATATGCATTTGGAAAGTGCACAACCACACTCATGGTGGTGTTATCTGTTCTTGGCTGCGTGTAGTGGTTCATGTACCAAAGCAGTACAGCTTTCTGAAACCGCACCAACAGTTCTGGTTTTATGGTCTTTGGAAAATGGCTTTGTATTTCCGCTGTAAAGGCAACAGCTCATTTAGTAGACCCCATGAGGGCTGTGGCAAAGGCAGTCAGATCTGTAAATACTACCTTCCAGGTGCTCACCATGGCAGAGCACAATTGTAATAATGTGAGATTTAGCTGGTGTGAATAACAGTGCAGTGCAAAGTCAGCAGGTGGGTTTGTCTTCATCATTAAACTGCTCTCCAAATTTTCAAAGGAATCCAGACTAAGCCTGTTACGCTTTTCAATGTTTGAGTACAGTTTGTGCTGTTCTGAGCGAAGCATTGTTTCTAGCTGTATCCTGCAGCTCACGAGCACCAACGTTTTTAGTCTTTAGTTTGGCTTCAAAAGGTAAACTTCAAAAATGTGTGCCCCAGGACTCGACTTTGTTCACTCTGACTGAAACAGTTGTCTTTCTTTGCTTTCTTGTCCACTTGGCATCAATCTTTTGCTATCAGCTTTTATTATCTTTGCTCTGAGTGAGTAGTGTCTTTACACACACTGTGTTTGGCATTGGATAAGTGATGACATTCCCATGTACCAACTCTGGAGGGTATTCAAGATTATGTTATTGCAGGCATTCCCAAAGTGAGGTACGTGTATACCCAGGGGAAGGAGGTACTTGAAATTTTTATGGAAAAATACATTAAGTAAGTCAACATGTACTGCTTACAAAATAAATACTGAGAATTAATGCTGAAATTTAAAACGCAATAAATACATTCATATGGTAGTTTTATAGTCAGCTATCTTCTTTAAACTTTGGTAACATTTTAAAAATATTTCTATTTATATTATTACTCAAAATGAGTTTATTTGAGTAGCTACGTAATTATTTTTTTGTTGATGAAAGGTTTATTTATTCATTAATGGCAAATTTATTTTTCTTATCAGTGAGAGAAAGCACTTTTCAGTTTATATTTTGCATAAAAACATTGTTAGTTATATATTACAGTTAAATATATGTTGTTTGCAAAGTTTTGAAAATATAAACAGACACCTTTGGCACAGGAACAAATTTTGCCTTTTTTTTTTTTTTTTTTTTGTCCAATCAAAAATGCTGAAAGAAAAGTTGGGAGTACTTGGCTAAAAAAGTATATTTCATGGGGTACTCCACTGTAAAAACCACTGTGTTTCTGCATCCAACTGTCTTTTTATTTTCTAAAGGTGTAAAACATTGCAGTTCAGTAGCATCCTTTGGGGACTCTTTTGTCCTCTTCAAAGAAATTAAAGCAGCAGTGCCTGCTAGGAATGTCATTGGGCAAAACTTCCATAATTACCTTTTAGCAAATTATAATTCAAGGTCTGAGAGGACATGATACTTCTTCATCTACTCCTCACCAGTTTTTTCTGGCTGTAGATAATCTTGATGCCCTGATTTTTGCCTAATCGCAGACCGAATGCTTAAATATGTGACTGATAACCGTAATTACCAATCGTTTATCAGATTTAGTCAGATGCAACCAAATCACAATTCTAATTTTCTACTCTGTATCTCGACACGAAGCTTAGAAAAGTGGCATGAAGTCACACCAGGTCGTCTGTATGGATCTTTAATCGTTTGATTGGGACTGATAGGAGAGAGCTGCAGGGGTAAGGTTTGGTGGTGTATTTTCTTCAAATTTCAGCTCCTGCACCTTTAAATTTTATGATTTAGAAAATAATTTTGCTGTTTTGAATAATGAGTATAACAATAATAAATAATGAATAAGAATAAATATGAATACAAATGAATAAATATTTGAGGATTGTAGTTTTTTTATTCCATTTTTCTGCTTCACATTTTCCCTACAGTGCAACAAAAGCCTATAAAGCTGTATAACGTATGATACAAGTTACTGTAGATGTAATAATTGATAGTTAGATAAGGACATTCTTCATTATGTCCAAATGTATTTTTCAAGAAATCCTAAAACTGTCAAAAATGGGCTGCTCTTCCATTTTGACTATTATTCCAGCTAAAGTGGAACCGACTGTACAATGCTGCAGTCTGTAGCAGAGATGGTGATACCACAGGTTTATAGAGAGGTGAGGGGAGAATGATTCATGCATTGCGCACTCTGAATGACCCGGTCTGAGAACCTTAGACCTACATTTCATGACATTTTATAGCCACTATAGGTAGATTACATGGTAGTGACCGAGTGGCTTGCCTTGGGGTTCATAGCATTATAGAGAACGCACAAACACATCGACGCAGCCCTACATTTCAAGATGCTGTTAGAAGACATAGTCCCGTGTGCTTTGCTCATTGATTTCCCAGAAAAGGTGTGTCTCTCCTGTGGACCCTTAAAAACCTACTCAATGGTTTCCATGACAACACGCAGTTAACCTGTATATGAACTTGTAGAGCCGCCAGTGTAAAGGAAATGCAAGGCTACATGTTCAAGCCCCCATTGGCGTTGTCACCACTTGTGGAGAGATGACCTTTTCTGTGTCGCTGTGCCTTCACTCTTGGCCATGAGGTTTGATTAAATGTCTCGTCAACATAATCTAATCCTCTCTATATCTAGATGCAGAATTTACCTTGGTGTTCTGCTCACTTGGACTTTCTGTGCTCTGTTGTGTGTCTGCTGGTGGCTTGTGTTGTCATACCCACAGCTGAAATTTCCCAATTACAGGGCTCCCCAGTGACAAGGCTTAGATTCCAGATTTTGGCCGACTTGCACCATTCGGCCATAGTGCCAGACTCCAGCGTGTTCTAATATTGATAACATGCTTGAAATAAGAAGCTAATTTTAGAACCTAATGTACCTTGATATTTGACTAAGGAAATAATGGCTATCATGCCACAGCTTTTCTTAATTACATCTGGGGTGTGTTTGATTAAGGAGCTCTGTGCCACGTTGTCTTTGTGCTATGAAATGTCTGCTGGTGTGTGTGTGTGTATATGTGCATGTGGGAACTAGTGTGTATGTGTTTGCACTTGTCTTCTTGTTGCAGTAGGGGGTAAAATTGATTTGAGCGCTAGAAGTGCTTAATCTTCTTTTAAAATTGCTATTCGACAGAAAGCTTATCTCAGAAGCCAGAGAGAAGGAGGTAGATGAGGATGAAAAAATAAGAAGAGTAAAGAAATCAAAGAGGGGTCGGTGTCTTGTGCGTCATTCTGCATTGACTCCTTTGTTTAGACTTTGTTTCTGCTGGATGAAGCATAGGACGTGCATCCTGGGAATTGTAATGTGTGTTTTTGGAAAGGTTCCAGCCTTTTCTCACTACTGTACCTCCTCAATGGTCTTTCCTGTCCTGTTAAGACAGCTCTTGTCATTTTTCTTCCACTCTCCTAAAGATGAACCACTTATTTAAATTCTATCCTAGCTGCAGAATTTCTCTGCATGTTATTGAATGTGGTGCAGAGCTGCTGTTGATTGTAAAGCAAATCTGTGCTGACTTGCTCCAGTCATAATGAAATGCAACCAGAAACCATTTGACTGTTGAAGGCTGACATCTCCTGTTTGATCTCACTCCTTTAAGATTACATTTAAGCTTATCTTTGCCATTTAGCAGTAATGAAATCAGATGTGTGGCGATAAATTGAAGTGTAAGCGGCAACTTGCAGAGAATTTCCTTTGTCAGTGAACATCATATACATTTAGCAGATGGACTGGCAGCCAGAGCTTCAAAGTCTGAGGCATTGTTCTATGCTGCAAATGTGATCGACTACTTAAGAATTATGAGTATGGAGTTCTATACTCAACTGGGGAGTTTATTTATGGACTGCAAGCTTGACTGGAATAGTAGTGCTGTATGACTTAAAATCAGTGTTGTACAAGTGACTTCCAAACTGTAATACATTACAGATCACTTGTTAAGGTTGCACCGATCTGATATTAGGATCAGATGTCGGCCCTCAGATCAACATTTTAGCTGGATCAGGGCTCAATAAAGCTAACCGATGCATAAAACCGATCCTTCCTCTTTAAATTGGAACATGGGCTATGTCATACATGCTGAATGTAATTTTAAAAGTAAACTCTGTAGATAAAGCTGTGAGAAAATGAAAATAAATTCCCCTCCCCACCTTATCACTGACTAGTTGCTGCCCCCCAAAAACAAATTTGCGGCTGGGGGTGGGGATTTTTACTGTTGTGATGTACAACAGTAGTTGCTAATGCACCCACATGCACAAAGATGTCACTCGCAACCCCCCCCCCTCCCCCCATCTGCATCAGAACTGAATACGTCAGATTGGTGCATCCCGATTATCCCTCATTTCCATTCCAATGTGTTACATGAATTCTATATTACTTTTGAGTTACATACAGACTCATGTGTGCAGTAGAAACCCACCAACCCAATACATCTGGATGGATAGCTCAGCAAGTAAGGTTACGCTCTCTGATGTTTGAATCCCAGCAGGAACGCTTGCATTTTTATCAACATTTTACATCTTCAAATAGGTGGGCGCGGCGCAGTGGACGACAGTAGATAAATCTGCAACTGATAATGAATTCTAACTAGTCATAGAATCGTTAGCTTACCTTGTCATTTGTGATCACAGGGGTAATGCTAAATAGCTTCTGTAAAGCAGGGTTTGGGTTAGTAATAAGCATATGTCCATGTGGCCAATGTACCGTCTTCTGCCGACTTCCCCCACTGACTGAGCATCAACAGGAAATAGAACTTTACTGTTGCATTTGTTGCTCTATGGTATCACAGTCTTGCTGTTTTGTTTTGGGGTTTTTTTTTCATTTGAGCAATTAAATTATAGGCAAAACATGTGTTGTAATGCAAGAGCTATTGAACATGTACAGAGTAAAATATTACTGAAAATTGATTAGTAATGTCTCACACTTCTACCTAACAGCAGAAACTAAATTGTATCTGTAATGTACTACTTTTGTAACGCATTACTGCCAACACTGCTTATTATAGATAAATTGCACTGGTTTGTTTCAGGAATGACTGAACCTTAAATTGAGGCTGTTGTTTTTTTACTCTGTTAAACCCTTCATCTACAGCTAAAACTTTTGATTTTGCTGCCACAAGTTCCACAAGTTCCCCATATGAGTGTTACCAGCTTTAAGCTTGCAGATGGAGCTTAGATAGCTCATCTAAATCTTGTAATTATCCTCGAAAAGTTGGTAGGGTGAAGCTCATCTGGGTTCAAATGGATAAATTAATGGACCATTCAACCTCTACATAATTCTCCTTCTCCTATTTGAAGCAGTCTTCTTTCAGTCTTCTCTCCTTTTCTCGTCTTTTTATTTTTCCCTTTAACAATATCTGACTTATTGCTAAACTCAAATCAGAATGGCTATCTATTGTGTGTGCTATTTTTCAGTTTCCATCATGCAATTCAGCAGCAGTATTTAATGTTCTCTCACATCTACCCATTCCCTTGTTGCTCTATGATCAAGATAGACCAGACAGCTTAAGGACAATATGTCTGATCTTTCTGTAAAGACTTTTTTTTTTTTTACCTGGTGTTACATGATGCAACCGGTGATATAAGATCCATTATGCTACATTTATTCCATGGAGGACCAATGATCTAGTCTCAGTGTAGAAGAAAAAAATACAGAAATACAGATATTATGCAAAGTGGCATAAACTGTTCCATTACAGGTACAGCTATATACAACATAAAGATTCCTATTTATCTACAGTAAAGGCTGAGACAGCAAGTAATAGAAGATTCCCCATAAATCAGGTGGTTCTTTTAAGCACACATCAGCAACTTTACCCCCACAGCCCATTTTCTTAGATGCTGACTGGTGTGTTTGGGTATGATGCAGCAAAAAGGCATTTTATTTCAAGTCATGTAGTGTCATGTAGGAGATGCATAAACTCTGTTACATCCCTGATTTTTTGTTTCTTTTTTACACTAACTTTGAATTTCAGCTCAAAAAAACTGAAAAATACTTATTTTAGATATTTATAATGCAATGGGCGACATGGTGGTGCAGTGGTTAGCACTTGTGCCTCACAGCAAGAAGGTCTCGGGTTCCATTCCCGGGTGGGACTTTTCTGTGTGGAGTTTGCATGTTCTCCCCGTGTCTGCGTGGGTTCTCTCTGGGTGCTCCAGCTTCCTCCTACAATCCAAAGACATGCACTGATAGGTTTATTGGTTCATCTAAATTGCCCGTAGGTGTGAATGTGAGAGTGATTGTTTGTCTCTAATATGTCAGCCCTGTGAGGAACTGGCAACTTGTCCAGGGTGTACCCCGCCTTCACCCTTAAGTAGCTGGGATAGGCTCCATGTGACCCTAGTGAGGATAAAACGGGTACAGAAGATGGATGGATGGATGGATAATGCAAATAAACATCAGCAATGTCTATTTTGGACATTATAACCTCTGAAATGGGAGATATAAAATCTGATGGCAATGTAATTTAGGGATTATGTCAAAGAGAATATCGTATTTTCAAAGGACATATACTGTATAATTGTGACATTTACATGCTGTTGTCACATGCGGAGAGGAAACCTACATTATTCATGGTGATGAGGCAAGCTGTGAGGCTAATTTAATGGTAACGATGATGATGCTGAAGCTTCATTGTCCTCTAAAAATAAAATATTTCTTACCACAGACTGTCAGTTAATGAATAACAGAAACTAACACAAAACAACACATTTAAATACAATGAACCATGCACACTATGTGACAACAACTTCATATTATTACCCTAAGACTGTGCTACATAGAATGGAATGCTTTTATCAGATTGTATTTACTGTTTCAAGGATGCACTGGGTCATTGCTGAAATGAATCTCCTAATTACATCATTCTCAAAGATGCCACTGTGCTGAGCTATGCCCCAAGGATTCAGATAGCCATTTTCCCAATTCTATTCAGTTTGTTCATGAAGGAAAGCCATAAAACAGATGTACAACAATTAAAGAACATCATTAAGTCTTATCAGCTTGAAATCATAACCTTCCTCCCATCGTTATCTTTTTCCTTCCAAATTAGACTCATAATTCCTGTGTCATCAGCAAAATGTCAGTGAGAAACATACAGAGTTACTGCTGCAGTCTGTTAACAGTTTGTAATTGGGTATATCCTGACTACCGATGCCTTTCGGCTTGCACAGCAGTATTTATGTAGACATATTGGCCCATCTTATTCAGTGTTCAGCGTACCATGCTGTAATTTTCTGTGATGCATGATGTTATTTGTGCTTATAAATAAAAACAGTCGAAAGTGGAACCCCAACATATGGTTGTGATGAAACAGCAGGACTATAATACTCCTTTACACCTTGCTGTCTAATAATAAAAACAATAAGTTAAAAAAATTATTTTAGTTTGGCTGTCTAATTAGTATAGAGATAAAATGAGTGGTTTTACATGCTTTGGGACCTAAGTTGATATGTTTTGACATTTTGGATACCTGTTCTCACAAATTAATTCATCCAAAAACTCCTTCAAACATTTATTTTCATTTGGCCCAGTTGCTTTTTCTACCTTAGTTGTCCTTATTCTCTGCTTTTCCTCAAATAATACACTACATAATTGGATGCAAATGACAGGCAATTACATTATTTACACATGTTGTACCTTCTGTACTTCTATTCTGGTCTGTTTAGAGATGGGGATTGAACACAGCTGTGTAATGTTGAGAAACCAGGCAGTTTCCTGAATGAAAAATAGTAAATTCAAAACATTTTTACTCATCTGTTCACAGACAACTAGAATATCCTTTGAAATTTTGTACAGTTTTGATCACGCTGACAGGTCCTGCTTTAAAAGTAGACCAGCCATCTGTATGCCTCTAGGCTCTATAACATTACTTCCTTGTGTGGAACATGTGTTGAGAAACTGGACAGATCAGCTCCCATAAGCTGCCGCATGTGTCAAACAGATTTTTAAGATATTAATTTGTTCTATTTTCTCAGTTTCCTCCATTCATAGTAGCCACCGGTGGGCTTGTTTGGCTTTTCATCGGCTGTGAATGGGCTAGAATTGTATAATGACGTTAATGTATGCCTTCTGTACATTTGCATCCACTGGCTGTCTGTAAAATATAAATGTAAGTGGATGATTTGTTTAGAACAAATCAGTTTATGTATATATGTATGTATGTACGTACGTTAACCCTGCATTTGCTCATTTATTCACTCTATGGATTTTGTGAATTCACTCAAATGCCATAGACGATAGCAATATGCCAGCGTGTTCTTACAGGCACAAAGCCACCGTACAGGCTTGTATTGGAGCATGTATATGCATGTGTTTCCACGTGGCTGCAAAGGATTGCATTCATTTTAGTAGGATACTTTAAAATGGGATTCTGTCAGTATCTGTGTGTATCTACGGATGCATGTTTGCATTTGCGCCTATGCTTGTAAGCCCGCAGTGTGTTAGGAGAGGGTGGAGGCAGCAGTAAATGCCTGGGAAAGCGGCTATTGGTTGGTTCCCAATTGTAGACTGAGTCACGGTGAATAAGCTGTCACGATTAGTTAGAGCTCTGGTCTGGTATCTTTGTTTGTTGTGAAGCTTAAGTTCTTAAGCAAAAATTCTGCTTAGAGGTGAGGCTTCAGACTTGCATTCCTTTCTCTCCCTGTCTTTTCTTTTTCTCCTCTCCCCCCCTTTTTCCGCCCACCCTCCCTCTCCATCTTATTTTCCATTTTTTTCCTCTCCTTGTGGCTCGTAGAAGGTAGAGTGAAAGACATGATAAGAAGGCTTTAATCCCCTGTGGAGAAAAAAAAAAGACGGTGCATTTTAGTTTGTAGTAAACTGGGATGTAGCTCTCAAACCGTTTGCGTCACTGCTTTTTTTTTTTGTTTTCGGTGCATTCATTGTGGAAAAGGAAAGGAATTGTGCATACTGGGGAGAAGGTGCCTGTGTACACAAATTATATCTGTGTTGATTGAGCTCTCATTATGCATCTAGCCTCATATACAACATAGGAGATAAATATATGGAAATCTCTTGCATACAAATCCATCTGGGGGGAACAAAAAATGCAAATGCAACACACCCATGCACATGAAAAATACACACATGGGCAAAACAGGAAGTTCTTATACTTTTATATACAGACACATACACAGCTCTTATGTAGCTTGTGAATAAAAGTCATCATTATCCTGCGATGGCCGTAATGAGAAGCACACACCTGTTTCCCACAGCTGTTCTTGATCACAAGCTGCCGTCCTTCACTCTAGGACCAGACGCTTCGGAGGTGATGATTATTTGATGCCATAAATCACCAGCCGAGAATCTAGTCACCACGGAAACAGGCCTCATTAGAATCTGCTAAACGAAGAGAGTTGTCCTCTACTCGTGCACCGGAGCAGAATGCACTTTAGTCACCGTCGCTTTCAGCCCAGCCTTTGGCACCAAATGTAAACGGGAGAAGTATAGCATGAGCTCATCGTGGGTGCGAGCTAAAGGATGCGCTTATGTCCAGCATCTTGAGTCACGGAGCTTGTGTAGTGGTGACATATGGGCTTTAACACAGCCGAAATGAAAGAACATAATATTCTCCTCTATTCTGTCAGTTCAGTCAAGCAGACATGAATTCATAAAGTTTATACCTTGCAGTTTCTTATTGACTGATTATTGTATTTAGAGAGCCTGCGTATGTTTTTAAAGCTTACGTCTTCAATGCTTGTAAAACCACTACCTCCATAAATCTACCCTCCATAAATGCCATTTGTGGATGGATGAAATGACTCTAGCATCTTCCATTAAAAGCCATTTAAAAACGAACAGTTTAAAGATATTCCCAAGATAAGGGTGGACTGAAAGAGTCCTTAACATGTCAGTTAAATCTTTATTTTAGAGTAATTAGCACTAGGATCAGTAACAGAGGAACACTGCAAACTGTCTTGAGTGGGATTAAATAAAATGTAGTGTAACGTTAACGTCCTGTCCATATGAAGATGGCTTTGGTCGTATCTGCAAAAGTTTTCCAATTGGATAGGCCTTTCATCCACACGAAACCAGTATTTTCAGTCACTGAAACTGCAACGTTTTGAAACCGGGTCGCAGAGTGCATACATCTGAAAATTTCACATCTTCATCTGTACAATCAAACTGCAACTTTTCTAAAATGATGATGTCATAGCCCCACCTCTCTAGCCTTTCACCATGGAAGCAAGACACCACTTCACAACAACAAAGGCGGACTACAGAGTAGTGCTCGTGCTACAACAGCTATTGAGCTTATTGGAAACGTTGAATCATAAGTAGTAGTAGTAGTTTATTTGTCCATTTAACAGAACATAATGCATACAAAGATACAATTTGAATTTCCATATCGAACATGGGCGAAAAGGTGTAGGCTGAAGCAACTGCTTATTTATGCCTACCCTATTTACAAAAAAGAAAATTGCAGAAACAAAACAGGATAACAAGATGGTGCAGCTTTAAATTTATAATATAAACAAAACAATCTAAGCTAAATGTTAGACTCATACTGACAATTGTCTTATTTTAAAATCTTCCATTATAATGAGCAACAAACAACAATAGTTAATATTCACTACATGCTCTTGGATCTACAGCAGAGAGTTCTTATTGTTCTTCTTCTGTAGCCTATAGTTTGTATACGGCACATATACAAACCATAGCATGTACATGCTCCACACCTTCTTCTCCATTTTCTGTGAGAGTATTACAGCGCCGCACACAGGCCTGGCATTTGTACTACACTGTTTTCAGTTGTTTCCGGTGGTTTTGTGTGGACGCAGATATTTCCTCAAACGACTCCACAGAGTCGTACTGGAGGTTACAGAGCACTTTTTTGAAATCGAAAAAGAGAAAGGGCGGATAGGAAAAAATGCAGTTTCGTGTGGTCATGGCCTAAGACAGTATAAAATACTGTTCCTTTTACCATTGAACGGTAATTAAATCAGTTCAGTCTGTGTTAATAACATTAAAAGCCAAATTATAAGTCTTTTTTTTTTTCAATTCTAAAGGTCTATGTTGACATTTTGGTAGGATGTGTAATTCTAGAGGCTCATACTTCTCATACTTGTCATGCTGTGGGATTTTAGGGCTAGTTCGGAATCTAAATTTACCAGCTAAATGTGATTCTCCAGCTCTGTGCCAGCTATAATTGAGTAAGAGAGTCATCTTCCATGTACCTGTCTACTTGTGCATATTTTTATGAAGCCTCTGCTTATCATTATACTGGCTGGTGTGGGTTAAGTTTTAGCTCACCTGACAGCTGATAATTTGCTGTTTTTTCTGTCATTCTTCATCTTCTTTATTTTTATACTAAAAAAACATGCTATATATCCATTCATACCATGACATTCATGGGTACTTGTGGAAATAGCTGCACGTCTTAATGACTGATCTTCGGAGTCATTTCCTTTAGATACTTTTCTTGCACTTTTGGGTCACGTTACTTCCAAAAAGCAAAGGAAGTCTCATTCATTCCACCTCAGTTGATTTGACAGCATCTGTGACTCCATTCAAGGAAAAGGACTGAGGGTAAATTAGACAAGAATGTGAGGGCTGTGAGGAAACGCAGGAGAGCTGAGTATGTGAGGCTTGACTGATCAATATAGTTGCCTTTAGATTGAAAAAGAATGAGAGTCAGGGGAGCGCAGCTTTCACACCGTTGCAGCCTATTGATATATAGTCCGTATCCATTCTCATTATTCTGTTGTATACATGTGTCATACGCAGTGTACACCCTATGCTTCTTTAAGTGCAAATTACATCTCCGTGTATGTTGTCCTGATAACTCATGTATATCTCTTTTCCTCTTTCCCTCTCCCTCTTTCTCCATCCATCTTTTCTCTTTCTAGGTAAGTAACACAACACCCGAGATTTTATCAGAACACAAGAAGTCTCAAAAGGTAATCGCTGTTGAGTTTTTTTTCTGATCTGAGCCTGTACTTATGGGTGTGCCATCTAATAACCATACCATAAAACCGTTTTAACAGTAAGTGTGTATGTTTCCATTCAGAATTGTTAGTAATTATGAAACACAAGCAGATAATGAATTATTAGTTATTGTCTGTCGCTAACTGTAAGTTTGCCTGTGTTGGTATAATGTGACGGGCTTGAAGAGTGTGTATTTGCACTGCTTCCTCCTAATGGTGGTGTTGTGTTTTGCTGCTAATCTGTTTATCTAATCAGATGCTGAGGTTAGGGGGTCTATCTCATTAACTTGCAGGATATTGATTTCCTGTGTTTAGAGCAAAGTGCGCTGCAGAAGCTCGCTCCTATGATCCCAGATGGGAAGAATGCAGGTTGCTCTCCTCGTAGCTCATCAGTCCATCCGACGTTAGCTCGACGTCATTGTGTTGGCTGTGAATTTGTGTGTCTTCCTGCCTGCCCATGAAAAGAAATTAGTTGCCAAGGAAGAGTAATTGTAACGGTGCTAGGAGATTTGTGTCTTGTGAAAAGCAAAGAGAGAGAAAGTGTCACAAGAAATTAAGCTATTTACAGTGTAGTTAATATACTTTCACTAGATAAGATGCAAGTGTATTTCTTACATTGAACGGAAATAATATTGGCAGCTGACTGATCCTTTGTTGTTTGATTTTGGATCTTATTTACTTACTTAACAGTTGAACTTGGCATCAAAGGTGGTCAATGGCTTTGAACTATTTTTTTTCTTCAATTATCTTTATTAGATTTTATTACATTTTTACAACAACAAATGGCTCAGCACAACACCTGGTCCATGTGGGGGAAAACAATTATTTATA
>JAQQZY010000029.1:34834677-34846036 GCA_030068375.1 Ostorhinchus rueppellii | reverse complement strand
TCGCCCGGGAATCGAACCCGGGTCCTTCTTGCTGTGAGGCACGTGTGCTAACCACTGCACCACCGTGTCGCCCAGCACAAATATTGTTAAAAATAAATAAATAAAAAATAAGAGTCTTGTTGCATTTATTTTAATATCAATTTGGTGTTTTTAGGTTGCATTAGTGCACACCCTCCAACATGAAGACAAATTTCCACCTAAATGGATTAAACAATATGACAAGATGATAATGACATAAAGATATAAACACTCAGACACTGGAGCCCAGGGAAAGAGACTCATCATGATTTGTGTTCTGTTGCTGACATTGAAAGCTGATTTGCACACTGGAGCAAAGTTAATGTTCAGTATTATATTGTGTTTGGTGTTAATGAAATTAGACTGGTTTAGTAGCGTTCCCATTATATTAATATGATGAGGGGCTCAGTGGATTTTCCACAGAATAATTTGGTAAGAATGTCCTTCAGTGAGTGACCTTTTCCCACTTGTACTTCAGTTAAGAAGTTGACTCTCTACTTCTACTTTTACTAGTTTTTTCTTCGACAGTTGCACTTGAATGTGTGTACTTTGCCTTTTCTGATTATATGTGTATATTCTTTTTTTACTGTCATCATTCTGGTGATGATTCTATGAATTATGTTCCGATTCAAATGAAATTAAAACCTTCGCAGTATATAGCCTTCAATTTGCATGCCGCAGCTGTTTTTGCAGAGGGCGTCTTTGTCTTGCGTGACGCACTATTCAAACCACAAGATACCGTGTCTGCTAACTTGATTTTCCCCCGTAAACAGCAGATTGTGTCACACACCTATTCAACATAGGATGACTTGTTAGTCACCAGTTTAATATTAAAGTCATGTTGGCAGTTTGTGAATAAGTGCTAATTGGTTTACATGAACACACTCACTGGAATCTGTAACTCCAGGTTTCCAACAAGAGAGCACAGTGTTAAATTGATTATAAAGTTAGTTGAAGCATGACAGACTTGTTCTTACTGATATGTCTGAGGCTCTCAGGGCTCTCAGTGTAATCTACATAGAAGGTAGTCTGCACTGTTTTTGCCTGCTCACAAAGACTCCACTGTTTCACCTGTTCTCTATTGGAAGAAAGATATACCTCCACTTTTGCATTGCTAAATTATCAGTTCAGTAGTTTCACACTTATTTTGCTGGGCTGTGTGTGTCTGCATGAGCACACACACTGATTCAGTCTCCACATTATGTGTGCCTAAGGTGGGCTGTCCTCTTCTTCCTTGCCGTCCAATTTGTTTTCACACATTGCTGCTCTTGCATTTTTTATTGTGTTGTATAGCCACTTATTTCCAGCTGATCCTGTTTTTTTTTCCCTTGTGCTTTTTTATGTGTTATACAGAGAGACCTCATGTGTTTTCGAACACACCCACACTCACACATACTCACCTTCCCAAACATACCCCTTAGGTCAGACGAGAGGCAGTGCCGAATGAGAAATATCAAGAGACGATGTTGTTTTTAGTCATTATAGCAAATCAAAGCCAGAATCACACTTTCACATTGGCAGACGACAATGGACCAAGACATTTTAGATATATTAGCGTCATTAAAATAATGCCAACGGTGAGTTTTTTCACCCAGACGAATACAATGACTCACTTTCAGTGTATGTGTTTTGCAGCCAGTGGGGGGAGGGGGAGGGGGCTCATTGTCTCACCCTCTTAGTCTTTATTAATTGTAATGGCCTTTCAGTGCCTTACTAGCTTTCACTGGAGTTGTTATGTGACACCACAGTCACATTACAGGCCCAGTGAAGTACCTATAGAGTACATATAAGGAGCATAGCACTGAGAAGCCCACAGGCAGCTTTTGAATCACATCCATTTCAAACCTATTCTTATCTATTTCATTTCAGTTTCATTCTTTTCAGCTGCTGTTGTCCCTGGCCGCTGTTCACATCGCAGCTGCAAGACAGGGCATTCAATCTTGTGTTCATCTCCGAGATAGAGGCAAGAAGATGGACAGATCAATAAGAGTACAGTGCAGCAGACGGGCGTATTGGAGGTGGGGGAGTGCTCCAGGTGCTCTTGAGGGCTCAGCATAAATCAAAAATAGAAATGTTACAGTCTAAAAGTGGGGGTTAAGGGAGCTCATACTGCCGGCGGGCTTTGGGCAGTGGCAGACTATGACTGAAGACTTCGTAACTGAAAAGGAAACTAGGTGAAACATAACTTTTTGTCAGATGTGGCATTGTTATTTTTCTCTACATTTTTTGATAATGGAAATCACTACGTTGGTGTCTTATAACCATTATTAAACTCCTTTTGGGCACTTTCAGATTTGTTGATATAAACTGCCATCAGATCACTGTTGTAGTGTCCCTGGTCTTCAAATGTCACTGCTGATTCAGTGGCAAAATACAAAGAAAATATGGAAATATCATTACTCAGTCTATGGTGAGCTGGCGTGGTGCTGTGAAGCTGTGTACGTCACTGTTTGACCTGAACCAAAGCCTAGCTAGTCAACAGATGTTATCATGCATAGCCCCTTTCCTGCAAGAACAAAAGAACTCTCTGAGAGCGGCTTGCTATAAACTCCCTCTACGGCTACAAACAAACAGTTGTAATGAAACAATAAGGTATAGAAAATAGATTTTAAAGTAAAACACTGTGGAGACTCGACCCTGGGGTTTTCCATGGAATTTACAAACCCTAAGGAGTTTATACAAGACTGCGCCCTCTCTTTCTGGGTGTGTTTAGAGGTGGGAGGTCAAGAGGGAGAAGGCCATTGATTTCTTGGATGATACATAGCGTATAAATCCCTTTTGGTTGACCAAAAATGTGCTGATTTGCACAAGAAAATGCACCTTGGACAGTCAGCTGTTTTTGGTTTAACCAGCCCTTATGGTCTGCATTACAGACTTAAGACACAGATTATCACAAACGCCGTGGGAATTACATTTATTAGCAGGAAAGCACGATGATGACGAGGATCACCTCTGTGGGGAATTGCTTGTGACGAAGATGATGATGATTAGGATTGTTGCGATGACGAAAGCCTTTATGTGGAAGCACACAAACAGATTAGAAAGGCTTAGGCAGGCAGAGGGAGTCCCCTCACATGCACATCATCTGCGTGCACACACACTCTGCGCTCATAGAATATTATGACTTACTTTATAAATCCATCTAATACCTGCTGGGGAACCTGTGAGGGCAAAGGAAGGTGAGCAAATTGTCATGTTATATTACTTACTCTGTTTTATCTGACTGGAACAGTTTTGGATTTTCTTTATTTGCTTTTTTGTTCTGTGTAATATTGGCCTCTGGTGTGAAGTCTAAATATTCCACCTCTCTTTGTACTTTCTGACTTGCACTGACTTAGTATGAATGTGCTTTTACAGAGCAGGAAATACTTTCCCACTTGCACAACCTGAACTGTTAGACTTCTCATCTATCCAGTACGGCAGCCTCTCACATTGCAGGGTGTAGAATAACACTCTCTCAGCAAGACACAAACGGACAAGGACCATGACATCGAATATGTGACACCAAATGCCTAATGCATCTACTTCATTTTAATACACATATTCAATACTGACGTCCTCTTCTTAACTTTTCCACTGGGTTTTTATTTTTTCCAGCAGCACATTCATGCTGAAAATATCCAGTTTTATGTCCTCCCAAGCGTGCTTTTATTGACTTGAGATAAGAGGACTCAAGGAAGCACAAGTCAACCTTATGTTCTTGTTTATTTTTACAGTTGTTCCCAGTGTTTGTGATTTGTACATGTCATTTATATCTCGGTATTCTATAATCTGCCAATCTCGAACGGGTCTGCAGATGTTTCCTGTATGTTACTTTATCACATGTGGCACAACACATGTTACCCACATTTTATTTGTTTTAACATAGATGAATACAAACATTGGTACAATAAATGTGGCAAAGATGAATTAGAGCTGGCTTTCATTGGTAGGAAAGAAAAACTTTCTGTATTGATTTGCAGCAGTTCAAGTCAGAAGAAGCTCACCAAAGCCGTTTGTCGTACCAGATTTTACATCAAAAATGAAATTTCAATGCAGTTGTCTCAGCAGGCAGCAACAGTAAATACAAACAGGCACTATATATACAGGACAATATATAAAATAGTAAAATATGCATATAAAGGCTATGGGATACAGAAGATAGAATAAATATGCATAAAAAGCTATGTGAGAGTCTATGAAACTATGGTTCTCTGACTAAAAAAAGGGCTTTTACATAGAAATAACTGGCGACTGATGCTTGAAATGCACATATTGTTTGGTTCATATAGATCTCCTTGGTGGTCACCTGCAGAGACTCATTCCTCCTATCCTTCCACATGAGTGAATGAGGAAGTGGGTTTAATAAGCTGTATATGAGGGTGTTGTATAATTAAGAGAGGCACTGTGACGCTAGTGTTCCTTGTGGATGTGTTTTGAGGAACAGCTTAGCCTGGATTACCTGGACTGGTGAGGGCACCCTCTGTGCGCATGGGTATCCCACACATACACACAGGCACATCCATACTACACAGACGCATACTCAAACTCTCACTTCCCTGATGATGTCATGAGGGTTTTAATGGGGGATTACTCTGACATCACTGGGAATGCTGCCAAGTTAAACCTATTAGCTTCAACATGTGCTTGTGGTGCACTACTGTAAGAACTGTGTGATATCTAAGAACCTTGAATAATCACAGGTTCTACAAGTATCTGCATCCAACCCAGTTCTCCTTCATTTATTGATCTTATCATTAATGTGTCTTTTATCAAATCTAAAAAAAATGTCTGTTTCCTAATGCATGGTAGTGTTAAGTTATCATCAGAGTTTCAAAGAGCTTAGCATTAACAGGGAAGACAGTGCTATAAGTGAAAAGGAGATAAACACCCTTAATATGATATTGTTACTCTGTGTATGCTAAGTACAGGTGGTGTTGGCAGAATCATTCTGTCTGAGGGTGGTGCTGTGCCAGTCTAGATTTTACTTACAAAATGTTTTTTTCAGATTAATGGCTAACCTTGATCACGTTTGGCTTGTACAAGTGCAGAGGAGTTGAACAGATTTTTAGAGATTATGAAGCAAATAGCATCAACCTGGATTATAAACAATTGCTTGTTTTTCTGATTGTGTTTCATTTTGTGTTTGAACCAGGGCCCTGGTGACGTATTCTGCAGAGGCGTATATGTGACAATGTGTGTGATAGCAGAGCTCATGCTAACACATTATCATCAACCAAATGAGTTCTGTGTGAATGTCATTTGAGGTGACTTATGTTCAAACGACCCTGTATAGGATTCTTTTTTTAAGATCAATTCTGCCTTTTTATCGAAGACCTTTTCGTTTAATGCTTTCGTATTTAGCATTTGCATCTGTAGTTTTTGGATATTTATGATTACTTTATCTAATATTAATATTTGCTGGCTTCCAAATTATTCAATTTGTTCTATATATTTTATTAAAAAGGTATACTGAAATTTCTGTTGTCAGCATCTGTCAACTATACCATGAGACTTATATGTCGTCACCAGTATTTTTTTGCCTCTCAGCCAAATTTCTCATTAATATCTCAGTGTTTTGTTTTGTTTTTTTAACCCTTATTATTCAGTTTTCATTTGGCCTTTGCCCTTCTCTCTTTGCTGCTGTTGTCAGTGGAAACAGTGAAATGCACATACACAATTTACTCTAAACACACACATAAACAGGAGCTTTTGTTGGTCTTATCTATAGCCGTCACACTTCTCAACATCTTTTCTTTCAAATTGCATGGTGGCGCGTGCCCCCTCTTCTCCTTTGTCCTCTGGTGAGTCTTTGAGACAAACAATAGCTCAACCAGCTTAAATCCTCCATGTTCTCTGTGATTCAGCTGAATGTATAAATAGAAAACAGGTAAGTCACACATGGTTGCTGTGAAATTGGCTGCTGTCAATTCAGAATTTCCTTTTTCCTGTCACGTTTTGTCGCAGAGTGCTCGGTTTGACCATTTTCACATTTTCAAGTCACCCTGTAATTCTCCGCCCCTAAACTCGAACCTTTGTTCATCATTGTTTTGCTTACTGTCTCTCCACCCGTGACCCACCGTCATCTTTATTTTCTCATTACACAATCTGCCGCTTTGCCCTTAGCAACTGAAACCTGATTGGTTGTCAAGACCTACCTGTCCCTTTTGAATTCTGCCACGTCACCATGGCAACCACATTATAAACATGGATCTTGCAGGGGACTAAAAGCAGTGAGTCTCTCTGAGGTAGAGGAATTGCTGCTTGATGCACATAAGAACAGCTATTTTGAAACAACCTGACTGACTGCAAACTATTCTGTTGGCACAAACACAATGCTGCATGAATCAGTTACTGTTGTCTTGATGTTTCTTAATCATGTTACCTCTGCTAATGTAAATTATACTTGAAAACAATTAGGAAATTATTGTAATTATAGGCAATTTCTGTTGAGCCACACGGCAGAGGATGTTTGGTTGCCTTGGCAGTAAATTGCAAAGACAGCATTAAGGCAGATAACGATAAACACCTCCCATATATTATATTATTGTATCCTTGTTCATTATTGATGGACGTGACATATAATGAACCTGAAACATTTGGAGTCAACTGTTACACTCCACTGCCACTCAAATGTCCTTAAATTAACAGCCGACTTTCTAATCTCTCCCTTTCCATCTCTGAGGTCACTGACTCTGACAGTCACGAAAGGAGAGTGCATTGTTAAACTTATTTTTTTTCAGTAAGCACTTAAAGCTTTCTTCTTTAAGCCATAGTATTTTTTTTCTGAAAACATGAAGTGAAATAAGACGTCAGATTCATTTCATGTGATAAAGATGGATTTCTTCCTCTGCAGACTGTACAATAATCATCCAACATACACTGTTTTATTACCTGTTTCCAAAAGAGGTCTGTGCCACATTCTGTTCAGATTTAATTATTTTTAGTATTTGAAGCGGTGATGCTGTTTATATGTACATGTTTCAGTCCTGACACACAGTGGTTTCGGTTTTCATGGCTCTGAGCCTCGGGGACACTGAGTGACGACAGTAATACCGTCACATGGCACTCTGTCACAGCTCGTCGCTGGTACTGACAGTGTGTGGCCGACTCGGCATCTAAGCAAGCATATGCTCATCTTTCAGGATGCATGTTTGTGTGAGCGAAAAAAAGAATAAGAGATCCACTGTGCGTTGTTGCATTGATCTGTGTGTATTACGTCTGTCAGGGTACGTGCTGTTGTATGTAAATCTAAAAGCTTCCACTCAGTCAGCTCTTCATTGTGCATGTGTGTACGTGCGTTTGCTCGTGTGTTCAGATGTTCAGTATAGGCTGTAGGAGTCTGTTGTGTCTGTCGTCGCTTCTCCAACTTTGACAGCCTCCCTGTCCACCCAGGAGCTGTTGTCACATGCTGGCTGCTTCTGTCAGAGCTGAGCAGAAGCTGTAACTCCGCAGAGATTCATGGCTCTGTGTGTTTGAGCTGCTGGTGGTCATGGTGTTCTACCTGCAGCCTCCATGTAGACACACTGCCCCCTGCTGGCACATAGAACCATCAAGAGTTTTAGCAGTTGGAGTGACTATGATCTTATCTTCACAGAGTTGAAGTGTCTTCAAGTGTTACAGGCTCAAAATGACAGTAATCGCATTTAAACACAGGAAATGTTCATGCTCGAATGACTCGGTTCTGTCAAGCTCTTAAAACAACAAATCAGACGACTTAGATTTATCCTGACTTAATGTGGCATAATGAACAAATAATTGTAACAAATATGAATTAATGTCTGTTACTGTTAATAAAATTCTGACTGATCATGACGAGAGGTTTTGCACATAGTTTATGGTTAGTTTTGAGATACTCTGCTTCCCCTTAGTGGTGGATTATAGCTATTACCAGAGTCTGACTAGAGATGAGGATGAGGCTAGTGGTGGTGCACTCACAAATATAAGCTAAATATGTATATATTTTTCAAAGTTAAATTTTTAAATAAATCTTCTAAATTTTAGAATATTCTGACATGACATTTGAAATCGTATTAATTGCTTTATTTGAGTCATTAATCAGTGGAAACATAGGAAACCGTAAATTAGCAAGAATTATCCAACAATGACTTAATGACTCATTGTATATATAAAAAAAAAGGGTGGTAAAATGATTTTGTCTATTAAAATAGTTGTTGTAAAATATGGAGTTACATGTAGAAAGTGAGAATTTGACTTTTGTTTTTTTTCACTGTTTTTTTGTTGTTTCCTGCCTTTGAGATTTATGGCGTTGTTTTTTTTTTTTTGTTTGTTTGTTTGTTTGTTTTTTAAACAATTCTAACTTACATTTTCCCAACATTTTAATGATAACTTGTGATGAACAAGTGGCTTTAAATCATCACAAGTACTTCAGTCAGAGTTGGAAAATAGTTTAAAGCATTTATCTATTTCTTTGCCCGTTTTTAAATCTCTTCTTAAAACCCACCTGTTCTCCTTGGCCTTTTAACTCCTGCAACGTTGATATTTTGTTCTGTTTTATATTTTAACTTATTTTATTGATTTTGATTTGATTTTTTTTATGCTTTTATTATTAATTTGTATTGTGCTTCTAGAGTTCTGTACAGCACTTTGGTCCACTGTGGTTGTTTTAAAGTGCTTTATAAATAAAGTTGGATTGGATGTAATTCCATCATAAGGTATTTGGAGGCATGCTGTAGCATATCATGTAATCAGATAATGACTTAATGAATATTCCACAGTTCATTTTCAGTTGGTATTAGCACCTCTGACACGGTTTGAGTATTGATGGTTACTCATGTTCAACTGGTCTTTCCCACTAGAAAACAACAATTCTTTGCGATCTTTTTCTGGCCTCTCTCAGAACAAAGAGTTTTGCTAAATACAGTATCAGGACGTAGACTATTAAGATGCAAAGCACAATGGAAATGTCTAATTACAACATAATTTTCGAGCAAACATATTGGTTGAGTATAACATGCTTCAGCATTTAGTAAAATTTCATGTCCGTCTTTAACTTTTATTTTTTTCTCATATTTAGCAAAGAAGTGAATTACAAATACTGTGCTATATAGATAATTTGAGGCTGAATTACCTTTGTACAGAAAAAGTCAATGGTGCGGAAATCTATACTTTTCTTTGAGTAGAAATACTGTATTTAACTACAGTTTTTATTCTTCTGATGATGATTTTAACACAAATATCCGAACCCTTTACTATTATATTTACCTCTCTTTTAATGAGTTCAATGGGGATTACCAATTTTTTTTTATTTTTCATCATAACACATCTTCCCAACATTAAGTTCAGTTGGATAATGCATGGTAGTGACAGTAACACATGGAAAAGACAACTTCTTGGTTTATAGAGCAGTGCGTATCCTATCTACTGTATATGTGGTGAAGCAGAGGATGTAACAAGACAAAACTGACAAGACAAAGATATAACCACAAAGAAAAGGTCCTGTGTGTTTACTTTCACAACCTCTGCTGCTCTTTAATATTCCTAATACTTAAATCCCTTATAAAAAGTAGGTCAACACTGTAAATATTACGAACTGATTATGTAACTGCTGCAAATCCCCAATATCACTAAAATATTCGTACTATTCTCGCAGATGCCAAGTACCGACGCTTTATGATAAATGACTTTGCTTGTATTTCCTTTTGCTCCTCCCTCTCTTGCATCTCTCTCACTCTCAATCTCTCAGTCTGAATCTTTTACCTCATTCAAGTCACACCCACCCGGAGCCTTCTCCTCCCCCCTACTCAAGATAGCTTTATTAAGCCGGTCACGCCTTCTATTCTCTCAATTTCTCATTTCTTATCTGCTTTGACACATTTGGTGGAGTAGGACCTCACTGAGATGAGTTTGCCTGTGAACTCAGATTATCTGTCTCTGGAAAGGATAGCCCGCTACCGCCACGCCTGCTCCAACAGCTCGCCATACGCCACCAACAAGCCCATCGACATCAAACCTCGTAGCAGGAGAGGGTATGCCTGTACTCAGGAATTCAAACTCTAAGAGAGAAGAGGAGTCTTTCTTACCATGCTTATATACTTTCATCTTCAGCTTTTCTAAGTATTGCTTGAACTATACTATCATTACTTAATCTTTCTACATAATTAACATCCAATATGTAAAAAGTTGAGATGGAGTGACATAGAAAAGATAGGATACATCAGCTTACAACCTTCTTTCTTATTACATTGTGTCAACTGTGACTATTGCTTCAACTATATGATCATTACTTAATCTTTCTACATAATTAACATCCAATATGTAAAAAGTTGAGATGGAGTGACATAGAAAAGATTGGATACATCAGCTTACAACCTTCGTTCTTATTACATTGTGTCAACTGTGACTATTTAACGTGCATGTATGTATTTGTATGAGCTGTTAGAATGTACACAGAGTGAGTGTGTTCTCTCTTATCAGAACATTAGCAGATGAAGAGCTCCACCTGGAAAACATAGTGAACCCGAGTCACGTTCACATGTTGCCTGGCGGCTGATTTTGTTGTTAGAATGTTGTGCGAGCTGCAGTTTGGCAGTGTTGGTCTGCAGTGACCGAATGTGTGTGTCTGTGTGCATCTATCCCACTTTTAAAAACACTGTTAAGAGCAAGCTAAATGAAAAATAACCAGGATCCATCTACTCATCTGGAGTACGAAGGTGTTCAGATGGACAGTGCTTGTTTCGGTGCATATGCCAATAATCAGAGCACTCTGTGTCCATTAAAGCTCATACTGAAATTCTGAAGACCTTGTTAGGCCAATTTTATACCGCATTGCTCTGACTAATATGTACTCAGCGACCCCATCCAGAATTAAGATTTCCTATCATCTAATGTGCGTTTTTGCCAGGTTGTCCTTTTTTGTTGTTTTGTTTGTGCTTGAACATAACATTCAGTTGTCCATCTGTGTGTTTGAGGCTTTAACTCTGAGGTCATTTGTAGTTGAATATGATCCTATAGTGTAATGGCTGCTGGTGTGTAGACATATAGATATGGATGGAGCTTTGTCAATACTGTGGACAGGCCATCTGTGCTCCCTTAGTTAAGTGCTATTTATACCAGTGTGTTTATCTGTTCATATACTGTACCTGGTTGTACCTGGAAGGGGTTTCTCTCTCTGTTTTTTTGTTGTTTTTTTTTTAAACAAAATCAATCATTTTGTCAATTACTGGGGTTTGTAATCTTTACAGCCACTTTTATTTTTATGACAGAACATGATCTATACTGCAGTTTTTCCACTAGATGGCAGTGTTATCTCATTTTTTTCAGTGTTTCTATAATAGATAGATAGATAGATAGATAGATAGATAGATAGATAGATAGATAGATAGATAGATAGATAGATAGA
>JAQQZY010000029.1:34820362-34834577 GCA_030068375.1 Ostorhinchus rueppellii | reverse complement strand
ATAGATAGATAGATAGATAGATAGATAGATAGATAGATAGATAGATAGATAGATAGATAGATAGATAGAGCCACTGGCAACCAAAATCATCAACTGATCTGGTTAATAACTTATTAACCACTAAACCTATCAATATGGAAATAATTAAGCTAAAATACAGTTATTCATCTTTTCATCATCTTATCTTTGCTGAGAAACTCATTTTCTTCACTTCTCTCTGTTTCTAATATAATGCTCTTAGCTTTTGTGGACATCTAATAAACAGTAAATTAAACATAGGAAAATACCAGATATTCACACAAAAAAAAAGCAAAATACAGAGGATGGTGTTGTAATAAGTGGTGATAAATCTCTTAAGAAAGGTTAAATATGGAGAAAAAAATCATTTTGGAACGGCTGCAAAAGTAACACTGGGTCTTTATGGGTTAAGCTAACACAACATTTTGGGGTTTTTTAGGGTTATATTTCTTGATTGTCCCAGCAGTTCAGTTAAAATTAAAGTGAGCCTTTTTTTCTTTTAGTTCACTGGGTTTATTCCGAATTAGTGAGAAGCACCAGTCGAGCCAAACGCACACCCACTTCCTGCTTAAGAAACTTTATTTGAGCCCATCTCGGTTAGACTCATTATTTTTGTTTGTGTCTTACACCTCTGCTTCCTGAGGATGGCAATAACATTAACGGAGTAAATAATCATTATGTGTGGAGGAGTGTTGATGTGAATGGTTTCATGTACTTGTGTGATTTTTAAACACAGACAATAGAGTTATATACTAGAATGTGTTTTTACTTTGTGTATGCCTGTGCTGCGTTTGTGAGCAAAGCCACATGAAATGCAGACTTAACTTGATCACGTAAACATCTGTGTCATTAGATTACTGGTGATGACATGAACATGGCAGTGGAGGATATGTCCAGGGGCCTCGTCATTGCGCTGTCCGTTCTATTTCCATTAAGGACTTGTATGGTTCCAAGGTAGTGGAAACACTGCACCTTTCCTCAGTAGTTCTGACAGAAATTAGTCCTTTTTGTTGTTTTTCTTTGACGACGTGGAATGTGAAAACAGAGGTAATAGGATTAGTTTCACCACTTTCACATAGCTATAAACTACAGCATTCTACCATGCTGTACTGAAGGCATTTGATGCGCCTATTTTGCTTTCAGTAACTTAGATATGGTCACATTTTAGTTGTATAGTGCATGAAACGTAGCAGAAGTCCTGGCGGGAAATCGGCTTCACTGTGTCCAGAGATGCCGATTAGGACTGAACGGCCCCTAAAGTGGATTTTATGAACCAGAAATTATTCCTGAATTGGTATAAAATCTGGAATCGATGAACATGTGGTGATATAAAAGAAACCGGGCAGTAAACCAGTATAGACTAACAGATGCAAACAGTTCAGTGGCTGAGTTACAATATGTATGAAGTCAGTTCTTTGTGAGTTTTTACGTATGTGGCCATTGTATGAGTCAGTCTGCATGTGCGTATTTGTAAGAATTTAGCTTTCCGTCTTTGTTCTTTGGCCCAAAAGCATGTACTCTGCTTTAAAACATCAGCTGCTCTGAAGTGACCACAGCATTGTAAGACAGTAGAGGAAATAAGCCATTTACTGTTCCTTTTCGGCAGCTGAAGAGGGGACACCTTTCCTTCCCTACCTCTCCTGGACAAAAGAGACTGATCCGGTTTCATCCTTAGACTGATGTCATTCTCCTTTCTGCTTACATTCATCATTAATTGTGCGACTAATGACACGGAAAGACACTCTCGTGGCTTTCGTGTTCACACGGGTGGAATAATGTTATAGATGCTCAACAGGGTCAGGCTTTGTGTTTGCTTGCAATTTTGGTTTGGTTTTTAGCGGAGATAGACTTTTTAAACCCACACATCTATATGGACACAAAAATAACCATGTCCTATAGGTTTTAACTGAGTTTGCTGAACTGCCTCTGTGTATACATTCAGTACCCTGTAGAGACTGGGTTGTCAAACTCATTTTAGTTGAGGAGCCACATTCTGCCCAGGATGACTTTAAGTGGGATGTACCAGTAAAATAATAACAATGAAAAAAGTAAAATTGCATTATGGAAGTGTTTACATCTACAAACTTTCCTTAAAAATGTGGATAACATGAACCTGAAATGTCAAGAAAAATAAGTACAATTTTAACAATATTACATCTCAGTTTAACTTTTGCACATGTGCATTACAACTTGCGGATCTACAAACACACACAATATTTAGTAACAGGTAGAATACTGGTAAAATTACATTGACTTCTCTTTTGACATTTCAGATGGTTCATGTTTGTTCAGGTTATTCACATTTTTTGTAAAGGGACAGTTTGTAAATGTCAACATTTTTATGTCAGGGAAAAATTAGTAGTTGTCATTATTTATAGGTTATTATGATAGTATTTTACTGGTCTGACCCACTTTAGATCATATTGTTCTGTACTGTATGTGACGCCTAAGCTAAAATTACTTTAACACCATTAATTGTTAATATCTTCAGTGTAATTTTTGTTTTTCAACAATTCATCTGGTCATTCAGCTGGTTTTAGCGCACAGGTTGTATGTTTGACACCCGTGATATAGAGAAACAGCAGTATGCTGTGGTCAACTAATGGAGTTAACAGGACCTCTTAGACTACCTTCTCAGCTGGACTCGGGTATGGTACTCGCGCACAGAATTGTTGCATTGACAGTGGCAAAATTAAATGGACTTTGGGGTCCAACGTACTCGGATACCAACTCGGATACCAAGTTTGAAAACGCCCTTAGTGGGCTGCAGGGGCACTGTTGTTGCCAGATATTTAGACTGAAGGTGTATATAAACAGATGAAGATTTTCTGAATATACACAAGAACAAATATACACATGAACAAAAATGTCCAATTAATTCAAAATGATTCAGTCTGTTTTACCATTGTTAGCTCACATGAATTTAAATAAATACAAAATCATCAATCAAATTTCTATTCGCTTTGCCTTCATCTTTTTATTTCCCTGAAGCAAAGACTCTATCATTTCTCAAGTTTTGATCATTTTTTTGTCATGTAATTTTTTGGTCTTTTTTGCAAATTCTTAAGATTTTTCCAACAATCAGAAGTGGGTCTTACTTTCCAAAATGTTCAGAACCTTAGGGCTGAGTGCAATGATAGGATTATTTGGTGGCGATAATGCGTAATCTTTTCTTTTTTTATTCTGCAAATTTATAATCGCATACCAGGCTAAAACTTTAGTTTCACACATCAACACTCACACAGTTCTTTTTGTTTATGTGTTTTACATGATGACTTGACTGATTGATGGTTTGTTTTCACTGTGACCATCCAATGGATTACAAGCTACACACATGTATTGTATACACTGCATACAAAGGTGGCAAAACTTGACTGTGTTCATAAATATAGCATGTCCAATAGCTAAGACACAACACAGTGACATCTGAACGACAAATGGAGTTTATTAATCACAGCTTTCAGGTTAAACTTGTGTGGCCAGACCCCACTACAGTGCTGTGCCATCAGTGGATAAAGACTGGCTGAACCACTTACCATTCTGGAATAGCAGATGGAAAAAAATAAAACCCTCCTGTTCATTTAAACTAATCACAGTCATCTAGGGCAGTGAAAGATGAGCCAAGGATGGAACAACCATGGTTCTGCACAGAAAATTGGTAGGATTATGCAGAGTATCAGTATTAAAAGTCTAATGACCCATAAAGAAGGGGGTCTGTCTTATGATCCAAACCTTTATCAAAACTTGCCTGTTCCAGTATCTAGTTGGTATTTCAGATGTTGTTGCAGGCTCAGTTCAACAGACTACTTCCAGTCAGTCAGATTAATTATAATATAAGGATAGTGGATGTATCTGGTATAAAACTGACTAATTTGCACTCTGTACATATAAATCATCACTGTGAATAATATATACATAAACACATAATTTAATAGACCAGATCTCTGTGCACATCTACTTAGTTACTTTTATTTATTTTATACTATTCTTCAACCCATTGTTGTCCTTGTTTCTAGTCGAATGTTTGTTCATATTAGGTCTATGTTTAAGTTGAAATTGTACGCCGTGAGCTAAGAAAAAACAAAGTCAAATTCCTTGGATGTGTTCACATAGTTGGCCAATAAAGCTGATTGGGATTCTGATTCTGGTTTAACTCCTGGTCCTTATTATATTAAAATAAGCCCACTTTCTTCTGCAGAATAATAATATTAAACTGGAATAGCAAAATAGATATTTGAAGTGCGTTCAGTTTGGCTGAGGACATTAATAAATGAACTAAAGTAGAGGTAGCCTATGTACTGAAAGCCATTTTACTGGTGTCTTTTGTCTATTTTATGGCTTTTGTGTAGTCTCACATGGCCAGACCTCTCTCTATACTCCATTTCAGTTCTCTGCAGACTCCGGAGAAAACTATTGTGCACTGAGAAAGAAATGTAGGACAAAGTAGCTTCTTTAAGCTTTTCGAACTTTGTGACACACTTTAGCCTCACTGGATTTAGCACGGTAAAATTATGAGACATTAAATGGTTCAGTTGGTGTGCTGGATTTATGGGCTGAACAGTAAAATTACACAAAATTTATAAGCAAAAACTCTATTCCTGAATAAATATTATCTGTCATCTAATCTTATTATTGTGCTGTTGTTATTCATTATTATTATTATTCTCTTCATTTGTCGCTTAAAGCCTGTTGGCTATGCTTCTCTAACTTTGTTTTCTCATTCATTTTGGCTCTCAGTATTGGAATCACATGATGGTACTTGGCCTACGATATCTTTGAGCACTCTCTCCAGATCACTGACATGCCTTAGCTGTTGGTTTTAGGTTACTGAGGCAGCCGAGTGATTGACGCGTCAGACAATTGTTAGGATTGCTTGGAGATATAAGTCCCGCCCTTCAAGGAATTACTACTAACAAAACAACCCCTCCCACTCCAGACATACCCAAGCTACAGCCTGAGGAGCGACACACAGAGAGAGGGAGTCATGTAACTCAAAGGCAGGGACAGAGTTGTAGGGGGAAAAATAAATAAATAGACAAAGAGGAAGCGTCAGGGGGAAGGAAGAAGGGATAAATGAGCAGTGAAGAGAGAGAGGAGATCTTGTTTCCATTAGTCAGTGAAAAAAAACAGCTTCTTGAAAGAGAGAAGCAAGTGAGAAAGAGTAACAGAGTCAGTGCATGCCTGGATTAGTAAAGAGGAAGATCACACGCTGATCTGGCAAGAAAGATAAGTGCAAGTGAGAGAGAAGGGTAAAGAAACACCTACTGTCAAACGATTGGAGCTTGAGAAGGAGCAGCGGTGTGGAATACTGTTTGGTCTAAGCCGGTGCAGCAAAGTAGACTCTTCCAGCAACTGGACTGGATCACTTCAGGCTAGAGGACTGTGGTCAGACCATAGTAGAGGGCTGGTCAGTGGCCCACTGGCGGTTTTGTGGCTTTATGTGAGTGTGTGTTGAACCTATGTAATGTATGTGGATGCGGAAGGAAAAGCCAGACCATGAGTATCATCCTAAAGCCACGGTCACGATCCACCAGCTCTCTGAAGAACACAGAGGGAATATGGTAAATAGATGGGCAACTTTGTTCTTCTGGTGGTGTTTCCATGTTGATCCTGTTGTGACTGTGTGTGTCTTGCTCTATTGTTCTCCCTCTGTCCGTTTGTTGCTTTTTCACATTCTTTTCATCTGTCTCACCAGATAAGTCCCGATTCCTTCCTTTTCAGTTTTGGTCCATGGCTTTCCTGTATGGCAATCTTTCGTCATTTCTCATTCTTCTTCTTCTCAATCAAAACATCACTGCTCCCTTATTGGTTCATTGAAGAACCTCCTGTGTCCTGTAGATACGATACCTTGGTGTTTTTTGTAAGGATGATATGTTCTGGTGTAGATTAGATTAGTTGAGTTTGTGTTATGCTTTATCAGACTAACTCAGAAACCCTTTGGTTGTCATGGTTGGATGTCACTTACCCTGAATGTGTTTTTATTAGAACACAGTCTATTCAGCCTGTGAAACTCTCTACAATACATGCTTGTAAAACAGCAAATGCATCATTCATTGAGGAATGTGTTTTTTCCTCCCTCCATACATTCTCATGGATTCTAGTAAACATAGGGCACTGAATGCAATGCCAGGGGCACAAATTGCCCTTCCCGCCCCCCTATGTCTGCTTTCCCTGCCTGTCTAAACTTGCCCTTGCCTGTCAGTATTGATATCCTCCTAAGAAACTGCTCCGTAGCTTTTACTTTCGGAGATTAATACACACAGTCTCCAGTGTTTTACTATCAGGCAGAGCTGCAAATGTACCAGAATAATCCTGGACAGATACACAGTGGAGTAGCTTGGTTGTGGGGGGGTTGGTTGCCCAGCAGCCTGTATTTAAACCCTGTCGAACCTTCCTGCAGGGTTCATAGTGTTCTCACATTGTCAGTTTATTAATCTTCTCTACAACCTCCCCAGCAGGAAATGACGCTTGTGTGAAATGAAGACAAATTAATTAGGTCTTTGAGGGTAGTAATTCTCAGAGCAGATGACAAACCGGTACGTGACGTGATGAAGAGTCCTGCACAGGAGCCACCGCGTAGTTAAACATAAACCTGTGTTGAAGCTGACTTTATAATGTGTCTTTTTTTTTTTTTTTTCTCGTGTTAAAAGCTGCGAAGCTGGCAGTGCTGGGTTTTTATGAGCCATGTTTTTGAATGGCTACCAAAAACAGTGCTCAGCTGGACAAAGCATCCTCCATCTGTCCTGCCCTCATCTCTTCTGTTATTTACAGTTTTATCTGAGCTGCTTTGACTGTTTCTTTGTATTGCTTTGTGTTTCATTTGTGCTGTTGCTGAAGCTAAGATTCAAGATATTTGGTAACACTTGCACTGGTAGGTGATAAGTCAGGTGTTTCTCTAAAGGTGGGTGTATTTTTGCAACATGTGCATGTGAAATGTAGATATATCCGAGTGTCTTTATTAGAATAATGACAAATACTGCACACAGAAAAATATCAGTTTGGTATACCTTATGTATACATTTGTGCTTTTTCTTTTTCTTGTTTACTTAATATTTGCATGCGCTTGTGTGCTTAAGTGAAATTCATGTTCAGATCCAGTTCTTTGTTGGCGTTAGCTGGCTGCATTTAAAGCCAACCAATACTTTTTACTATTTGAAGGTTTCTGTCACACCTGCAATAACTGGTTTACTGGTTTTATTGGTCAACATTATTGCTGGGTTTTTTTTGTTTTTGTTTTTTATATGTTAATTTTATAGCTGTTTTTATATCCTTAATCTGTTTTTGTTTTTGATTTTATTTTTTGTATTTTTAATGTGCTTTTAATTTTGAGATGGAAAGGGTGAAAATGAGAGAGAACTTAACTGTTGTTCTTCCCTTTGTAAATCGCTTTGGAAAAAAGTATCTGTCAAATGCATTATTCATAATGTAAATAACACATAGCACTAGCTACTGTTAGTTTAGAAATTGGTAGCCAGCACAATGTAAATTGAACTGCACAACTTGAACTCACACACACATACAGATCTCGCATATCCACCTGAGACCCAGCAATGCATTTTTGTCATCTGTAGGGGATGAGAGTTTCAAGGCTTCACTTCCAAAACAATGAAAAGAAAATAAAAAAAACATGTTCACGGCAAAGGACTATTCCATAAAAAAAAAAATCTCTCAAAAAAGAACTGTTAAATCATGCTGTTTCCAATTAAGGCAAATATTTGATGTAAAAAGCAAAACAAAGAAAGCTTTTACTTACTGGATCTCTGGAGGATATTGCAC
Source organism: Ostorhinchus rueppellii (assembly GCA_030068375.1). NCBI lineage: Eukaryota > Metazoa > Chordata > Actinopteri > Kurtiformes > Apogonidae > Ostorhinchus > Ostorhinchus rueppellii. The sequence goes on along the minus strand of JAQQZY010000029.1, from coordinate 34,826,783 downwards.
ATTTGAGGAGTGCATTTTCCAGTTTGTGCATGCATAGTCTGGACTGTGACATGCCCCTTAGCCTAAACAACCTTAAACAGCCCCCACTCCACCCAACAATGTAAATGCAGGTCTGTATACATACGTGTTTTAGCATCCTTCAGTATTTTAGCTCAGCAAAAATAGCAGGTGTGAAATATGTGCAACCGGAGAGGACTGGATGTTGTCCTGTTGCTGCCTCGACCCCACTTTAAAACTGAGAATGATATTATGGTGTCCAGAGATAAAACATAGACAAGCAGCAAAAATGTGACTTAAGTGTTTGCATCTGGTCTGTCAGTCCCCATCTGAGCATTTCCGGTAGGATGTAAATGCTGAAGGTTACATGCTATCTTGGCTCTCACAGGACCCTACCATGTACAAGTTATCTAACATGTTTTCCACGTTTGACATTTAGTAATCCAGTGCTGAGATGATGAATAGGGCTGAAAAAAGGTTGGTAGTTAAGTGGATATCTGTGCATATAGGAGCAGAAATGGTTTGCTTTGAGTCTTGTGAACTAAGATGAGGCTGCATTACCATGGTGAACTCATTGTATGTCTCTCATGATTGACTGAGTTTTCTGAATAATGTTACGACAGCCAGCACTAAAGTGAGAGTTACAACTCAAGTAAAGGTTTCATCAGGGATTTAGTTTGCTTGTACCTGACATACATGAAAAATGGGAAAAAGGGAAATCCCATTTTTTGGAATTGGTTTTTACTTTTATTAATCATATTTTTCTGCACAACATAGACCCATATAAGGCAAACATGTGGTATACACTCACATTTAATGTTTACGTAGCTGTACTTAAACCCTTGATGCCTGAATTTATTTCCAGTTGTGGGAAAAAAAATTTTGACTTGTGTTTTTGCTTTCAAGTCGCTAGTACTTTGGTTGCATTTTGGAGCAGAGGGGGTTTCATGCGAATTCACAACAATCGGCGTCAAGGGGTTTTAACCAGTGGGTCAAGTTTATTATTCATCAGAACGTTTACATAATGATGAGTTTAAAATAAAACTAAGGTAATAATATACCAGCTAGCTCTTAATAATTAGTGGATCCTAGTAGTTTGTGTATTTGAATAGCTGCTCCTGTTTTTGTTAATGAGTAACTGAAAATAAGTGTGTGTGGGCACTGGCCATACAGTGACGACAACTTTTTGTTTTCTTTGAGGGAGCTGATGTACCACAGTCATTCACCCCTTTTTACACAGCACTTCGGTTATGGGAATATTTCACCTTTATTCCAAAATAGTGGGATCATTTGGTCCCACCTCTGTTCACGGCTTTGTAACGCCTCTGGAAGTAGTAACAGAGCCATGATAAAGGTGGAATCATAACTATGTAATGGGAAAACCTCTCGTTTGGCAACCAAGATGTGATGTATTGTGTTTTGATAACATATTGTGTAAAAATGAGCGTGGGCCATCTATAGTAAACAAACACATCAACATGACCAGACAGATGTCGAACTGGAGAGTCGCTGAGATCCTTGAGCTGTTGTTACTTCGGGTGGAGGACTTTACCATGCTAACATTTGTGGAACGGTGAAAGAAGCTGGAGAAGTTAGCAACACTGCTATGCTCGGGGTATATTAAGTTGTATGTCACACTATACACTACACTGCATCACCAATCCTTTAATTCTGGAATGCAGGTCCGCCGTGTAAAAGTCCAGCCTGTCTCACCTCTGTTACTCCTTTGGCTCGGCTGTGGAAATCAGTCAGTGGTGGAGAACAGGTGCTTTTTTTCCCCCAGGATCTCTGTGTAAAACTGGTTTATGTTTGCTGGCTTCATCCTTCCATCCCATTCTTGTAAAGATGATATCTCATGAACATCCTATGGCCGTTTCTTCAGAAAACATTCATCTGGACTCGGCTAATTGGATTGTGTTGGTCTAAGGTCAAGCTTATTGGAACTTCGGGAAACACATTTTGACAGCAAAAATTCCTGCACTAATTATGGCAAACATCCACACAAATGTGTAATATGATAAGGTGATGAAGTGACGACATTCATGAGCCTAGAGAACATTCTTTTATATTTGAATTATTGTATAAAGTATTGCCATTGGAATTTGATTCTGTATGCATGCTTATCACAGACGTTGCAAAGATTACTTATAATTTTGAAACATATGTTTTTGTCCACCTCAAACAGGCAAACCTACAATAGCAGAACAAATACAAGAAAATCCAAAATGTACCAGATGTTTACATTAGAATCTTTTGCAGTTATAACATTACAACATTACATTGTGATTGTGATTTGATTAATTGTGCAGCTCTACTAAAGGTCAAAGCTCATCATCATTGTGGCATCATAGTAATTTGCAAAAACATTTTGCATCATAACCGTAAGGGAGTAATTCCATTTCCATTCCCTGTGTTAAGCTGCATTTAGACTCTAAATGCAGAAACAACAAAGCAGCGGGCTGCATTCGTCAGGGTGTGTTACTTTAGGTGCTGGTGAGACATGAAATACAATCCTGATCCTTCTCAGACAAAGTCATGTTATGGAAAGATCAGTTTAAAGGCTTCTCAGACACCAACACTGCAGAAAAGTTGTAGAGAAGTTGTCATAACATGTGTTGCTAATACAGAGCATGTCTGTAAAGTTATCAGAGTGGTAACGGTTTCAACTTTTGTCTCAATAAATCTTATGTGAAGTGCAGAAACAAAGCAGCCTTGCAACAAATAAATGTATCAGGAGCGTGCACTCACCGGTATGTTTGGTTAGGTCATATAGTGCTGCAGTACTGACATATTCACATATACAGTAACTCCTTTCTGTCATAGGTTGCTATTTTGCATTTAGAACATGACAAGGTTAACACACACATTATTAATACTCAGACACTGACACTACAGCAGACATTCAGTGCAACATATACCTCACAGCTCAATGTGCATACACACACAGACACACACGCTACTCTGACATGCCTTTCCTTGTCCTTCGTCGACTGCCTGCTCCTCTTCGTGTCCTCACAGCTTTCTAAAATAAATCGAGTGTCATCTTCCCTCTGTCTGCTTCAAAGCAGAGTTTGATTCTTATCAACGCTGCTCTGCACTTTCTCTGAATATTTCCATCTGCAGTTTTTCCAGTGTTTATGGTCCGTACTTTTCTTCCAAGTGTAGTCGAAGTAAAATGTCGACACCCCTCACAATTATTTCCCCTTTTTACGGCATGTTTGTGTTACATATTAATTCTCATATTATGGGTCATTTTCTGGTCTGCCTACTTTGAATAGGGACACAATGCCTCACTGTCCACCCCTCGGCTGATTATTTATCAAAGACACTTATGCCCTGACCTCGTTCTCCAGTACGTTGTACGTCCCCTCACAGCTCCATCACATCAACTCTTGTGGTGTTTATAATTGCTCAAGTGACCCACGGCTGAAAATGAATGAGTCACTGATCTGTTCCCTTTTTGTGTCTGTGTGTGTGCGAAAGACAATGAGACAGACAGAGAATGAAAAAGCAGATTGAAACAGAAGTGAAGGAGTGCAAAAGTTCCTTAGGCGTATATGTGACCTGTCAGTGTCTTACAGTATAAGGTCACAACCACTCATCTGTCTTTGTGACTTTACAGCTTCATTTCTTTGTTTTCTTTTAACACTGCAGTGGATTTGAAAGTCTGTCTACTTCCAATCAGTTTTTTTTTTTGTTTTTTTTTCCTTTCTACAACCCAGACTCATACATGAAACTCTACTCCTGTGGGAAACGATGTCCCAACCTAGTGCTTTCGTTGTGCCTGCTCATGCCGCTTCAGGCAAATCAGTGTGCTGTAATACTGTTATCTTTGCATATCCGCCTTGTTTCTATTTTCCCAAGAACTATCTTTCGTCATCACAGAATACTAAAGTTTGATTGTGGCAAACATTAGCTGTCAGAATATCAGACTTCCCCCTCCCTGACAGGTTGATTTTGTCATTCCCAAAGAGGGTGTGTTTGTGTTGTCACAGCGCATACGCATTGGTAGGGTTACGTGTCAAAGGTTTACTAAGAATTTGTGTGGGTTGTAACGTCAAAGTGTCTGTGATCGTGAATCAGGTCTTTTTAGCATATGCTGGGCTTTGGCGTTTTCATAATCTCACCCCTGCATCATTGTCTCTGTCTTGTTCACAAGGATGAACCAAACACCCATACACACTTATCATACCGAGTAGCTGGAGAACTGCCTGACCTGTGCTTTGAATGACAACTGGTGACTCACTTGTATGAGTCTTTAGTTTTGCACCTGCTGTAGAGAAAAGAAATGGTCCAGCTGTTGTGATAACAGAGCGTGAATTGAAGATTGTTCTCTAGTGTATATGAGAAAGCTGTGGTTTAGCTGCTGGGATACTGACATATTATTGATCTAACTAAATATAAAGGCACAGCATGACAAGCCCTTGGGGATAAAGATTTCTGTGATGTGTGTAATATTAGAGACAAACTGTTAAGAAAAGTTCTTAGAGTCACTGCAACCCATATATAACCTCTGTGAGTGTCTGAAAGCCAGCTGGAGACAGGGACGAGGACAATACGATTGCCCTTTCCCCAGTCATCCGGCAGACAGCCAAACTATCCCATTCCACAACCAAATCTTACACTCATTTAGCTCCTGCTACTCAGAGATTGCAGTGTGATAGCATTGTGGGAAACATGGGCAGCATGTCCTGTGTATGGTTGTCAGAAGTGTTCAGATACATAGTGGAAGACCAGTGTTACGGCCGTGACTAACTGCACTGTAAATAAATAATAAGCGCCCATATTATATACTAAGTCAGTCTGTGTGCAGATGTAGAAGTGATTGAATGATGTTTATTATTTACATTTAATCAGGTGGAATATGGTTTGGATGCTGTCAAGGATGCCTTTATGCGGCGCCATATAGAACTCACACAACCTAAATTGAATCCATATTATCAGCACATTGAATGTAACAGATGGATAGGATGGGGAAAATGGAGTGATGGACCCCATCCATAATACATGGTGTAGCTGTGAATGTGGAAAGCTACTCCTTGGACTGTGTCAGCGATATGGCCCAGGGGGAGGAAAAGGGACCATAATGACTTCTTCCTGTTAAAATCTCTCACGGAAATCATTCACAACTAACAGCAGTGATGGACTATTTTCAAAACCTCCAAACTAAACTTGTTAAATGCATTTCTTAGTGATAATAGCTTTCAGATGTAAGGTTACTGAAATGCTGTTTTTTTAGGTTGTTGAATACATGGAGGAATGTACAAGCTGTAGCAAAGATGAAGGGTCTAATAGGAATGTTTCTCTAGCAGTTTTTCACCGTCGAATGACAAGGAATTTACATTTGCACTGTTCATTCTCCCTTGTAGAGAAATAATAACATAAACAGTGTGTGCAGCACTGTATCCTATTGGACTAAATATTTTTTTCCTTACTGTGGATGATAATGATGTCAAAGACGGCATCATCTACGTATGTATTGCGCATCATGCTGAGGGAATCCCATTCTGACCTTAGTATCTACACCACACTGGATTATGGGATTGCTTGGCAACCCTAGTGATGAGGTAGATATCCCTTGACAGGCATTAGTCATCACCTGTGCGAACAGTCTCCAAGGTGGTTAAGGAGCTCATCGTGACACCACAGTGGGAAATATTGTCACTGGTTTGGAAAGTTCTTTCCATTCTGAGCCTGTAGTAGTGTCACTGAGGTATTCCCTCTCGACGAGTGTTGACTTTAAACAGTGCACATTATCTGTGATCAGTGTTGTGCAAGTTACTTCCCAACTGTAATACATTACTTGTTACTGCTATTTAAAAGTAATTCCTTACCTTACAATATAATTGTCTCAGAATTGTAATGTGTTACCTGACTCCTGTATTACTTAGACTCTTATCATGGTGTTTGCAGTGGAACCCAAACCCCCTGCTTGTGGATGGATGGCTCAGAATAAATAAAGTTACGGCCTATGATGTTCAAATCCCAGCAGAAACGCTTGTATTTTTTCAACACTTTACCTGTTCAAACAGGGGGTGCAGCGCCAAGGACACAAGTAGATAAAACCGCCATCGTTAAAGAATTCTCACTCATCATAGAAATGTTAGGTTACCTTGTCATTGCTAATGCTAACTAGCTTCTGTAAAGCAGGGTTAGGGTTAGTAATGAGCAAACCTCCATGTGGCCAATGTACTGTTTTCTGCCGTCTTCACTCATTGACTGAACACCAACAGGAAATAGAACTTTTCTGCTGCATTTTTAATTCCTTAATCTCTCACAGTCTTGCTGTTTGTTTGTTGTTGTTTTTTCTTGTTTTGTTTTTTTCATTTGAGTAATTAAATTAAGCGCATTCCCGGGCGATCCTTGGGACCTTTCTGTGTGGAGTTTGCATGTTCTCCCCGTGTCTGCGTGGGTTTTCTCCGGG
>JAQQZY010000029.1:34781507-34808186 GCA_030068375.1 Ostorhinchus rueppellii | reverse complement strand
ATTAATCCTGCAATAAATCTGAGATGGCACTGCAGCTTTCCAAAGGTGTGAATGCACCCAAAATACGAAGTGAAATGTTAAACTGATAGGGCATCATGTGATTAAATTAGGTCCTGGTGCATTTTAATCTGCAGGTGTTTTCTCTGTCTGTGTAATTGAATTACAGCTAAAGTGTCCCATCTCCCACATCACAGATCACATAGCATTAAAAGCCGGTGCTTTCCCAAATTAGTGAAGGCATCAATATTAATTGGCATCTGACAAGGTGACATTTTCTGTTAGCATAAGCTGACTGACAGAGGCATGTCTTCAATTGCAAATTTGAAAAAAAAAAAAAAGAAAAAAGGTCACTTTGATGTAGGGCTTGTGATGTTAACGTATGGTCACCTTCCTATTTGTTTACCTCTCTTTATAGCTGTATTTGTATGCTGAACACATATTAGCATGCACGCACACACACACACAGTATGGGGAGCTCCCTGCCCTCCACTCCTCTGACACTCCACTCCATGTTTTATCAGTTGCCCTTCCCCATCCACAGTGCAGTCCTCTCAGGCTTTAGGTACAGCTTGGGGAGAGCAGCACGTTTGGCTACCAGGGACGCCGAAGCAACAGCAGCCCACCCCCTATACACACAGCATCTATAGGAAACACTATCTAGCACACACAGCACTGGATTATAACCCTTCTCTTTCTGGATACCATGGATGTTTTTATTGGTAGAGAGGCTAGGGAGACAAATTCATGATGTGTTATGGTTAGCATTTCGTCTGGTGTGAGTGTGTGTGAATGTGTATGTGTGTGCTTTTGCGTCTGTGTGTGTGAGATGTCTTTGTATCTGTTAAGCATGTCAGGATGTTGTGATCGTTTTCGTGTTTGTTTCGTGCTGGACAGCATTGACACGGATCTTGACTGGTTGTGAGACGTTCACTGGATCCTCTTTTTCTACCGTCCCTGTCTTCCCTCCGTCCCTCCTATGGCAGACATGGGCCTGCTAAGCAGACTGCTCTTCATCCTGCTACATGACTGGAATTACACCTGTCTTATGAATGATAGAGTAAAGCTCATACACCTGGATGATCTAGGGTGTTGTATGTGACTGTGAATGAGTCTGTCTGTGCTTTGTGTGTTTTGCTGTTACTGTTTTTGCTCTGTGTGGTACTTCTGTGTCCTCTGCCGTACTATCTTTATGGTTAACGTTTATTAGGACACTCACAGCTGGCTCAGGGTGGCTGTTTGACATCCATCACCTGCAGCAGTACTCCCTGGGATTGTGTCTGACTTACTCTTTGAAGGAATACTCCAGGACTTGAACTGTAGGACTACTGGAGGTCTGTTTTCTCCAAGGCAGCTCTGCTACAGCTGAACTGTGACCGCTCACCTGTGAGTTAGGAAACAGGACAACGAGGCCCTACTCCCAGGCCCCACAGCTGGCTCACCTGTCCAGTATGAAGAGTCACCCATGTGTCTACTCGGGGTATCCCAGCTTAGCTGTATGTGGGGTGGGAGACCCCGGCCCGGGACCGTCCTCTAGCCCTCTGAAGCGGGCCCTTACTGACCCCTTGCCCTCCTGTCTTGCTCCTGCAGAGGAGGCCTACCAGAAACTGGCCACTGAGACCCTGGAGGAGCTGGACTGGTGCCTGGATCAGCTGGAGACGCTGCAGACAAGACACTCAGTCAGTGAGATGGCATCCAATAAGGTAAGAAAAACTAAAAAGTTGACACCTGCTGGGCATTTTTAAAGAAAAACTGATTGTATTCTTCACATTTGTTTTTTTCTTGAACACGTCAGGAAGTTCCCACACAGAATTTACCTTTTGTGGCTGAAGGAAAAAAAAAAAAAAGTTTGTGTGTGTCTTAACAGTTCAAACAGTGTATAAGGGCACATTATTACATTTTATCTAAAGTTACCCTGTTACTCACTTCAGTGGGCAGTTTATCTATGGGGGTTTAGATTTAAAAAAAAACAAAACAAAAAAAACCTGACTACCATCTCCACAAGGGAAGTTTTTTTTTTCTTTTTATTTCTTTTATCACAGGATTTTTCACATTTCATACTATTAAGCAAGCCACACTTGCAGGTACTGCTCTAAAATTGCTGTTAATGAAAGCAATATTAATACATGTATTTTTGGGGTATGAGTATATTCTAGGATTCTCTAATATAGTAAATATTGTCGACATGTTTGTACATCATGATTAATGCTGGCAGATTCAGTATATTATAGGCTGGTGTATAAATCTAATACAGGTATAGCAACAGCATCACCCTCCTTTGTGTACCTTGTCTTATCATTACCTCTGAAGTCTCTTTGCTGTTCATTTGTAGTGTTTATTAACCTATAGGAGTTGTCATGCAAGGCTTTGGAGCTCATTATATTTACATTCAGTGTTTGTTTGATGATATTGGCTGATTATTATATGTATGTTTCCCAAGTCAAGCCATTTATGCATATATTTGGCATCGCCTACGTTGTTTGTATTGTATTGGCTATGTGTGTTAGTGATAGCATCGTCATGCGGGCAGGGAGTTGTGCTGTGAGCATGCTCAGTGGCCGTGTGTGTGTGTTGGGACGCTGCTGTGCTACTCTGAATGCTGATCAGCTCTGGGCTCTGGTGATGTCACACACTGTGATGTCACACAAGAGGGGGACGGACCAAAACGATAGGCTGCGAGGACAGACAGACAAAGGAATCACAAAAACATGCACACTTCACCACTAATGTGATAACAGTCACATGCATGATCAAGACACCTACAACATTTAACAGTGAAAAGATTAATAAAAAGAAAAAAAAAAAAAAGAAACAAACACAACATACACTGCCTCATCATTGCTCACCAGCACAGCTATCTCTGGTTGTCATAGCAACAGCCACAGGCCCAACTAGCCTGCTATCTCACTCCAGCAGCACGGTTGGTCACATACATGAGCATCATAGGTAGCACAGTCATTGCATCTCAAAACATCTCAGAAAACTAGAAAAAATACATATTGTCATGTAGAAGTCACATCGTACAGCTGCTGTTAAAATGTGTGTGATCTGCAGAAACAGTCGCCTCTGCTGCCGTCATACTTCACTGACCTCAATAAAACGTATGTCATCTCTGAGCTTCACATTTAAAATTACTGTGAAACACAAGGGTGGTTATAAATGTAGGTCAGACAAGGTGACAAACCTGTGGATTTGAGTCTAAAAGCTTATCTATTGATTGATTGATTGATTGAAGTATTTATTTTGAATATGATAAAATAGAAAACAAAGCATTTTAACATATATGGTAACACAATGGTAATATGTGATTTAATTTGTTCTTATTTTCTGTTATCACATCTTAATGTTTTGTCAAGTGGTTTTACCTGTGGTCACATCTGTACCAAACACCTTTTAAATAGGTAACCTGACATGGACATTTTCTGTGACAGTTCTGTTTCTATATCAGTCATAAGGCATTATGGGACAGGATGTGGGTAACATTACACTAGCTCTTCAGCTGCTACAGAGCATTCACTTCACTGTTGTTGATGTTTGTCCAGAATACAAATGTTGTGTCTTAGCAGCACATCAGATTCTCAAAAGAGGATTTTGTTGCATTAATTTAGGAATCCCAAAAACTTACTGTCCCTATCTGTGTCTGAATTTTTTTTTCTCCATTTAGATTGAGGAATCTTTTTATCCTCCTGAGCCCAAACTCTGCATGATTTTTCTCAACAATTTCTTTTTTACTGTCTTTTATTGTGCTCAGGTGTTGTAATATGTCTGTGTTGCTTCTTTTTTAAGATCAGTCCCACATTGTTGTTCAATAATGCCTTGCACAGTTTTCATGTTTCTGTAGTTTAATTCTGATTCATGGTTCTTATATTCTTAGGAGCTAAAACTTTTGCTTCAAACTGAACAGTAATTGATTTCGTACAATGGATATTCTGAGCTCAAAAGCTTCAAGATTTAAGATTAGATGAATTTGAATTAGATTAGAAAAGCCACTTTGGTGTCTACTATTAATATAATCACCTCTGAACAAAACACATTTTACATTTTGTTTGGATCATGAATGAACAGCATATTATCTTCTCACAGTCACAGCCGTACATTCACTGAAAACTGTTGCAATCATTAGAGTATTTCTGTTCTCTGTATCGTGGAGGGAGTGGGCGTCTGCCACCAGAATAAATGTGGAATGTGAAAAAAGGAATAAATGCAACAGAGACCTGGAGGTGTCATGGGCTATATACAGCAGGGAATGGCTATTTTTGGTCATTCTGCCCAAAAACAAATTACACGCAAGTCGCAGCTAAGCCTGGTGTGACACTCTCCAATTTTTGCCCAGTAGTTTGTGTTCACACCTCTGAGCTAACCATCAATATGTGAGTGTGTCTTGTGTGACTTGTGTGAGAGTGGGTGTTTGTGTGTCTCTGGATGCATATATTTGTATAGAAGTTTCAGTGGGGAGTGTACATGTGCGAGTGTGTGAGCTCGCCCGCCTGGCTCCGAGTCAATGGAAGTGGCTGGATCTGGGTTAGCTACTGGTCTCATCTGCTGTGGCGTAGCTGTAAATTACTCCCAGTGTTGTAGAGGTGGGGTGTAAAGTAAGCAGAGACAGGTTTGGTCCCTTTTCAATCCAGGAAGCCACTGGAGCGTCACAGATGCATATATGTACACACAGACTCACAACAAGAGAAAGACTGTCACTGCAAATTCAACAATTCCTAACAGAAGCATCTGTCCAACATGGATACACTCATGTACGTGGATTATTTTAATAAACAATGTAAAGGCGTAAGAATTTTTTTTTTTTTTTTTAAACACATAATGAAATTCCAGTTGTTAGCTTTCGGCTTCAAAAAGACACAATGTGACAAAAAAAAAACTGAGATCAAAGATATTTGAGTGCCCTAAAAATATGCAACAAAATCTAGTAAAACATCTTTTAAACCAACACTGTCTCTGTAAGAGGCACCCCCTGTACAACCACAACATTATCAATTTCTATCAATACCCTTTATCTGGCTGTTAGTATTATTATTATTGGTTATTTAGTTATGCATTTTTGTTTATTATGTTAATATCATGACACAGTGGTGCAGTGGATAGCACTTATGTCTCGCAGCAAGAAGGTCCTGGGTTTGATTCCAACACCAGTCGATGGTGGGACCTTTTTCTGTGGAGTTTACATGTTCCCGCCGTGTCTGCACGGGTTCTCTTCGGGTACTCCGGCTTCCTCTCACCATCCAAACACACGCACTGATTGGTTAACAGTTTAATCTAAATTGCCCATAGGTGTGAATGTGAGAGTGATTGTTTGTCTCTATATGTCAGCCCTGTGATGAACTGGTGACATGTCCAGGGTGTACCCCGCCTTCTTCCCTTAAGTAGCTGGGATAGGCTCCACGTGACCTCTGTGACCCTAGTGCGGATAAAATGGTTTCAGAACGTGAATGAATGTTAATATCATCACTATTATTACCACTGGTTTTAATAAGGATTTTTCTTTTTTATTATTGTCACTGCTTTGTCTTTTCTTTCTTTCATTTCTTTTTTTCTCACTCACTCACTCATACACACACACACACACTAATGTATAAGGATGAATATGTAATTAGTATCTGTTTTTGTTTTATCTTATTTGTTTTCTTGTGTTTCACATGTTTTCTTACGTACTGCTCACCTAGTTTAAAAAACAATCTAATAAAAATTTTAAAAACATATGGCCCACAGGCTAAAACAGAGTCCAGTCCGGCCCCTGGGATGATTTTGTGAAATGACAAAATTACGTGGCGCTATTAACAATCAAGGGTGTCAAAATAATTTAGGTTTAAGGCTCATTTTCAGCCCAATTTGATCTCCAGTAAAATACTATCATAATAACCTATAAATAATGCAAAGTCCGATTTCTTTTTTTTTTTTTTTTTTTTTTTTTTTGTGTAAAAAAAAAAAAAAAAAAAAAAAAAAAAAGTTAAACTACATGAAAACGTTCACATTTGCAAACTGTCCTTTCTCAAAAATAAAATCAATAATCAAATATGAACAACCTGAAATGTTGTAAGAGAAGTAAGTGCAATTCTCATAATATTGTACCTGTTTCTAAATGTTTTGTGTCTTTGTCATAATGCTGAGACATATTATTAAAACACTGTTAATTTTGCTCTAAAAAGAAGTTTCAGGTTGTTCATGATTGTTTATTATATTGACATTATTAAAGTATACTGTGCAGATGTCACTATTTTCATTAGTGAGTTGACATTATTTATATGTTATTATATTGTTATTATTATTATTTCACTGGGGTGTCTGTGGCCCCTGAACTAAAATGAGTTTGATACCGCTGCCTTTAACAAATAAATGTGTGCAATATAAATAGCATAGCATCATAACAAGTCATTAACGCATGAAAATATTGATCAATATGAACAAAATCTACTTGTAATACCCCAAGATAGATCCTTTCACATCCTACTTTTCTATATTCCATAATGTGTTCTTTTTTTTTTTTTTCAATAAACTGCATGATTTAACAGCTAGTACAAAAATGGGTAGACCCATTTAATATATAATTCCATACTTTACAAATATACACACCTGTACATTGATACTTATATTAGCATCAATAAAAAAAAAAGCATAAAATACGAACATATACCGTATAACTACATAAACAGAGAAATCTTTTCATCCCTAAATAAGACTCCCTCTGTACCAAGTCGAGACTCTTCTGTAACAAATGAAAGAGGTTAGTGTTATTTGAGTGTGTTGTGGAGACCGGTCAGCAGCATAATGTGTAAAGTAGGTACAAGGTTTTCTTGTTATGTCCATGCAACTGAAGTAACCTCTCCTTCAAGTACAAGCTGCTTATTTTTATCCCAGATGGTCAGGGCCTTTTCTCCTGTTCAGAATTATCCCAGTCTGTGCCATGTTCTCTCCTCTGTCCACATCTGGGCTCAATATAAGAATACAAATATCATCTTGAAAATGGAAAATATTGTCATAACCATACATATTGTTATAGCCCATGTTGTTTTCATTATATACTAGATTTTTCTGATTTTTTTGTTTTGTTTTTTTTTTGTCTTTTGATTACAAGTACTAGATTATATAACAGCTGATCAAGAACCACTGACAGATGAAGTGGTGATAATGTGGATCATTCTGTTACACTGGCACCTGTCAGTGGGTGGAATGGATCAGAAAACAAGTGAATATTTAGTCCTTGAAGCTGATGTGTTGGAAGCAGCAGTGCCACTCACACTGGTGTATGAATGCTTATGAATGTTCGGTGGTCAGAGGGGCCGTTTGGTGCTCCCATCAGCCTTCCCCAGGGCAGCTGTGGTTACAAATAGGGTTTACCACCACCAGAGGGGGAATGTGTGAGCGAAGGAATAATGAATCAATAATGTAAAGCACTTTGGGAGCCTTGAAAAGCGCTATAGAAATTTAATCTCTTCTTCTTCCTCTTCTTCTTAGTCGTATTCTCTCACTGGGTCAGAACATTTCCAAAACTGCACGACTCTTTAGGTGTTCCTGGTCTGCAGTGGGCTAAGAAAACAAACGCATGTCTTTGGATTTGCTCGTGCAGCCTACCCTACTGATGTTTGATTGCTTTTCCTGTTCTGATTGTCATTTGGCCATAATAATTTGGATCTTATCAAAGTCACTCAGATCCTTATGCTGCCTCCCATCCTGCTCCGAACACATCAGTACTGAGGGCAAAATATTCACTTGTATATCCCATTCACTGACATGTGCCTATCACTGACATTATGGCTGATCTGTGTATAATGAATGTCTTTTGAATCTCAATTTAAGCAATAAAATAAACAACTTTTTGAGGCTCTTTCTCAGGATGTTTGTGGATCTTTGAGCATCACATTCCCTAACACCACTGTACAAGTGTACGAAACTCAAGAATATGGTGACTCAAGTTACATGGCTGTTTCCGCTCTATGCTATACTCCATGTAATGTATCCCTGCGTCTTGTTTCACAGACAGACAAATCTGCAGTAAACCGACGCAGGGTTGCAGCAGACAGGTGTGTTCTCCTGCATCATTAATTCACAACCTTCTCTTGCAGATGTTAGCCAGATTTACTGTGTACTTAAAAACAGGGGTGTCAAACTCATTTTCTTTCAGGGGCCACATTCTGCTCCAATTCGATCTCTGAGGGTAGAACCAATTGAATAATTGTATAATAGCCTATAAATAATGACAATTACAAATTCTTTTTAAGTGCAAAAAACAAACAAACAAAAACATTAAATTATGTACATATTTACATTTAGAAACTGTCCAAATGAAATAGATGTGAATAACCTGGAAAAAACGGAAATTTCTTTGGAAAAATAACTGCAATATTATGCCTCAACTTATTATTTATATATGTGCATGTTCAGATGGAATCTATAAAGGCACAAAACATTTTAGTAACAGGAAGAATATTGTTAAAGTTGCACTTTGTATTGTTTTAGATATTCATTCAGGTTATTCATGTTTTATTGTTAAAGGATAGTTATTTAAATATGTCCATAATTTAATATATATTTTTGCACTAAAAGAGAAAACTATGCAGTTGTCATTATTTATAGGCATAATCTAATATTTTTCTCACATTAAACAAGAGGAACAGGCCAAACTTTTTAGTCCAATTTTATAGGTTATTTTTTCTATTATTTTACTTCAAATCACAATTGATCTGTATGTGGAACCTGAACTAAAATGAGTTTCACAACATTGACTGTTAATATTTCAGTGTAATGCAGTGGCGGTCCGGTTTAGGACCCTAGGCCACGTGTTTGACACCTGTGCTTTAGAACATAATTGCTGTGAAACAATCAGAAAAAAATGTTTTATTAGTCATATTCAGATGTTTTTCCTTTATACACCCTCTCCTTTGACCGGCAATCTGTCTCACCTTTTTTGTTGTATCTCGAGGACAGACACGGCTAGAACAGTTTGTTTCTGAACAATCAGTATTTATATAATAATCACATATTCATTATTTATATAGTTGAGTTTTGGTTTAGTGTCATTTATAACAGCACTGTTCCAAATTCTCTGTAACTGTTGCACCATTAGGTTTTATCAATATTTGAGTAGCCAATGTGTGACACGGTGCTTTGAGTCTCTGCCCTACTGAATCCACTTCAGATAACTGTGACGCTCATTCTTTTTGTAGGATTAATAGGTTTTCATTTGTTTACATCATCTCATCAGCACCGTATTGTGACTCACCCTCCCATGCATACAGAAAGGTGACCTCAGTTTTTTTCATTTTTTTGTATCACAACTGATGAGGTTACCTTCATTTTTATATCATACTGTACAGAAGTTCAGGCAGGCCATCACGTAAACACAAAGACACACACTTCTGAATCACAGGTCAAGGCATAAACACAAACACTGGTGGGTATTGTATGTAACATATGTACACACCAGTGCACATCACACACACAATCGCATCACTCTGCACTGCAGGACCGAAGGAAGGAAGGAGGGAAGGGGTACATTTTCCATTGAATTCAGTTCCAGCCAATCACACAGCAGGTGACCTCAGGTCTGTTCCAAATGAGCCAATCGGAGGCGATGATGAGCTCACACTTACTTCATATCTGAGTCCTGATTTGCTGCTGTTGCGTGACACGTTAATAGAAGCAGTCTGTGCTCTTCACATGGGAGCTTGTGTCATAGTCCTGGAGCAGGCAGGCAGTCAGACATCCAGCCTCGTTTGGTAGCTGTTGACAGAAAAAAATTGCTGTCCCGGTGCTTTGGCACCTACCAAACATCCGCACTATCATGTATTATTCACCAACTCAGCAGTGTATCCACTTGTGTGTGTGTGAGTGAGGGAGGGCATGTGATGTGGTCACGATATGCTCTCATCCGATCTTTGGGGACCCACTTGCCACCCGTTCCTCTCAGAATCTGCTCGTCCTCTGTGCTTTCTGGAATATGGCTCATTTTTATGGATTTTTACTGGACACAAATGTGCTGCTTCATTCATGGGTTCTGTACAGCTGATCTACACTGGACTGCTCTTTGAAGGCTCCTTAGGTTGAGCTGCTGCTGTTTTTTTTTTTTTTTTGTTTGTTTGTTTTTTTGTCTAAAACTGTACTTTGGACTTCTCATCTGTACCTTTCTGATTTTGGATATATTTTGTTGATTTGACAAAATGCCTGAAGCAAATTATCTGTTCTCAGTTTCCTGGGGGTATATAAAGGTAAGATTAGAGGGTTTTAATAATAACTCAGATATATTTATAAGGTTATTTTAAAGTAAATGGTGAAATCCATTACCAGACTTGGGTTTTTTTTGTAATTTATATTGTATAAAAGTGACCTCAAACATAAAGTATGTACTTTATGTATGCACTTTAGATTTAAAACTACTGTATGTTGCAAAGAGTAATTCTTTAAGTGCTGCGACATTTTTGGATACATTATCTTTTCTGATGTGTGATTGAAGAAGCTGATGCAGTGTACGTGTAATGGTGGAATAAAAGTGGCCGATGAAGCCCTTTTTTAGGTCACCCATTCTCTGGGTAGTTGAGTTGTTCCATATTGTTTCACGTAATGTGGGTTATTTTGGGGTTCTGAATTAAAAAAAAAAAAACCCTTTGATTGGGATTTTGTTATGCTTTAATACAGATGCGCTAGAATTTTTCCTAGACTGATTGTTTCTTTTTTTTTTTTTTTTTTTTTGTTGTTGACAAAGGCACAGTACAGATGATGCTTTACCTCGTGTCTCCATTTTACAAAAGCACCCAGTGAATGCCTGTGGGTGGTATTCAATGGGATGTCAGTACACGATTGCACAATAAGCACTCTGCAGTGATGTAACCAGTGTATTTTAAATGATCGAGATTGATTCAAGTAATTTCTAAATGTATATCTATTTGTATTGTACATTTTGAAAGAAACTACAATGGTTTTTGTTTCAAGGTTTTGGTGAAGTGGAAAGGACGTTTTGTTTTGCAATCTGTTTTGTAACCACTTTGGAAAATCCCTGATTTCAAGCATTCTCCTCCACATCAATCAGTTTGGTCTTCAAATCAAAAGGCAGAGCTATATTTAGGTCTGCCACTCAAATTAGCCAGAGGAGAGGCGGAGAAATGAGGTGAAGAAGAACGGGAGAGAAGTAGAGAGAGAAAGCAGTCAGTGTGAAATGTAAAAGATTAAAAAAAAAAAAAAAAAAAAACTGTGAAAATCAAGAACTATTTACACATAACTCTGGCAATAGGCCGACTTTCTTTGTGTGATACTGTTGTATTTGTTTTTACCAGAAACCTGAATTATCTTGATGTGGCTTTATGATTTTGTTTTTCATAGCTGGAAAGCCACGGTCAGCAGGAAGGTCAAAAATGGTCACCAACATACTAACAGCAGGAAAACACACATTAATAAGATGTTGATTTTACTGAGTGGGGTTCAGTGTTGCTTTACTTAATCTGTGTTTTTAAATGTGTATGCTCAGTACCATTGTGTGGTTTTTTTTCCTTCTATTAAACACTGTCAAACCTCTCATCTGTGCCAATGTGTGTTCCTCTTTTAGTTCAAGAGGATGTTGAACAGGGAGCTGACTCACCTTTCAGAGATGAGCCGTTCTGGGAACCAGGTGTCTGAGTTCATCTCCAGCACCTTCTTAGGTGAGTAATAAAACAGGCAGATACACCTGCTGGTTTGGAATTTTTTTAAAAATGCATGAAGGCTGAACATTTATAGTCAGAGTGTGTATACATTGTCAAAAATGACTTTTACATTAAAAAAATTCAGTCACTGATTCAACAAAGAAAAGTGTTTTATGGTTCAAAATAACATAAACCCAATCCATCTCTGATTATCTGCTCATCTCCAGATAAGCAACATGAAGTGGAGATGCCATCTCCTCAGACACAGAAGGAGAAGGAGAAGAAGAACAAGCCCATGTCTCAGATCAGTGGGGTGAAAAAGCTGCAACATTCCTCCAGCCTCACGAACTCCAATATCCCTCGCTTCGGAGTAAAAACCGAAACTGAGGATGAACTTGCTAAGGTGCGTTTGTGTGACCTGCCAACGTATTGAGCGAACAGAAAGTGCCAGGACTGAAATATGTTAGAGATCCATAGACTCGGATACAGAGTATTTACGGAGTGTGAGAAGGGGCTGATGGTGAATGAAGGATAATAGGAGGTGCTTTAGAAAGTCAGGAATACTTTGGGGAAAGTATGAGTGAACATGTCTTCAACTCTTTTCACAGGAGCTGGAGCATGTGAATAAATGGGGCCTTAACGTTTTTAAAATCTCAGAGTTTTCTGGGAATCGGCCACTGACAGTCATGATGTACACAATATTCCAAGTAAGACCATCTGCTCTGTTTTTTTTTCTGCCTTGACTTAATTTTTCTTTGCAACAGACTGATGTCTATATTCTGATTTTACCCTTATTTTCCTCTTCTTTTCACGTTTATAGGAGAGAGACTTGTTAAAAACTTTTAAAATTCCACTTGACACCTTTATAACATACCTGATGACCTTAGAAGACCATTATCATGGCGATGTGGCTTACCATAACAACATCCATGCTGCTGACGTCACCCAGTCAACCCACGTGCTGCTATCCACCCCTGCCCTTGAGGTGAGCTCCACGTACACACACACACACACACACACACACACACACACACACACACACACACACACACACACACACACACACACACACATATTCATAGGCCCAGACGTATACACATTAACACACACTCTCATGCGTTCACAATCAGCTTCAATCACACTCCCCGCTCAAAGTCCAATCAATGGCTCTTAGCTGCTGGAATATTTTTGTCCATCGGTTTGATTTTCCCATCACTGCCCTCTCTCCCTACTCCATTCTTTTCTTTTTTTTTCCTAGGCTGTGTTCACAGACCTTGAGATCCTTGCTGCCATCTTTGCCAGTGCAATTCATGATGTGGATCATCCTGGGGTCTCCAACCAGTTTCTCATCAACACCAGTGAGTCTAATTACAGCCATGTTATAGCAGCTTTGTCAGCAGCATCATGTACAGACACACACTCACACGTTGATACCATGTGGAGAATATTCACACTGTAACTTCTGCCTCCAGTCACTAATACTCAGACACTTTTAGGCTTCGGTCTGACTGCAGAAGAATGGGATTTGTTACTCATGTCAGATGTTTTGACACGCACTGTTGACATGGTACTGACATAGGCCTCAGCAACTACGCACGCCTATACAGAGTCTACCCCCAAAATACCAGCACACCATTTATTTCAGTATCTGTCCAAGGACTGTTGTTGTACATGTGCTCTACTCGTAGCAGCATGGGTCCTGCTCAGTACTGCCACCACCCTGGGTTTGACCTCATCACTGTGTGATTGACGTCAAACACACTTTGAGATCTGGCTCTATACCAACACATAACTGGTCAGATCCAATTGGAATTACATTTCAAAACAGTGTTTATTTGATTTCCAGACTTTGAATCTGGATCCATCTAGACACACTTAAATCTGAATTGGTTTTAAAGACACTGTTAGGGCACCATGCAATCAGTGCCTCATACACAATTACTATTTCATATGTTGACCTCAATAATTGCTTATATACTGCAATGAATTAAAAATAGTCTCTTGAGCAGTTTTTTTTTTTCCCTCATGTGTTATCTTTGACTCATTCTAAGTCAGAGAGGGTCACAGAGCACACCGTTAAACATGAGGGTCAAGCTCATTTTAGTTTAGTTCATCCCAATTTGATCTCCAGTGGGCTGGAATAGTAAAATGATAACATAATAGACTGTAAATAATGGTGACTCCAAATTGCTCTCTTTGTTGTGGTGCAAAAAAATAGAATAAAATAATGAAATGGTGTACATTTCAGGGGCGATTGTGGCCGGGTCGTCCAATGACCAAAGGGTCAGCATTTCGAATTTGACTGTCCTTATGTTGAAGTGCCCTTGAGCAAGATGCTGAACCTTAAATTGCGCCCAGTAGGGCCTGGTAGCGCCCAGCATGGCAGCAGCCGCCTACTGGTGTATGTGTGTGAATGGGTGAATGGGAGGCATTGTAAAGCACTTCGGGCACCTTGAAGGTTTATAAAATACACTATACTTTTTTTTTTGTGAAAGCATAGTTTATAAATGGTAAATGGACTGCACTTATATAGTTTATAAAATACACTATACAAGTGCAGTCCATTTACCATTTATAAACTATGCTTTCACAAAAAAAAAAAAGAATAAATTGAAAAACCTGAAATTTCTCAAGAAAAATAAGTGCGATTTTTATTATATCATGCCTGAACTTGGATCAATGTTGGATCTACAACAGAGGTCCAATCAGAATGGCATGTGTGGGTGGGCATTTAGCTTGTTTGGGCAGAAAATAATGTGTGTGTGTGTGTGTGTGTGTGTGTGTGTGTCGGACTGGGGGGCACCTGTGACTGTTAAACGGGGGTCCATTCATTTTTGAGAGTTTGGCACTAAAATAGTTTGACCCCCTAAACTCTTAATATCTTCAATGTAATTTTTACACTTCGAAAATTCATCCCGTGGGTTGAAATGGAACCTTTAGCGGGCCGGGTTTGGCCCCCAGGGTGTATGTTGGACTCCCCTGCTGTAAA
The DNA here is from genome assembly GCA_030068375.1 of Ostorhinchus rueppellii. Classification (NCBI taxonomy): domain Eukaryota; kingdom Metazoa; phylum Chordata; class Actinopteri; order Kurtiformes; family Apogonidae; genus Ostorhinchus; species Ostorhinchus rueppellii. Next base: position 34,793,579 of record JAQQZY010000029.1, on the reverse strand, counting down.
ATGATAAATATTTTCTGTTTGGATGAACATGTTACCAGCAAACTAGGGACTTTATATTTTATCAACCCAAAGGAGTTACTTAAATGTCACAAAAATATTTTTTCACTTCATTTTGCCCTTTTCAGGTACTTACACCTGTGACCTCTTAATACACCATCATCTACATTTGAGTGGCAGAAGTCTCCAGACATATATTACATTTAACACAAAACTATATGTGTGAGTCGATATCAGAGGACATTAGTTGTAAGAATGAATTTTTAGTCCTTTGACTGAGTTGTAAAACAGAATATGAGGTGTTGTGTTTCACAGCTGTCCTTAGGCATGATACCTCACCTTGAACTGAGTCACTTGCTCATGGCTGGTTGTGGCATAAATATTGGTTTAATCTTGTAATTTAGAGGAAAACACACACAAAGAGAGTTTGCAACCACTGGGTGTTACCGCACTCTATTACAAATGTGGCTGTTGCATAAGACTATTAGTAACCATGTTTCAGAGAAGCAACGACACACATACACACAACACACATAATGTACTTCCCACAAACCAGAAAAGGGAATCCCTGCAGTAAAGGCAGTGTGACTCATCCCAGTTAGGAGCCACCAAACCAATCCTGTGGCAGCTCCAGAGCAACAAAGCAGGATCTCCTTTCTGTGTTGATGCTGTGATGCACTGTGGCCAAGACTAATGGGTCTTAATGGAAAATGTAAATACAACTGAAGGACCCTCAAATGACCCACTGTGGGGAAGCCTCTGTGGAAACACTGAGCTGTGTTCGTCTGCTGCTTAGTGAGAAATAGAAATAGATGGATGATGCATGTGTAACCGTTTAGACAGACTAAGGAACTCCGCTTTAAATGAAATCCTGTTTGTCTTGCAGATTCAGAGCTTGCATTAATGTACAATGACTCATCTGTGTTGGAGAACCACCATCTAGCAGTGGGATTCAAGCTACTACAAGAGGAAAACTGTGACATCTTCCAAAACTTGACCAAAAAACAGCGACAATCACTGCGAAAGATGGTCATTGACATAGTAAGTTAATGGGTTTACCTCACCCACACTACCTTCTTCTTATGTTGGGTTCAAAAAGGGGGGAAAATGTAGTGTGTATGCAAAATTATACATTCATTCAGTTACACTTTTTTTTTTTTTTTTTACTAAATGATTACTGTGTGTTTCATAAGGTGCTAGCAACAGACATGTCCAAGCACATGAATCTCCTGGCTGATCTGAAAACCATGGTGGAAACTAAGAAGGTGACTAGCTCTGGGGTCTTGCTGCTGGACAACTACTCTGACAGGATACAGGTCAGTCTGTATTTTATATATATCATTGTCTTCTATGACATACCAAAATATGAGGGACAGCAACACTAGTGACTTAAAAGTTTACCATTGATATTATGCCACTGCATCTTTAACTGAGTTCTGTGTCAGTTATTCAATGGTTTATTTACGCATCATCACTGCTAATATTTTTCATTCTCTTAAAGATGTGTAATAGGTTCTAAAAGTGAGGAATTTGTCACTCTATATAAGTTTACTGAAGCTTAAAACTACATAAAACCCTACATTTATCTTTTTTTGGTACCAGTTTACTTCTAAAAAGAAAATAATAAGATTAAAACAATCTTATAAACCATTAGTAATCACTAATAACACTTCATACATACATGCATTCGATCCATATTTAACATTTACATTCAAGCCTTAGCTCTGATTGTTTACTGAGCTCCTGTGTCCGTCGACCTGCACATATAGCTGTCGGCTATGAGCGGTCGTTACAAGCATTTAACCACCACCAGTGCATCTTTATACTCAAAATGTTTATTTTTGCCAAACAGATGAACGTATTCATAAGATAAGGCCTTAACAGTGTTGTCCTTTTATACTTTCATTATATTAGCAGTCGGCCGCATTATTGTGTTAATATGATGCTGTGATGTTGTTACACACAGTGGATGTTACCGTGTTAGAATCTGAGGTGTCATGTAGGTTGGTATCTTAAATGTTAGAAAACTATAAATAAACGTCTAATATACTGATTGAAAAAAGATTCAAGATAAAGAAAAAGAAATGCAGCACTTGAGTCAATGAAAAAATGCTTTTATAATTTAGTTATTAATGATTGTACGTCTTAATAATAAGTAACTTTAATATAAATCTGCCCCCCCCCGAAGGGTAGGCAAGGAGTGTTGTTTTTGGTTCACTTTGTTTGTTTCTTTGATTCTTAACACGCTAACAGCAAAACTATTGGTTGGATTCGTACCAAATTGGGGTTATTGATTGCCAGTGACCCAGAATACCTGTGGTTACATTTTGGGAAAAGTAGATTCTATTTTTAATGAATTTTGTAAATGTTTTTTTTTTCCTCCCATTTACTTATAATGGGTGAAATAAAACATCAAATTTGTTTCACTTTACTTCATGCTTGGCACATATAGAGAGGCAAATGATATGCTGACATCAGCACACACATAGACATGATGACATCAGCTGGATTGATGCTAAAATAAGCTACAATACTTGTGAGGGGTGAGGTTTTTTGTGCCTGGCACCACTTGTTAGGTTTGTATTTATTTTGATTGTGCTTGAAAATCCTACAGTTCTCCCAAAGTCAAAGGATTTCAGGGAACAGCTGAGGCCTTTATTGCGGATGTCATTACTCTGAAGTTTATCATGTGTGCTGTGTGTCGTGTTCAGGTTCTCCAGAACATGGTGCACTGCGCAGACCTGAGCAATCCCACCAAGCCCCTGCAGCTGTACCGACAGTGGACAGACCGCATCATGGAGGAGTTTTTCAGCCAGGGGGACCGAGAGCGGGAGAGAGGCATGGAGATCAGCCCCATGTGTGACAAACACAACGCCTCAGTGGAAAAGAGCCAGGTAGCACCCAAACACACCTGCATGTGCAAGTAACAGCAGCTACACACCGTACAGTTTTGGGCTCATACAGAAGAGGACAAGATGAATAGAATAGAATAGAATAGAATAGAATAGAATAGAATAGAATAGAACTTTATTGTCATTCCAGATTACAACCAATCAAGATCCCATAAACACATGACATACATGGGGGTACAGGTACAGCTTGTAACAGACGAGTCACAGTTGAATGCGACCCGTTTCAGATAGGAAAAGGAAAAACATCAGGGTTCAAGGTGATAGGCGAGAAGATGAGGTGCTGTACTTGTAGTGGCTCTGAAATGGGAGTCCTACCAAACATACTTCCATCTCACTGTGAACTACGAACCTGTGGCTAATTAGCTTTAGCTTCAACCATGTGATCACAGTGAGCCAATCATATCAGCTCCTTGACTTTGTTAAAATCTTCTCCTAATATTTTTGATACGTAAAAGCAGAGTGGATTTTTTAGGTGTGATGAGAGAGAATAGTGACTTGTTTGAGTTTAGTGATTTCTACTGTTAGTTTTGACAATTTAGAGTGTAGAGTTTCCATAAATAGGTCTGGCCTGTCATAACACCTCAAACTGTCAAATTTAGTCCATTTCAGAGCTTTACGGGGGCATCATAATTTGTTAGTCTGTGGACAAGATACTAAAGATCATCACAAAGATCAAATGACTGTTACAGAGCAAACACTTATCAGTCATGTATTTAGGGCACTCAGCCACTTCTCCCACAGGACTCCATTCAGACAGATCAGCCTCTACTCTCCCCCCGAAGCCTCGGAACGTAAAGATTAGAATCTTGCTTCTTTTGTCTGTCGGTCTTGGCTCCTAAATCACACTGTGCAAGAGGTTCACAGACAGCTGTTATAGATTTGCAACCACAGATAGTCTGGGTCAGATTTATGACAGTGTGAGACATGCGTAATGACCATCTCACACTGTAAGATTCGCAGTGACCTACATCTGCAAAGTAACCAATAGGAATGCAGCATAAAGTGACACAGCTCAATACATTTATATTTGCTAAAAATACTGACTTCAAGCCTTTTTTTTTTTCTTCCTTTTTTTTACTTCTTTTAACAAGCCACACCTGGGTCCACATTTACATCCTCTTTTTTCCATACTCATCAAATTTCAGTTTTGTAATGGTGATCTGAGCGTCACTGGTTCATCAGTTCAGAGGGTGCACACTGGGGATGATCTGTTCCATTGACATATTCTGTCATGTTCAATAGTTGTCACAGTCTGCTCACATTAAACTTGACGTTGTACCTAAGTTTATAAGATGTTGCACAGTGTGAATAAACCTGGTAAACTGATACAATCCACAGCCTTGAAATACAACTTCATATATCTGTGTGCTTTTTTTTTGCACTTTATTTTATTTGACCTATTTATTTTTTAGTGTACAGTGTATTTCCTTTAAGTTTAAATTGCTTTAATTGTACCGTTTATTACCTTTATTTATTCTATTTTAGTTTAATTATTTATATTAGTGTGAGGGAAACTTGCAAAGTAAGAATTTCATTGCTCAGTACTGCTGTGTGTATGACAATAAACGTCTTGAATCGTGAATCTGTGTTTTCTTCAATGCAGGTTGGTTTTATCGACTACATCGTTCACCCTCTGTGGGAGACGTGGGCTGACCTGGTTCACCCAGACGCCCAGGACATCCTGGACACGTTAGAAGACAACAGGGAGTGGTACCAAAGCACCATCCCCCAAAGCCCCTCTCCTGCTCTGGATGAGCCTGAGGACGGCAGCCGACCCCCAGGAGGGGACAAGTTCCAGTTTGAGCTCACCCTGGAGGAGGACGGGGAATCGGACACAGAAAAGGACAGCGGGAGCCAGCCGGAGGAGGAGGAGGAAGAGGAGGATGAAGAGGAGGAAAACAGCTGTACTGACTCTAAAACGCTCTGTACGCAGGACTCTGAATCAACAGAGATACCTTTGGACGAACAGGTGGGGGAGGAGGAGGAGGAGGAGGAGGAGGAGGAAGTAGCTGAAGAGGGAGAAACTCTGTGCTCACAACCCTGTCTAGTGGAGGAAGAGGTAGCAGAGGAGGAGGAAGAGGAGAAAGAGAAATCCCCTGACACATAGCAGTTTATAGACAGCATTAACTGTTCTTCTTAGTAATGACAGATGATTATTTATAGAATATTTTTTGGGTTTTGTGGAGTCTGTCTGTGTTTTTTTTTTTTTTCTTTTTTTACACATCTATGTTTATTCCAAAGCGTGCGCTGCTCTTCACCTTGGCCACTCCTACCGTCAGCTTTGTTCAGACACGCCCACCGGTACTTCTTCAAGTTTTTTTGCACTCAGGAAATCTTCTTTCCATTCCCGTTTGTACTGAAGCGGTGTGTCTTTATTTCACTTTTCCTCCTCCTCTTTTCCAGGCTTAAGTTAGGACATGGATGAGCAGTTCAAAGTCCGCTCAGTGCTGTTCATACGATACATAATCCCACATTTTCCTTCCCTCTGCTTTGTCTCAGCCTTGCCTGAAGTTTAGCGGCGTTTCTGTGTTTTAACAAGTGCCCATACTCTACAGAGACGGTGTGTTCAAGGAGAATCTCCCTCTCAGTTAGGTCATTTCCTCCCCACTGTGAATTAGGAGGCATATTATGCTGTCGTTCCCCTGAAAACCCGACGGGACGCCACAGAAGTATAAGCTGCAGCACACTGGGGAGCTTTTTGAGACACATTCCTGATGTGGAAGTCTTCCTTGAAAACCTGACTGACACAAAGCTCAAATGTTACAGCCATGACGCTGTCCTAGACCTCTTTGATTTTTGTATCGTACTGTATGTAAGATTCAGATATTTTCTAGAATTTACTTTTGCAATCCTAGGCTTTCTTTTATTAGCAACTAGATAAGATATGACTTTTGAAAATCATGGAACCAATGGAGAAAAATGTATCAGAGTTTCAGTGTTTGAAGGCGTTTGTTCACAGCTAGATTATGTGAGAAGTGTTCTGAAATGATTGCACTTGCTCCAATAGCATTTATACTAATACTCCCATGCCACTTATTCATATTTGGTTAGTCCTGTGAATTGAAATTTGGAACTTATTCATTCTTTTTTTTTTTCCTTTTTTTTCCTTTTTTTTTGAAGGACCAGTTTGTAGGATTTGGGGGCATCTATTTGTGGTTTTTCAAGAGCGCTTACGATGGCCGTGAAGTCACCATAAACACGTCAAATATCCTCCTCAAAAGCTAATATTGAATTTGTTTGTTCTTTGCTGCTGGAGAAACACAGCAGCACATGAAAAATATTCATTCTAAACTCAAGAAAACACAGTGATTCATAAGTAGAGGGTGATTTTTTTTTTTTTTTTTTTTTTTTTTTGTGGGTGGAGCTTATCCCAGCTAACATCAGCTGAAGGTGATTCACAACCTGCACATTTACACTAATAACTATTTCCTCTCACATTCACACCTACAGGCAGTTTACAGTGACCAATTAGACCCCCCTCTGGCCCCTAAATCTTAAATCCTGGCTCTTTAAACATGAAACCTTGTGCTTTACTCTCATTGAACTAGTTTGTGATGTGGATGAAGCCTTTACGTTTGAATACGGTTGCCTGCAGTTCTTTTGAACACATCCTGAGACAATGCAATGCTTTGTAGTTGATACAAAAAGCACCTTTTATAGAAGCTTGATTTAGCGCTCTAATGTGTATACTACAACAAAAAAAAACAAAACAGAAGTGGTGTTAAAAATGACCGAGGTGATTTTCTACCAATGTTTTCTTTCTTTGCTGTCTGCATCTCCAACAGCTGCTTACCTTTCTGCCTGTCATTCACGTTTTGTTGCGTCCTGCGAATTAATTTTTCACAGTAGTTCACTTTGCCATCGCGATGTTAAACTCTGTTGCTGTCTTTGCTTTTGACAAGACAATCAGCTTCATTACGTGGTCATGAGAGAACGACTATCCTCTACATAGATACTCTAATGCACTGATATATTCATATATATATCACCACATTATGCTTGGTCACTCCTGCATACTTGGTAAAACATCGCTGTCTTACTCCTCGGCCAAGAGTCTCTTACTTTCTCTGTTTTTTGGGGGTGTTTTTTTCACTTAACACCAGATGTTTCTATTTATTTATATATTTTTTTTCTATTTGTTAAGCTGTTTTGCAATATAAAGGTGGTACAGTAGATATTTCACTGTAGTGTAGACCACAGTACAGGCTTGCCAGTTACCGATACCCAAATATCCTTTTGTTTTTCCTCCGTGTATATAAAATATAGAAAATCTACAAATGTAAAAAAGAAAAAAACACTTGAAATACTGCACACAGCTTTTTTTTTTTTTCTTTTTTTAAAGAGTGCTTGTTTTAATTCTGTGTCATTTCAGAACGCTTTATTTAATCTTTTATTTTGTGCCAAGATTTGAGTTTTTCTTTTTTTCATCCTCACCCAAAGCCCTTACCTGTAATAAGATTTTTCTGGTTTTATCGCTGTTTACAAACATATATTTATTGTGCTGTATATAATATATAATTATTAATGTTATTACTATCATAATGCCGTTTGTTGTAAATGGTTGATTCTTATCATCCCTTTTGGTGATGGTGTGGCTGTATTACGTACCTCTTGTTGAGAGAATGTTTATTACACATGAGCTTCAGTGTAAAAATGATCCATCGACATGTTGCTTATCTGAGAACTAGCTCAGTGAAGAGAGGGGGAAAGCCAAATTGTTTTTTAAAAAGAAACTGTTCCTTGGCCCATGGGCTGTGCCTTAAATTCAACGCATGTCATTTACTTTAGCCTTTTTCCTCTTGTTTTCTAGTTCTCTTTGCTGCATTGGCAAATCTTTCGGCTTGTGTTGTCCTGATCTCCCATTGAGTTCTCAAAAACGTTGCCTTTTTACAAATACAGCCAAACACAATTTGCTCTTGTGAAAATTTGGCACTGATTTAGAAGAAGAAGAAGAAAAAAAAAAAAGTATATTATCAGTGCCGAAGCTTGTAGAGATTCAGGTCAATCACAAGTCACAGATTTGCTCCTTGAGTGATGTGTGGTTTATAGCCGGATGTCTAAGGGTCGTATTTGCTGTAGACGTGGTCCGAACAACTCGCACATCCCAAAGCCCTGATGCTACGCTCAAAAAGATGTGACGCAACACGTGACATGCGAGCGAAACGGGAGCAATTTTGATGTCTCACAGTTATTCTTGTGTCTGTTTGTGTCACAGCTTCAAACACTGAAGGGGGGAGGGGAAGGGGGGGGCAGCAGGGGTGTGGCGTTGCTACTCGGCCATGTTTTACAAAACACAGAGGCTTTGAGACACATCTGTATGTTCAGCCAATGCTGCATTAATTATGGCTGGAACACTAACAGTGTGTTGCTTTATCTATGCTCGGCCCACACTTCCACTCACATTACTTGCAATATCCAAAACCACTGACATCTTTCTGCCTGGACAGGAGAAGAGTTAGGTATATTTCTGTTGTGAACGGGGGAATGGGTTACGTGGGGTGGGGGGTGGGATGGGATGGGATGGGTCTTGGGTGAGAGCATCATTGTCCCGCAATAGGGACTCTTATTTTGACACACATACTGTAGATTATAAACAGCCCTGGACCAATGGAAACAGTGGGTTCTTTTCTCATTATGTGTTCTATTTTTTTATGGTATGAAAGGAAAACACAAACTGTAACTTAAAAAAGGTCTTCAGGACAATTATTTTTTGGGTTATGTCTTTAGAATGCCAACTTGTCTGGAAGTTTTCACAGGACAATTAAAATGTTATTTTAATGGATTCCTTGTTAATTGCAGTCTATTGGATAGCACTGTAGATCATACAACTTTATGTAAAAAACATTTTAAAAAATGAAAAAAAGTTTTTATATGCAATGGATTAAATAAAAGCATGGGTTGATTCTGCCTACTCACTGGTTTCTTGTTGTTTTTGGAATTGCTGGTTGAATTGTAACTTCATTGATAGCATAAAAGGTTAGCGTTAGAGGAAAGACACTGATATAGAGTGTATTTTTTTGGCATTCTGAGAATTCTCCATAGATTAAAAAAAAAAAAAGGTTTTGATGTAAAGTTTGATCCAGAATCTTTCTGTATGAATCATTTAAAAGTGCTAAATCATTTCATTTCTATTTATGTGGAGATAAGGTGCATCTAGTTTGATTCAAGGTAAAGTTCATGGTATTTTTTTATCCAGGAACTTAAATAGATTTTTTTTTTTTTTTTTGGATCCAGGTCATTTTCTTCATATTTTCAGTTACACAATTATATAATCAGAGCAATGAAACACATACTGTAATGAAGTGATGGAACTCAGCCCCCCCCTCCATCCTCCAGGCACTAGATCAGGGGGGTCAAACTCACTCTGTTCAGGGGCCACATTCAACTACATTTGATCTGCAGTGGGTCAGACCAGCAAAATAATAACATAATAATGTATAAAAAATGTCGACTCAAACCCAAAAAAAGTAATTGTATATTCTAATAAAAATGTTGACATCTACAAACAATCCTTTCAAATAATGTGAATAACATGAACAAACTGAAAAAAATAAGTGTAATTTTAACAATATTATGTTTTAGTATCACTTTACAGGGGTTCTACAACTACACAAAACATTTCATAACAGGCAGAATATTGATAAAATTGTCCTTGCGTCTCTTAAGACATTTCAGATTATTCATATTTGTTCAGGTTATTCACAGTTTTTGCAAAATTCTACTTTGTTTTAGTGTAAATACATGAAAATGTTTCCATTTACAAAGAGAAATATTTGGAGTTTTTATTATTTATATGTTATTGTGTTAGTATTTTACTGGTCCTACCCACTTCAGATTATATTGATCTCATTGTGGAACCTGAACTAAAAGAATTGTTAATATCTTTGTGTAATTTTTGCATTTCACAAATTCATCCTAAGGGCCGAACTGGACCCTTTGGCGGGCCGGATTTGGCCCCCGGGCTGCATGTTTGACACCTGTGCACTAGATTTTTGTACTTTTAAGTGTGTTATCAGGATTGTGACTTTTTGTTCTTTAATTATTTTTTCTATTTTAGCAAGAAGGGGGCTGCTGTCCGTTGCAGAAAGCAGAAACCAAACCACCATCATGTCGGACACACGCCTGATAAAGCAGCTCATTCTGTAGCGAAGGTCGGAGCAGCTGAGAAGACGCCAGTAAAGCTGAGGTTTATTCTGCAACGACCAAACCATATCCACACACATTCTTTCAGGAGCCTTTAGCTGGTATTTTAGCAAAATAAATAAATAAAAACCCAAACTTCCTATAAAGTAAATGAACTCACCATCACTTTTCCTCATTTGCGTCTCAAGATTTTCATACAGTAAATATTGTGCGATTCTTCAAGCCCTGTCTGTAGATCTGTTGTCGTTTTCTAATCAATAAAGTTTAATATTTTTACACATGCATTTTTAAAGTTATTTGTTCAACACTGTTTCCTTATTGCAGAGTTAAAAGGTATAACAGTGATGTGGTGCTTTGTGGAAGGTCTGTGTTTACATAAGAGTTAATAAACTACAAAGTTTATTCAGATTAAGTCTACTTTTTCCACTCGGTGCATGGATTCAACAGAATAAAATACCACTGGAATCTGTAGAGTTTTATATTTTATTATTTTTACTATATTATACTTTTATACCATTCATTTTATACTATTTATGTACGATATGGAAACCTGGAACTTAACATATTTAATGTTTTATTTGGGTAACTTTATTTTAATTGCTCATACACACATCCATTCTTACCATTCGAGTCTGGAATGTCTAAGAAGAAAAGGAGATACTTGGGTAAAATAGAAAAGTAAAGGTTGATTTAAAACAAAAACAAAAAAAAAAAAAGCATCATTCAGGAAAGGAGGATGACGTGGATCAATTTTGTCTTCAGATGTGGAACAAAAATCCCTGAATTCTTAAAAAATAAAAGCATCAGGTTTGGATATTACACATTGGAGGAGAAAATTAAGATTTGTTGTTTTAGGAAATATCTTTGTAGTTCTGAAACAGTTTCCAGAGCAGCAAAAAACTGATCAGGTCCATAGATAATGTTAAGCTTTTTCTTTTTTCCTTGTTAAAAAGTGCTCGTCTCAGGTGTAGAGTCTGAAACCCATTGAATTTTTGAATCCAAATCCTATGTGACGTAAAATGTGTTGTAGTTTTGATGTACAGGTGGTAGAATAAATGTCTCACCATATACTCACAAATAAGTTTTGTGCTTATAGTTAGTGATTCTACACTGTGTTTTCATCTGTGTGACGTATATGTGGCACATGTTATCATAGTTTAGGGGTGTCAAACTCATTTTAGTTCAGTTCCACATTCAATTTTTATCTTTTCCCCATTTTTATCTTGTTCTTGTACGCTGCTCTTTAAAACAGCTGCTTTTAATCCTGCACTGTAGCTGTTTTTATTTATTCTATTTATTCTTAAGTATTCGGTTTTTATTGTAGTATTTTATGTGATTACTGTTTTTAGAGCTTTTATAAGGTTGTACACTGCTGGTCCTGAGTACAAATTTCGTTTTATGTACTCACGGAACGACAATAAACCTGAAACTGAATTAAATTTGGTCTGAAGTGGTCCAATAATAACATAATATAGAAATAATATCGACTCCAAACTTTTCTCTATGCTTTAGTGTGAAAAAATTAAACAATGAAAATGTTTCCATCTCCATATTATCCTTTCAAACAATGTTAATAACATGAGCAAACTGAAAAATTAGTGTAATTTGAATAATATGTGCTTCAGTTTATCATTTCTACATGTTCCTTTTACAAAACCTTTAATAACAGGAAGAATATTGTTAAAATTGCACTTACTTTTCTGAAGACATTTCAGGTTCTTTATATTTGTTAAGATTATTTACATTTTTTGTGAAATTCTACTTTGTTTTAGTGGAAATATTTATATTTACAAAGACAAAATTTGGAGTTGTGAGTATTTCTAGGTTATGATAGTATTTGACTGATCTGACCCAGTTGAGATTGAATTGGTCTGAATGTGGAACCGGAACTAAAATGATTAATAACTTAATGGGTTTTTCCTTATTCCAGACGTTTTGAGGTTTTTGTTTACCTGACATGTTTCAGCGTTGCTGAAGGCGAATGGAACGCCGAAACATGTCAGGGAAACAAAAACCTCAA
>JAQQZY010000029.1:34739719-34760114 GCA_030068375.1 Ostorhinchus rueppellii | reverse complement strand
GCAAGGTTCAAGGGGGCCGAATACTTTGCAAGGCACTGTATATATATATATATATTTATTTATATATATATATTTATATTTATATTTATTTTTATTTTTTTTATTAAAATTTTTAATGCACTTTTAGAGTACAGTAATAGCAGTGAAAGAAAAATAAACAAAGCACAAAATAACAAGGGGGCATGCTGTTTCTCATGCAGTCATCTACTTTTCTGCTTTTCCATGGTATTTATTTCCTCTATTATGTCCAACCATTGCTCTGGTCATGGAGGGACTAAACTGTAATTTATAGATTTCTTAATCAAAAAGATTTCTTTGTTGCATATTATCTCCATGTAGTGAGTAGTAACTAGTATTAGAGTATGTTAAAATGTGAGAAAACATCAGATTAGCTGCATGAAAAATGTTTTAATGTCATCGTTTTCACAGTTTATCACTTTCTGATGATGGGTTTTAAATACATGTTTCTTTGCTTCAAAAAATAAATGCATGGTGTCTAGCTGAGTGGAAAAATAGGGTGATAAAAAATTTCAATGCCATTGTTTTTTTTATGCCTAAAAATGAAATAAAATCACTCAGGAAAAAAAATCTCAACGAAGATTCTTATACTTCATGCCTGAAAGGGTTAATGTCCTGAACACCAGGATCATTTCCACCTCTTAGATTCAGTAAAGTAAACTTTATTGAGTATAAAGCATTTTCCATGAACTCTGTGATCATTTGTCAGTTGCTTGAGTCCCATCACATCTGATACTGTGTATTGATCAGATGTTCGTACAATTCAAAATAATCTATAGCATCACAAACAACCACATACTATATATAGATTGAGAGATGAAACCTGCAGAACCATCATTAACCCCTGCCGGTCCGGTGTAACTCACCAGTCCTGTACAGCACCGAAAGACTCCTCGTTGGTGATGTCGTACATGAGGATGAAGCCCATGGCCCCACGGTAGTACGCAGTAGTGATGGTCCTGTAGCGCTCCTGACCCGCTGTGTCCTGCACACACACAACATGATTTAACATTGCTGATAATCATCTGGCTGGCAATTACACTGTGAATGTGACGCGCAGCAGCATTGACATGACCCAGTGCTGTGCCTGATGCTTTATAAACATCCAGTTAAAATAGATGTTATTAATCTCAGGCTTTCACAACATAAAAAATCCATTACTCTAATTTAAACAGGAGCACATTTTAGATAGTTATCTGTATTGCACTTTACACACAGTGTCACACTTTTACTTATGGCTAAGTTAGTGTAGCTCATGATGTGGAAATAATCATTAAGCTATTTGCCTCACTGGTTTTGCATCGATAAGATGCCAAAAACAGCGATTCAGTTTTGGCTGATGTGATTGATTCTTTCTCCTCCTCAATAAAATAATTGCTCAGCTGTGGTAAAGACTTGCTGGTGTAGTACTGACAACTCTGGTGACACATGTTTGTTAAATGGATATAAACTGAGAAAGATGAGACGGAACAAATTGCAAAAGGGCAGCAATGATTACTGAGGATTCAGAAGTAGGATAATGTATATAGATTACAGTGGTAATACATCTACTGCAGCTTCTGCTACAAGAATTCAAAGTTTTAATGAAGTAAAATGCAGAGAGATTACACTTTAGAGTGGTGGATACTTCCACATAGAAGAAATAAGAATGCAGTTTTAAGGTTCAGAGTCTTTTGTTTAGTTTTGATTCTATTTGTCTGTGCATCATGTTTTAGAGATTTATCTCTTTTGACAAGTGATACACCATAATTGCATAATCCCAAAGATACTGCTCTTGTTACACTTGGTGTTTACAGCACTGTTGTTCCACCCACAAGAAATGTGTTTGCAGGCGTCTGTGAATCATGATGGAGAACTTCTGGCTGCTCTACTTGGCTCTTGTTGAACAGAAACTGACAGGAAACACTGGATTGTATTAGCCACAATGGTTTGCTCTCTGTCAGTCTGCACATGGTTGCAACAATGTGCCTGTTATAGCCAGAGGACAGCTCTGACCTTCAGTCTACAATACAGAGCTTGCAGCCTGCAGAGTCCCCCCACACACCACAGATAAGACCTTTTGTCAGTTTACAAAAAGAGCAAAAAAATCATGCGAATATGTTCATTTTCTCTGTCATCTGTGTGAAAGCGTCCACAAGTGAAAAACATGAGATATTTTCTTTTGCCTGGTAATTAATTGTACTATTACAGTAGATGTTCTAATCATAAAGCAGTATGTAAACGCCATCTGAATGACAATTAAAACTATCTGTTTTATTTTGCCACAGCCTATTGATCCTTAGGTAAGTGCTCCACAATGACCTTTGCAATTCCATACTATTTTCCTAAGCAGGTTTGCTTGTTCTCAATTAAAAGACAGGAGCAGGACGGGGGAAAAAACTGCTGAGTCTCTTGAATTAGAGCCCCTTGAAATGCTTTGCTTGTAGTCTTTCACTCGCCAGAAATCAATCCAAGAAGCTGAAATCTCCACGTGGACAGATAGTAAGTGGAGGCTGACACTTTCCATCATTCACTAAAGTGAGTTTCAGTTTTTCACATAGTGTTTAATCATCCATTTTGCCAAACTCTGTACTGCTTTTCATCCACTTCCGCATAATATGACAATAGGGACAATTCCATGATGCATTAAGTTGCATTTTTTCAAAGAAATCTCTTAGCAGATTAATAGTCCGACTAGCAAAATCACATTAGCAAATAGCCATCACTTTAAATGGCCACTTACTGTATGTCTCAGCTCTCTCAGAGCCCAATTAAAACAGACAGGCCCATTAACCAGATGCAAGGCCAATCTCCTATCTCTGCAAATATGCTTGTCTTTGTTAATGATGAAAACACATTATCTCAGTTACCAAACCATGCGACTGCTCAAAAACAAGATTCACATACTGCTGGAGTATTTCTTGTTTACCTCTTTCTTTTGTGAATCGTAAATGCCAAATATTTGTGCATGCCTAATTGCTGCAAAGGACAACATTTAAAACAAAAAAACCAGGAAACACAGTAGAAAAGGGAGCACATGATGCATTAGAGAAAGGAGAATACGTGATGAAAAAGTGTAAGGGCAATGATAACTTTTGTATTTATAAAGAATTATGAGCCTCAACAGCACAAATGAACTCCCAATTAAACAGCCTCCGACATTCTTCAGTTTCCTACACATTCTGACAAAGGTGTTGCTTCTGTGTTGTTCACGCAGTGTGCAAAATTAACACTTACTAGTCTTCTGGCAGTAATGGTGAGACTTCCATCTGTCTCACCTTCATTGTAGTTTCTGAAATGCTGCAGTTCCTGAAGCTTCCTTTATTTTGAGGACTGATATGCAACTTGTTTTTATGAATAACAAAAAAAAACTTTTCCTGAAAAAATCTACTTGTACTACTTTATTTAGATGTTTTAAGCTGAATCTGAGTTAACGTTAGACTGCTACTACTCAAACTATGTCATAGTTTGAGCGGTCTGTATGCTACATGGTATTATGCAAATCATTTTTAAAGTTAAATGGAAGTGAAGGGTTCCAGAGCATACCAAACAAGCAGACATTCAAGCATGATCTGTCTCAAGAGCCAAAATACTGGCTAAAATTGATTTTATGCAGGCCTTGTCTTGTGCCTGCAGAATTCTTTTCATACAGCTATCATGTCACAAGCTGTCACAGTCCTTGAAACGTATTGATCAGCAGAGAAAGATATGGCCAGAGGTCAAGAGAAAGTAGGGCCTGAGCATGGATTGGCAGTCTTTTACAGAAAGACGTAATTCTGCAGAAACACAAAGATAGACAGAAAGAACAAGAGAAACAAGGGGGCAGGGCATCTCTGAAGAACCCCTTCCCCCTTGGTGCTCCAGCAGTCCTCCAAGAGACCTTGGAGGAAAACAGAAAACAGATTTATTCTGCTTCAACTATGCTTCAACATGCAAATCTCTCAAATGAATGAAATGGAAATTTGTTTGTGGCTGGTATAACAGAAGAGTGACATGGAAAGAAAACCAAGCTGAAACATGAACATTGTTTCTAATTAGTTTTATGAAGTTACTTTATCTACATTTATAGATCATCGTTATGGATTTGGTCCTCTAAATTGAATGGATTTTTTAAAGAAAAAATATTGTGGTTTTTGCCGGCCAAGATAAGCATAAGATAAATAGAAATGAAGGGCATAATCCCAGCAGCAGAAACAACAACAGCACCTTTGCAGAAGCAATTATGCTTCTGAATATGTCACCTGTACATTATCACACTGAACTTCACACAACTATAGATACATTTCTTAATAAATAGTGTGGTGTATCATGTTTTGCACTTTTCAGATACAGTATATCATCACTCCTTATCATATTGTACCTTCCGCCCAGCACAGATTTCTTCTCAGTTGTTCATATCCCTTCTCAATTATTATTACATTCTGTTAAGATCTATTGTTGTTTTGTATTTATTAGATTTATTATCTTTGCATATGTGTGAGTAAACACATTTGAGAGACACATTTTTGATAGCTAGCATACTTGGCTGATTCTGGTCAGAAGTAAAACATTTTGTGGTACACTTCACTGCTGATATTTCATACCCAGATCTGTAGTTTGATCCTTTTGTCATTCTTGTAAACAGTTTTCACTTTGAAGTCGATGCCCACTGTGCTGACAAAAGCTGAAGTGAAGGCGTCATCAGCGTAGCGGAACAGGAAAGACGTTTTGCCCACGCTGCTGTTGCCAATGATTAGCAGCTTAAACATGTAGTCGAAGTTTTGATCCCCTCCCTCTCCCTTCCCTTTCACATCCTGAGTGGCAGCCATCTGCAAAAACAATAAGAGAAACTCTGTAATCAGGACTGTGATGAAAAGACTGCTTTAAGAGGTTCACCTTGAAGTTAATGTGAGTCTTTCCAATGTGCTGACAGAGCTGTGATGCACGGAAGAGGAGAGCTCATCTAAAAAAAATGATTATTTTTATGTGCACAACCCAGGGAGCTGAAGAGCACAAAATGCTGTTCATAAGGTACAGAACAGGCTTGTTTTACATGCCACAGATCAGAGGTGACAGAAGGCTGTGTCAGGCAAATCAGCATGACCATCAGCACCAACACAGCAAGTGGTGTATTGATGAGTATTAGATAACTGCAAGTCAAAAACAGCTTTTTGCTTCCTCTGAAACTATTGCACAATGGCTGTAAATATGAAGGTTTAGGTATTGCACAGGAGCCCTATACAAATGTAGCACATTGGTACCTTTCTTATGCTGGACCACAAACCCCCTTAATTCACAAGAGTATTATGGAAAAACGTATCACACTTCAGGCGTGTGTTTTACATAGGAGAAGAGCGCTGTAGGAGCAAAACATCACATTAAATATGCTTTAAAACAACTACACTGAGCATTTCTACTTAAGCTTGTGAGCATGTCAGCAGTCAGCGACCTGAGAGGACAGACTACTACTAGCAAGATGACAAGAGCACAGTCATCTTTGCTCCAAGGTGAATGTTTTGACAAAGCCGCTGTGCTTATATGCAAAACATGTGCATCCAAGCTCTCCTTTTAGCCTATGCAGATATAAATAATACCGGACATCCGGCCTGCATATATCACACAGGGTTTCTGTTCTCTTCCGTGTCGGAAAAAAAAAACACCTTTAAGGCAGTGCAAGGACACCGCTCGGAATATATGTGTAATACTGGCATTTACAAATACCAGTAGAAGAAATAAAAAATTAAAATAAAACAGCCCAAAATTACACGATGTAGCAGCTGAGCGTAGTGTCCGTAGCGGAAAGGGTTAGACAAGCAGTTCGGGGCTTTTTTTTTTCTTCCTTTAATGAAATGCTTAACTATTAATGAATAAAACTACAAAAATGCTGTGAGGACATAGTCTGAACAAACCTGTATTGAAGGCCTCGGTTGTCTGTCTGCCCCTGTGTGTGTGTGTTTTATTATTATTATTTGTGTCCAATGCAGGCGTCGATTCTCGTCCCCCTCTGTTTCTCGTTTTCTCTTTGGAGCGCCGACCGATTTCAGCACCTGGGAGCTGTCCCCTTAGCTTCAGAGCTGGCACGCGCCCCTGAGCTGACGAGGCTGGCTCGCGTGAGATGAGCACGAGCAGCAGCAGAGTGAGTGCGTGTCTCTCACGTCACCGCGAGCTTTTTAAGAGGATGCGGGTTTGTAGTTTTGCAAACCATCGCGGGGTGGGCAAGAAGATAGCGTCAAAAGCCAAAATTCGACTACGATACCCAGAATGCAGCGCGCCTCGACTGTCAACAGTTGTATGATTCACTGGAGAAAAACCGTGTGTAGTTCGCGTTGTTTCTACAGACGCTTCGCATCATGGGAAATTGTAGTAGGGTAATATGAAAGCTAGAAATACATATTTACTTTAGCACGATGTGATATTCTTTTACACACCTTTCAGGCTAAATGCTGTGCTTACCTTCCCATACAAGTCCATGTTGCCGTCAGTAGTAGGCTACAATACTATTTCTAATGTCTGCTTTAAAATTGTGTTAATTCCAGTGTCTATAATAACTGCCAGCTGGATAACATTTTTTTCGGGAAGTAGGCTAAATATAATGGCCTCTCCTTTTGCGTCACTCTCGGTCTTGCCGTCCCCCCGCCCATGCAGCCAGCACCGCTTCAGAGAACAAGCGACTGAGCAAATAAGAGACGCTTGAATGGTGATGAATATTATTATTATGGGCCTTTCAATGGAAGCAAGTGCAGGATGAGGCCGTGGCGGAAGTGGAATAATGGAAATCTGCATTTGTAATCACCACGACCCTCTTTCCAGGCGGATTAAAACCTGGGTTTGATTAAATTGCGAGGTGTAAAAGCTAAACTGTAATACGGAAGGAAATGCAGTGCACTTAACATGAATAAGTGCATGTTCCTTTGATTTGCACGGTAATGTTAAATGACTGTCTCTTACTCTTATTCATCTACACTTCAAGTAGAAACACCGCTTCCCATAATAGTCCCAACTGTCGCCCAGTAGACCAAACAAATATTACGCAAGAGCAGACTGAAATTAGGTTTTAAGCCCTGGGTTTAGGCTGATAGGCGTTGATCCGGTAGTCAGTTCACAGATATTTGATAGGGTGTCTATGAAGTTATAGGGCGGGACATGCAGCTGCTCCAGTGCCCTTTGACTGGTGGATGTGCGCGCAAAGTGCGCAACGAGGAAAGGGGCGGGCCAGGTAGGCTGCAAAAACGTGTGTCTGCGAAATATATGCGCCTTTACCCTCAGAAATCCAATACATTGTACAGGTTATGTCTGGATGCTGCTCATAAAATAAACTGATCGTGCATTGTGCTGTTTATTATTAAGTATGAGCTGCGCTTTTCTTCGTAACCCAGTCCAAAGGTTGTCAAGAGTCGAATGATTTTTGCTTTGGAACATCTTCTAAAGTCTGAATAAACGCGACAGTAATCATTTGATCGAGTTGTTGTGATAGACCTATTGATTTAAACCGTTTCAGCATGACCTGACTATGGTAAACAAAAGTTTTCTAGAAGGTTTCTGCAAGAAAAAAGGCCACTATGGCACCATCTGCTGTTGGGGAAAGGTGCTTTGGCGTGATCTGTGCTTGGCAGCCACCAAATGCCAGACTGTAAGCATGTTTGACAAAACAACATTGGCAGACCTAAATTAACTGACACTATTACTACAACGAGAGAAGTGGCTTTTACATATTGCCTCTTAGAAACTATACTTAATGTTCTGTTGCACTGTTTTCTACAACAAAGTAAAATGTTAGATCCAAAATGTCACCTGTTTCAACATAAATCAAAACCATGACCTTTAGGAAATGTGTTAATTTTTCATAATTACATTTTAAGCATTTCTTAAAGCTAAGTAGATGGTGACATCCTCATAAAAGCATCTTAGGTATAATTTTGACAGATATTATCTAATAGTAGTTGTCTGAAAAGTTAAACAACTTTATGATTAAATGAAAAAATATATTATTCAGCTCTTTTAGAAATAGTACATCCATCTGATAGTATTCCATTGCATCTGTAGAAGCTACATAATGTTTCTCTCAGTACATACTTTGCCTTTTTAGGAAAATTTTTTGACTTTATCTTAAAAGAAACATTTGCTGGTTAAAATGATGATATTGGTAGGAGAGCTCTGTTTCCAGGCACATGTGCATATATGTTGTTACATTGAGTGTGCTTTTCTAACATGTGCCATTGTTTATTCTATTTAACAGTACTTTAACAATCACAGTTTGCAATGGAAGACTCCATTGATATGATTCTACAAGACCCGTGTACAGTCCTTCCCTCCCCAAAACACCACCCCGTTGTGACAGCCTGTGTAGGAGCTCTGGTCACAGGCGTGTATGGACTTTGGAGCCTGTTTGTCCTCCCTGGTTTTCGCAAAGTCCCATGGAGGCTCAAGGTGTTTTGCTTTTTCCAGCTTTCCTTCTGTGCTTTCATTTTTTCTGTATCTCAAAGCTCAAATGCTACTTGCTTTTGTGAAATCACATAAAATTAGCAAGGACGGAACATAACTTGCACATTAATAATAATTTGCTTGTTTTGGAGCATAGTGCTCCATGATAGCAACAAATGTGAAAAAAGAAGAAAGTGGTAAGTGTCTACCATAATTGTGCTCTGAAACTCAGCCATTTCCTTTCTATATCTGCAGCGCATTAAGTGTAAAGGTCTGCTGTTTTAACAAAATTGATCATACAATAATTTTCTTCAGTGTCAGTACAAGATGGACCAAGAAACATCATGATTAAGAGTAGATGTTCAGCTGTTAGGTAAAACTGAAGATATTTTTAGTTGCATGCAAAAAAAAAAAAACCCAAACTAAATTGCATACAAGAAAACCCCCAAAACTGAAATGTCTTGGCACTTACAGTAAGTCTAACATAAAATATATTTTGCCAGGGTGGTTTTTGCCTTATCAGAGATTAAAATTATTTTGCAGCTACAAGAAATAAGGCATAATTCTGACAGTTATTTTGGAACAGTTCCACTGATAGTGAATGGGAGATTGTAGTCAAGGTTAGAGTTACATTACTCAGAGTTGTATTGAAAAGTAAATATCATATGAAGTTCAAACAGAGATCTTTATTTCTGTGTTCCTGATATTTGGTGAGTGTAATATTGGGATTGCAGATTTTACTTCGTGTATTATTTCTCCCTCACTGTTCAAAGGACTGTGAAAAAACAACATACAATAAATTCCCATGTCCAGATTTAGATTTTCCAATATTATAAGCAGGAAAGGAGGTCATACTTACTATCATTAGCACATGACCTGTCTCATGTATTGACTGGTGTTTATACTGTGGTGCTACAGGTGCCTTATGTGCCATCCAGTAAGGATCAGACATTGAACATTATGAAGCTCCTAAAAGGACGAGGCGGTCGGCTGGCAGATCTGGGATCAGGAGATGGCAGAGTGGTCAGTCACATGCACACGTTTCAGATTTATACTGTCAACAGTTGGCTTCATGGATCTGACTTTACCTTTAAAGTCAGACCTGATCGTGCCTTGTTTTGACTCATCACTGCAGTTGAAATGACTGTTGTTTCTGCTGTCAGTTATTGCTCTAGTTGTATTTTACACTGTCATGTATTGTTTTCAGGTGTTTGCTGCCTCTGCTGCTGGCTTCCAGTGCACAGGTTTTGAGATCAATTCCATTCTACTGACATACGCCAGGACCAAGGCTCACTGGACAGGACTGTCCTCCAGTCAGGCAAACTTTGTTAATAAAGACTTTTGGAAGGTGTGTTGAAAAAATATCTTTTTTTTTAGTCTAATCAAGTTCCATCCATCCATCCTTCCATCTTCTTCCGCTTACTCTAATCAAGTTGTACTCCCTTAATCATTTGTTGTTTCTCACAGACGGATTTATCCTCGTACAACAATGTGACTGCTTTCCTTGCTCCAGGCGTGGTGAGAGCGATTTCTTTACCTTCTTGTCCATTTTTTGAATTTGCTGGATATGTCATATTAAAGAAAAATGAAACTGTCCTCGTTTTTTCTGTGAGTGGACAGCATATTGGTGGAGGACTGAGGCATGGTTTTCTGGTTGGATGACAGATGGAGTTGCTGGGTGAGAAGCTGTTGAAAGAACTACCTGATGATGCATGTGTCATTGCCTGTCGCTTTCCTTTCCCAAACTGGCCTCATCAGGCATCTGCCGGATCTGGTCTTGACCAGACATGGGCCTATGACATCAGCGCTTTACGTGAAAACCTGAGAAATGCATCAGGCACTGTGGTGTTTTAAATCACAGTCTCTGGGTTTTGTCCTCCATGCAAGGTTGTTCTTAACACCACTAAAAAATATACACCTGATTGCAATGGAAATCCACCAGTATTTTTGGACTTTAATCCAGCATACACAGTTGACAAAAAATTTGGTAATTTTAATCACCAATAAGCACGGATAAAGAGTTGTTTGAATGTATTCTTGGATATTCCAAGGAAGAGTGGGAGCAAGAGGTCAGGATGCCTTGAGTTAGGATGACGACAGTTTACCTGTAGTATTTGCACTGCCAGTACAAACTGATCCTTTGCCACATCACTATTAATCACACTGGAAATGCCGTCATTCATCATTTTGTAAGATGTACTGAGGCCTCCTTTACAAGAGTGCTCCCCACATCAACACTATTGAACCCCCTTAGGAACATACTGCACCAAGCTACGAGTACAGTACGTTCAGTGTCTCTGGATGTTAGACAGGGCTTTTGTTTGTCATTAAATGCTCTAAGATTCCTGTCATGAGTTCTAGACTTGGTTGTTTATGAGACAGATGGTTGTCCAAAGAAATTATCTGGGTGGGTAGGTGGTTGAGAAAGATTCACATTTGTTTCTAGTAAGAATTAGAATTAGAATTCAACCACCATTTGTTCAGACTAAGACTGTAAAACAAATAAAAATATTTGACTTGTATCAATATGTGTATGTGCAATGTAATTTAAAGTTTTCATTAACAGAATGAGATAGACATTTGGTACTTAAATGAGACTGCTGTCTTCCATTTTCCTGTTTGCAGTTTGTTTGTTGGTTCGTTTTACAAATGTTTTAATGATTTTACTGTCCAAAAGATAAATATGCTGCAGCAGTTAGTAGTGGTTAAGATGCTGTTCATTCTCCTAGCGCTTGTATGTCATCCATCCTTGCAGAATCGACAAAGTATAGTCTGCCTGATTTTAATGTCTAACTCTGTCTTGCTTGTTTGTGTCTAAATGTAAAACAATTTGCACTTCATACTAATATCAAGTCTTTGGTAAGAATAATTTAAAATGTAGAACAGGATTGCAACCTGCACTGTGCTTTAAAAAAAAATCATGCTCCAAATCTCCACCTGAGGGTGCTAGTGCTCCAAATTGACCTCGCAAAAACTCAGGATGAGAGCAGTGAAGCTGAGTGGAATACAGAATATTTTATCCTCTGCATGGTGTGTATTTCACTGGTTATCAACGTGTCCTTGCCAGCACTGGGGACCACTGTACTGTGCACCCAGATATGATAGATGTGCTTTACACTGACATGAGGTGAACAATAGCTGAGGCATAGAAAATGTGTTTATTGCTATTTTTGCAGAGGTTCAGTGGTTTTTAATGTGCCACAATCTCTGCAAATCACACTAAAAACATAAAATACACGTGTTGCTTTTACCCTTAATTACCCTAGCATCATCCACACCTCTATGTGCGAGGTAATCGATATGAGGCAGACCTCATGCTCTCATTTCACACCGTGACGTCAGGCAGAGGGCGGCAGACAGCGGGGTGGGTTGGGTGGCCGGGTATAAAGGCGCACAGACGGAGTCTTCGGGCTGCATTCTGAGTACGGGACAAGAAACCACCTCTATGGAAGTACAGAGGAATATCGGGCCCCTACAAACAAACACCAGCAGTATGTGTGAGCCGACGCAGAGGTCCTGTGAACCCCGTCGGAAGAGAATGGATGAGCGCAGTGCGCCCTCGGAGATGGCCAGGATAATCAGTGATCCCGTCACGGGGAAGTGCTACTGCCGTGGAAAAGTTTTGGGAAAGGTAGCCCAGGCACCGAATTTGTTGGCGACATTTTGGACTTACAGCCAAAACCCGAAGACGCAGCATATTAACAATCTTCTTTCCTATTTCAGGGAGGTTTTGCAAAATGCTATGAGATGACCGACCTGTCCACCAGCAAAGTTTACGCAGCAAAAATCATCCCACATGCGCGCGTCTCCAAACCTCACCAACGGGAAAAGGTAAGAACTGTGCTCCGGTGCTTGTGCTCACTGGTGTAATTTGGCTGAACATGTAACAGACAATAGCCGTCACTTGCGATTGCATTAATTTCGTCTCTTCTCTGACTAGATTGACAGAGAAATCGAACTACACAGAGTACTGCATCACAGACACATTGTGCACTTTTATCACCATTTCGAGGATAAGGAGAACATCTACATTCTGTTGGAATACTGCAGCAGAAAAGTAAGTGTGATATGTTGAATGTAAAGTTTGCAACCGCAGTACCTAATACCTGCCCGTGCTGTGGGTTTCAAGTTTGGAAAACACCTGCATTGCACCCAAAGCAACTGAAGCAGCACAGGCAGTAATTAGAGCCTGTGGTCTCTACAAGTACAACACTGTCTGCAACAAACCTGCACATTCTTATAAAAATATTACAAATGCATCAAATGTTTTCATTCTGTTCATTTTTTTACACATAGTTTAGGAATTGATCAAAATGTAATGTCCTCTCTGCTTTGCTTCTTTGTAGTCCTTAGCCCACATCCTGAAGGCTCGCAAAGTTCTTACTGAACCAGAAGTGCGTTATTACCTGAGACAGATCGTGTCTGGACTCAAGTATCTGCATGAACAGGAGATCCTGCACAGAGACCTGAAGCTTGGTAAGAACATCACGCTGCAGCAGTGGGGCATGACAATACTGACTGACTTTGTGTTCTGTTGGGACTTTATGTTCTGTCTCATTGTAGTCTGTTGATTCATCAGAAGATCCATATAATGTATGGTCTTTGATCCTGGGTTGAATATCAAATGCATATCATCTCATTTCCCTCTCTTCCCCACAGGTAATTTCTTTGTGAGTGAGTCGATGGAGTTGAAGGTTGGAGACTTTGGTCTGGCTGCCAAGTTGGAGCCAGCGGGAAACAGGAGAAAGACAATCTGTGGAACTCCAAACTACCTGTCCCCTGAGGTGCTCAATAAGCAGGGCCACGGCTGTGAATCAGACATCTGGGCTTTAGGCTGTGTAATGTGAGTGAACTCACCATTAGGCACAACAAAAGTGTTTCTAATATTGTAATTGGTATTGAATACGAGCCTAAAACAAAATGTCAGTATGGAATTACAAAGTGGCATCAAATATTATGACCTGTTGCATTAGTTTTCGGGATGGTAATGATCTCACTTCTATCCTGTATCCTTCTCCAGGTACACAATGCTGTTGGGAAGACCACCATTTGAAACCACCAACCTGAAGGAGACGTACAGGTGTATCAGAGAGGCTCGCTATTCGCTGCCTTCCTCGTTGTCGCCACAGGCCAAACAGTTGATCGCCAGCTTGCTAGCTAAAATTCCTGAAGATAGACCCAACCTGGACCATATCCTGAGGCACGATTTCTTCACACAGGTCAGACATTATTTCCACCTCTTTCATCTGAGTGCATCTCTCATCTCCTTTGCCAGTTCTCTTTGTAAATGTCATGATGTGTGGGAGTCACAGTGACCCCCCACTTCCCACCTGTTACATACTGACCCAGTTTTTGTGGTTACAGGGCTTCAGTCCAGAGCGTCTGTCGCCTAGCTGTTGTCATTCGCCACCAGACTTCCATGTCTCCAGTCCGGCCAAGAGCTTCTTCAAGAAAGCTGCAGCAGCGCTCTTTGGTGGGAAGAAGGACAAGGTCAAATACTACGAGACTCTGAGTGAGTAGTTTGTCATCATACTTCGTAAGCGCCTTATGTCTTGCGACTAGTCAGTTATTCTTAACTTTGTAAAACTGTGGTTCAAATAGAGAAATTCCAGTTTTTATATTGAACTGATGCAAGTATGTGACTCAAAGGGCATGCTCTGATATTTGCGTGCTGCCTTTTGTGTTTAATAGACAAGTTAACAAAAGAGGAAGAGGAGATTTACAAGCTGCAGCACGACCTGGAGAGAACTGTCATCAGCCAACAACAGAACAAAAAGACCGCTGAGGTAAGAGGTCAATTACTCTACATGAAACATCAACACAAGGCTTTAGGGTAATTTTTGCAGATGCATTATGCATGCAGTCATTTAACAACTGGGTATTTTGAGGGGAATCTAGTGAGTCATTCTGATGCTGCACTAAACTTTACAATAAGTATAATTTCAGAACAAACCAAAAGCACTTATTTTCAATCATTGCGCCAACTACTTTACATCTGTGGGTGACCAGTGAGTCATAGTAGGAGGAGATTGTCTGAACTCATAGCATCTAAACCCTGTCATCACTGATCTGATCACCTCAGAATGGAAGTCTACTTCCGCCATCTGCTGAAAGCCCCGTTGCCCCAGCAACAGAGAGCCAGTCGCCGACTACGCGAGATACGATCCGTCTAATCGTCAGGGGGAGTCTGGGAAGCTGCAGCAGCAGCAGTGAATGTAAGTTCAGCACTGTTCTTTAATGCAGACTACACACCTAACATAGTACACAAAGCACTGTTTTATTCAGGACTCCACTGTCACATAAACCGGTGTATAGTATAGACATGGAAAATTGTGTATGTACTGTATTGTTTGACACTGAGCAAATCTGTTCAACCCATACAAGTGCAAGGTTATGGTTGTACTGTTATAGCATCAATCTAATGTGTGTCTATGTTCCTAAAGGTCTGGAGGACAACACAACAGGGAGTGTGGCTGAAACTGTGGCCAGTGTATTAAGAGGATGTCTGGAGAATATGCCCAAATGTAAGTCTACCTGATGAAATGATTTGCATTTATAACATTACATGTCATTATAGATTTGTTGATTTAAATAAACATACAGCTAAAGTTGTATATTCCTCATACATTTTGCACACTTGATCATTTTCCATTTGCACTGTAAAACACTATAGGTCTTTTGTTGAATATCTCCTGTATTAAATGTAATCCTTCCTTTCTCCTCTTGCAGCAGATGACATTCCTCAGGGCTCAAACAGCTGCACTCTTCAGTGGGTGACTAAATGGGTGGACTACTCCAACAAGTACGGCTTCGGCTACCAGTTGTCAGATCACACCGTGGGAGTTCTCTTTAACAACGGCACTCACATGAGCCTCCTGCCAGACAGAAAGTATGCACTCTTCTTTGCTTTAACAACATTTCACATCCATTGTGACAGCTATTAGTCACTGCAAATAATAGAGCTACTTTTGTTGAAACTTGTCTAATTACATGGCATTAATTGGAGCAACCTGTTGAAATGCATCTATACAAAAGTAGTAGATCAGAGATGCATTTACTTTATCTACATGCATTTCTTTATCTCATTGGTTGACTAACTCCTTGTCCTTCACTTTGTTTCTCCAGGACCATCCATTATTATGCAGAGTTGGGTCAGCGCTCTGTCTTTCCAACATGTGAAGTTCCTGAACACTTTGTGGGTCAAGTGACTGTGCTCAAGTACTTCTCCCACTACATGGAAGAGAATCTGATGGATGTAAGCAAATATGTCTTATTTTTCCACTCCTCTGTTCACTCTTGTAATCCATATCTCCGTCTTCTTTTGTCTTTCATCCCCCTAAAGCATTGAAAATATTTTGTGCCACAGTGCATCTCATCCTAATGTGGTTGCTCTTTGCTTTCTCAGGGCGGGGATCTGGGTAGTATGACGGATGCTAACATGCCCAGACTCTACCTGTTGCAGTGGCTCAAGTCCGACCGCGCCCTCATGATGCTCTTTAACGACGGCACTTTCCAGGTAAACACAGAGGAAACACTGCAGTTGGTGGGCATGCTCGGAGCAGCCTTGGGTCCCATGACACAGTAGTCAGAGGGTTAGCCCTCAAATGAAAACATATATATTGGAACTGTTTTTTTGCTGCATACAATAATCTAATGCATAATAATCTTTTGAACTCCAGGTCAACTTCTACCATGACCACACAAAGATCATCTTGTGCTGCCAGAGGGATGAATACATGCTGACCTACATTAATGAGGACCGTGTCTCCAAAACTTTCAAACTCAGCTCTCTGCTGACCTCGGGCTGCCCCACTGACCTGCGCGAGCGCATGGTTTACTCCCTCAACATGCTGCTGCAGAGATGCAGTTAAATCAATAATGTGTTTTGGACAATGTTTACCAATCAAACCTACCCACTGTGTTACTGCGGCGCTGCAGTGGAACCTGGATTCATAAGGATCTGTGTGGGAAAGTTTGAGGATGGACCTGTTCAAAGATTATTAACATTCCTACACTGCAGCACCTTTGTGACTCAGCAAAGTGCAAGTGGAAAAAAAAATAATACAGACAAACTCTGTGGATGAGGACAATGAAATGTAGCACATTGGATGAAAAGGGCTGATTTGTATGTC
This sequence comes from Ostorhinchus rueppellii, assembly GCA_030068375.1. NCBI lineage: Eukaryota > Metazoa > Chordata > Actinopteri > Kurtiformes > Apogonidae > Ostorhinchus > Ostorhinchus rueppellii. The sequence goes on along the minus strand of JAQQZY010000029.1, from coordinate 34,743,585 downwards.
GACTGATGGAGGAGAGGAAGGATCGTGTGTGTCGGAATGAGTATGTTGGTACGAATGTGAACTCATGAGGCTTCAGAAAGAGATGAATGTTTGAAGAAGTAAAGACAAATGCTGGGCTGGCACCAGCGTAATCATGTACAGAATCACAAATGTTTATAGAGACAATTCATAAAATAAGGCTCTGAATTACACAGAGCTAAACTGTGGACTGATGTAAATTATGTAAAGTGTATGTCGCAGCCAACTCAGCAGTGCAAAGATATGATTCGTTAGCGTGTGTGGCTGGAGTTTGGTATCTTATATGTGTATGTGTGAGAGTGCGATGAGTGTAATATTCACACAAAATTTTAAAAACTGTGATTTGTTCTCTTTATGGACAGATGGAGTGGCACATTAGGTTGGGAAATGGTGGGGTGATGTTAAAAGGAAAAAAAAAAAAAATGGAGCAGGAGGAGAGCATTATAAAAATTCAGTACCAGAGATCTGCTAAGGGTCCCAAAAGAGCCATTATCACCTTGGTGGAAAATGTCCTACATAAATTATTGTGTAAAAAGTGCCGTATTTATTTATTTAATAATAAAGAACATTTTCTAAAAAAAAAAATGTCTGCACCAGTGTAATTGTGTTCCCAGTGAGTGTCTTTGCCCATTTTATTTATTTATTTTAGAAATCTCCACATGTGTACTGCTGTTACACTTGAAATAGATTTGTGGAAATTAAGGGTTTCTAAGGAATTAAATAACAAATTGAAAACTAGATTTAGTCTGTGTGCTGGCAAGTACATGAACCCTAATGACACTCTCTGAGCAATGATCCAAATCAAAGCAACTATTTTATCTGTGAACGTCTTTTTCACAACAGGAAATGGGAATAAAGAGAGATGGATACTTGATACAGCATGTATTTACACTGAAGTTGTTTACACTGTTTTTCAAGGCCTCGATGTTTGAGTTGCCTTCTGTAAAGAGGATGAAGGGTGGTAAACATGACTGACTGAGCACCGACTGACCTTGTCTCTCATTCTCTCAAGCTACTGCACAGAACTTTGAGCAATGATCAACAGATAGGCCAGTGGGGTCGTATGGAAACATGGCAGCAAAGATGAAGAGTGAGCACGCCAGGGAAGAAAAAAATATTAGAGTTAGTCATACAAAGTCTGCAATTGCATCACAGCTTTTGAGGTAAATTCACTACAGTCATTCTTGGACATCCTCTCACATTGGCTGACTGTAACCATGGAAACAAGCAACCACTGACAAATTTAATGAGAAAGAAATCAATGAAGACTGCGTAAAAGTCACAAAACAGCATGTACTCACTCCAGTCTCAGGACATATTTGCTAAAATTGTAACCTCTGTCTTCTTTCTGACGCTGTCTCTGACTTCACTGCCTCTCAGCTCTGCGCTCTGTTTTCCAGATGAGTGTTTGATCTAACTGTCTGTTCAACACCTCGTTGCCTTCCAAGCTTATGCAATGACAGAGGTTGAACATGGATGTTTGAGTCATCCCTTTTAGATGTTCACTCAGAATATCTGTGCTCTTCAGAGTTCAATAATGAATGCCTCATGCATAAACATACCCACACAGACAGAAGCAGAACAGGAAGCAGCCTACAAGAGGAAGGAGCACAAATTATTCATGACGACACCTCTTGGTCTGGTGTGTGTGTTTTGACAGTAATGGTTTATGGAATGAAAGTTTCAGTCAGACAGAAGTACACTTTCAGCTTTTGTGACCACTTTTAACCCTGGTGCTCACTACTACTATAGAGATATACAACATTTCCATCAGATGGATGAACTAAATTCAAACAAATTGACAACTGAGTGCTGGCTCTCCCCAAGAAAGTTGAGGTTAAAGTGGTAGCTTTTCTGAAAACATGCTGAGGTTACACAAGGCAGCATTTTTTTTTTTTTTTAAAGCAATGTAGTTTCACTAAAAACTCGAATCAGACCAGAATTACTTCTATGCGTCAGCAAATCCAGCTCATTAGCTTTCCTCGCCTCTGGGGCAGTGACTGTGAGCATCACACATAAACTAATCAGGAACCCAAGTTTAAAAAGCTAAGAATTACAGATGACTTGATGCGCTTAACGTCACTGCCATATTTTTTTTAAACACTAGTTTTTAGCAGGACTTCTCCTATGTCAAAGTGACTGTGGGAAATGTCTTGTGCATGCAGGGAGGCTTAACTCTGAAATGAGTCTAAGCTGGAGTGACAATGGGGATCTTTATACCTTCGCTTCCTTTATAAAGTTCTCTGCAGGCAGAAGAGTGAGTCAGTTCAGCGTTAAATGTGATAGTGGGCACATTCTCCCAGAAAAATAAATGCTTTGATATGTGCACACACTGGGATGTTCTCTGGAGGATTAGACGGCCTTTGCACATCAAATGTCAGCGCTCCTCCTCCTACTATGTGGACAAAAACAGATGTATGAGGCACCGAAATGACTGTAGTTTTGCCCATTCTCTTCTGAGATCTAAAGTATTGACCATCGTAGAGATGAGCAATGCATTGGGAAAGAAGACCGTGTAAACTGACTGTGAAGTCCTGTACATGTAACTAGAACATGTGTTAAAAGCATTTGCATATGTGTGTCAATGTTTGTTCTTATGTGTGTTTGTTTCTTGATGTATGTGGACTTCGTCAGCATGAGTCACAGTCTAAAATGCAATGGCCCTACTTATTGTTTTTCATCTGATCCCAGTAATTTTATACAATCAACTCTCAGTTCTTGTTTTTCCCTGTTTTGTTTGAAAATAAAACAACAGCATTCATTCTTTAAAGCAGGGGTGGGGAATCCTGGTCCTCGAGGGCCGATATCCTGCATGTTTTAGATGTATTCCTCTTACAACACACCTGATTCAAATGATCAGCCTATCATCCAGCTCTGCAGAAGCCTGATAACGACTGTCAGGTGTGCTGGAAGAGGGAAATATCTGAAACATGCAAGATACCGGCCCTTGAGGTCCAGGATTCCCCACCCCTGCTTTATAAGGTAAGGAAGGTAGTATCCAGTTTGGTGAACTGAAAGAGAAAACTGGCATTAAAGACCATTAACCGTTTTACAGAAGGAAATCACTCTCAGCTCTACTTTTGTTTCAAGAAACACAAATGCATAAGGAATGTAGCGCATATGTAAACATCTGATGGCTCAAAGGTTGCACAGTCACATTTGTCACAATAACTCAGTTGGAGTAAACTCAGTTGAACTGATTCACAGAATCTACGTCACTGTGCCTTAGGCTGTCATGATGTGAATGAGCATCACAGTCTGAACATTGTATCTGAGGGATCAGAACGGGAGCTTTTTTTATTCTTTCTCTATAATCAGAGGTTGTTCTGCGTGTCCTTTGTGAATCCTCCTCCTTGATGCCAATAGAGAATGTGATTTCTCTGAAACAGGGTGAGGACCTGCTGACTTCTGTATAAAAAGCATCACATGATTGTGTGTGGGCATCCTTCTAAGACAGAACAAAGATAAGAATGAGAACAGAAGAATGGGGGCTACTCTACAGTACACAAGCTTATTAAATTGCATGCACGCATTTGCTAAAATAAGAGATACAAAGGCGCAATCCATTGAAATGATCATGCATTAGTAGTACAGAACATAATACTAATACTAATATTGAAAATTCAGAGATCAGACACTAAATGGACAGATGACAACAGGACTCACATCATGTGTTCCCAAAAACACAGATGGGTTGCAGGAGATTTTATGTCATCAAACTTTTCTATTCATTCATCTTCTATACCCGCTTAATCCTCATTAGGGTCACGTGGGTCGCATGGAGCCTATCCCAGCTACTTAAGGGTGAAGGTGGGGTACACCCTGGACAAGTCACCAGTTCATCACAG
>JAQQZY010000029.1:34632364-34645571 GCA_030068375.1 Ostorhinchus rueppellii | reverse complement strand
TGAAATCTGCACAAATACTAAACACATTTTTATTTGATCACAACAGGATCTGATGCTACATCACAAAGTGTTTCTGTGTTCAAACTTAAATTATGTTTTACAGCCATTACAGTTTAAGATCCTGCTCAAATGTTTATATTCTATTGGTTCATAACTAACATCTTAACATTATTTTTGTGCGATCCCAGCAAAGGAACTAACATGTACTTCCCTGACAGTAAAAGGACATTTAGGATGCTTTAAATAACCATTATTTAATAAAACAGTGTTAAATAATAATACATAAAATATAAACAATAAAGAAAAACAAAAAATTATCTTCTGCTATATCTGCATTTGAATCAAAACCTAAAAATATCGATGCACTACTTTTTAATATCGATACAGTATCGTGAAATGAAATATCGCGATATATTGCAGAACTGATATTTTCTTACACCCCTACTAGTAAATACATATTTAAATTTAACCAATAAAGACCCAGAGCTCCTTTCATGTCAGTTCTCATATTAACCCTTTCATGCATGAATTATAAGAATCCTAGTTGAGATTTTTGTCCTGAGTGTTTTTATTCCTCTTTAGGCATGAAAAAAACAATGCGATTGAATTTATTTATTTTTTTTTTTTTAAATGAACCTATTTTTCATGGAGTTACAAAAATGTCCATGTTTAATTTTTGGAGCAAAGAAACATGTATTACAACCCATCATCAGAAAGTGATAAACTGTTTGAAACGATTAAATAAAACATTTTTAAAGCAGCTAATCTGATGTTTTCTCACATTTTTTCATACTCTAATGCTAGTTATTAAACAAGGCAAAAATCTTCAACATCTACTTTTCATTCGGTAATAATTTCCACACATTTCTCTATTCATTTATTTTTATAATACATTTATTAAATTGTAAACAGACTTAATGGACACCCTTTATTTTATGTTTTTTCTTTTTTAGCATATTCACATTTTAAAAAAATATTTACTTTATATTCTATTTCACTTTTTACAGTGAATGCATTAATATTTTATATTATTTAGCTTCAAGCTTAACCCTTTCATGCATGAATTATGAGAACTTCAGTTGAGATTTTTGCCTTGAGTGTTTTTATTCCTCTTCAGGCATGAAAAAAACATTGCCATTGAATTTTTTTTTTTTTTTAATGAACCTACTTTTCATGGAGTTACAAAAATGTCCATGTTTAATTTTTGGAGCAAAGAAACATGTATTAAAACCCATCATCAGAAAGTGATAAACTGTGTAACAATGATGAAATAAAACATTTTTAAAGCAGCTAATCTGATGTTTTCTCACATTCTTTCATACTCTAATACTCTAATATTAAAAAAGGCAAAGAACTTCAACATCTACTTTTCATTCTGTAATAATTTCCACAAATTTGTCTGTTCATTTATTTTATATTTATTAAATTGTAAACAGACTTAATCGACACCCTTTATTTTTTTTTTTAATTTTTAGCATATTCACATTTTTTTTATATTTACTTTATATTCTGTTTCACTTTTTACAGTGAAAGCATTAATATTTTATATTTAGCTTCACACTTAACCCTTTCATGCATGAATTATGAGAACTTCAGTTGATATTTTTGTCCTGAGTGTTTTTATTCCTCTCTAGGCATGAAAAAAACATTGCGATTGAATTTTTTTTTTTCAGTATCCATGCTGGTGTGTTTTTGGAAGTTGGGGGTTTTCAAGTGCTGAGTGACAATGTTGCTCCTATCTAGCGGTGCTTTGCCTGTGATGAGGCTGAATATAGTTCCAAGTAAATATCTGCCCAGGTAATAGCCTCATTCCATTTTGCATTATGATTTGAACTTGTTCTGAACACTTGGCGTCCAGGATATATTTGGAAAAAAACCCCAGATGTCTCGGTCACTTTTTTTGGAGGACATGCTAACTGACACCATAGGTTTACAGCAACTGCGCTACGCTAAAGCTAAAAGCACTGCTCCTAAAACAGGACAAAACAGGACAATGAGTTAACGGATTTTAATCATATTTTCGACACTGTTCTAACTCTGGGAGAGGCCGTGACTGACTTAATTTCATTTTTGGGTGGAGTATTCCTTTAAATGATCATTTGCACATGTTAGGCATAAAAGGAGTAAGTCAGTATTCAGTACATTTTATTTGTTTTATAAAGTATTTTAATCATAGAGTTGCACTTTCATACAGAAACACTTTTCTATATAGTTGCACTTTCATATAGAACTATTTTAATAGTGATGTGTTTAGTGTGTTTGACGAATGTATTTATGAGTGGGAGAGTGTAGTTTGAATGTTATTTGTGTTTTTTTTTTATATGGGGGAGCACATGCACTTTTGTTGTATTCACTATGCAATGACAATAAAGCTTCTATTCTATTCTATTCTATTCTATTCTATTCTATTCTATTCTATTCTATTCTTGTTGAGTATATTATAAAACATTATAAAGAAACAGGTCTCTTGATTTTACAAAATACCATGACGCTGCAAATGAGGTAAAAAACTTCAACATCTACTTTTCATTTTGTAATAATTTCCACACATTTGTCTATTCATTTGCTTTTGTAATTAATGTGTAGAATTGTAAAAAGACTTTATGGACACCCTGCATATAACTGGCTCCAGGCACAAAACTCCACTCTAACCCAAACTTCCCTCCACACACAAATATTACATAATCAACTTTTATGAGTTTCCATTACGGGTTTTCATGCTCCTCTTTCTTAAGCTAAATAAACTCTTTAAACTGCTCTGTCCTAAGGTGTGTACTTTTCATACATTCGCACATTTGGCTGATAGTACACACTTTTTGCTTACGTAAGGTTTTAAAGGCACAACTGGAACATTTTGACAGTGCTGCAGTGTGTTGCTTTAAGTTGCAGATCTACATACTTTACATACATACTTCCACCACTGGTGTGTGGTTCTAGTGTGTTGAGAAAAGCATGAACTGCAGGTTTGTTTTACCTCTGTCTCAGCAGGAGCTGCCACTGGAGCCTCAGCTGGGAGTATGACCTATGAAAGAAAGAAAAAAAACAGACAGAAAGAGTTAACTGACAAGTTACTAACTCGACCATGTTGCAATTACCCCCCCCTTTTTCCCACCTCTTACACTTAAAGGTCAAGGTCTGGGAGGGGCAAACACAACATGAAACACTAAAAATGTTACCAAAGCAGAATAAGTTTGTGAGCCAGATTTGAGCTGTCACGGTCTGAGAACTTTTAGTCAAGAAAAAGCAATGAAAGCTGCCTTACTGAGCCCAAAAAAGGAAATGTTTGCCAACATGAGAATGTTTCAGGTCATAAATTTGCACACACACAAACCCAGAAAGCACACTAGTCCTTAGGGTACCCATTGTATGTGGTAGTGCATGTGCTAAAGGAAAGGGGAGGTTCTGTATGTATACATAGGCTAGAAGAATGTTACAGCCAATTGCATAGTGGGAGGCTGCTACACCCACTCCTCATCCGTCTTCTGACTTTAATTCTTTACTCTAAGAAACTCAGTTGATTTAACTGGTGATGAAACGAGAAACTCAATGTCAAAATGATTTGTCATGGAGAAGGACCTTATAAATCTATAAAAAAGATTAATTATGATTATGAAAGTAGCATTTTTTCCCCATAAAAAGCCAACAGTGCTATAGCCTTCCTTGTGTTCACATTTCTTTTTGTCTGAAGCACTTTTGCAGCTTTTGCACCAATTAGCGACCAGCTGGCAGTCGACTACGGCGTCCACTGTGACCCTCAGGAGCAAACGCATGAAGCAGCACATGAGTATTGTAAATGTGTTCTTGTAAATTATTCAGCGTGTCTTGCCGCAGCAGCACATCTTAAATGTAGGACAGGTCTGGTGTGTGTGATGGCTGCAGCTCTTTGTCATGAACTGGCTGAAATCACTGAATGCCATGACGTTTTTTTTGTTTTCAATTGTTTCAGGTTACATTGAAATGCCACGGTCACGTCCTCCTCCTAATATGAGATGTGTTACTTATGGGGGGTGGGGACAAGGAATTCTATCCTGCGGGATTTTAACACCGTCCGAACAAAAGCCATGTGGTCCAACATGCGCATGTAGTTGAGGAGAGTAAATATATACTCCAGCTTACAGTATAGGCTTGCATAGACTGTATAGGGGAGAGCCTCATAGAGGAGCAGAAGGGGGGAGCATGGCAGACTGTAGGCCTTCCTATACACACCCCCTTCAGCCTGTCCCAGCAGCAGAACACAGTGTTCCACACTGATCTGTACACAGAGCCCGCTTCACCACATCCACTAAAGCTGGAATTCCTCATTTCATCTAAGATTAGCTCCCATCACAGTTTAGCAAAACTTAAACTGAGTCCATTCAGGTTTAGAGTTCAAGACAAATGTCTGTTTAGATGAGATGCTTGGTTACCTTGGTAATTATATGTAAATATGAAATAAATGTGGACTTGATCATTTTGAATCAGTATGAGTTTGTTAATGAGCTAACAGATTAATTAGATAACCTGTTCATAATGGCTCAGAGGATGTCTTAATGTGGCCAAATAGTAGGTGGTTTAAAGAACATACAATTGCACACAAAGTACACTAAATTAAAAAAAGACAGAATTGTAGAGAATGGCCATGGCTGACAGTTAACATGACAGACTTTTTGATCTTGGCAGGAATTCAGCAGCATTGGAAAACCCCGTTGGCTTCAGTCTGTCCCTTAGTTTTAATTGATTGACTTAATTGTTTAGTTCAACAGGCAGCTATTTTAAAGGTTAACCATTCACAAGTGTCTATTAGCCCATGTAAAAATTAAACTGATATAAAATGGGGATAATTTTTTTTGCATTTTGAGATTAAGACTAATACAACATAATCAGAATCAGCTAAAATGCAGCCACTATTTCATCCAATACAGAAAAGAACAAAGTGTCCTTAAATGCAACATCTTGGATTTGTTATAATATTTACCAGCCAGTTGTATTTGCAGAAAACACAACAGAAGAAGACATCATTTAAAGCTTTCACTCTCCTAATGAAAAATGACAGACGACTTTTCACGTAGACGTAAATGCAAATACAGGGCAATTGAATCCCAAGACACTCCTTCACTTCGTATTTATCACATACTTTGAAAAGGTTGGGACAGCTGTCTGTGAGCTCCTCCTCAACTCTTAAAATACCAAAGGTTAAACTCCACAACTGTACACATGGAGACAAAGTTAAGCTCCATCCCCCCTTCTCCCCATCCCCCCATCCTAGTATCACACATGCCAACTTCAGTCTCCTTCTAGTGTATCCAACGATGAGGCAGTTATTAAAAGAGGAGCATACGGATGAACTGGTACACATGCTGCGAGTGTGAGCTAATCAGGGACAAAAGGCATTCACAGGACAGAAACATGGGAGGAGAAAGGGGTGAGGGACAAAAACAGGGGATGAGTGCAGGGGTTGTAAGGAACATAGAGAAAGAGCAAGCTGGTACAAAATGTACTGTCTGAACCCAAGACACACCCACCATCCCTTCAGGCCACAGAAAAATTCACAATGAAGAGTGGATGTGGTGGGGTTTACACTCACCTGAGCCTCCGTGGCGACATCCAGTAACGGGGGGCCCACCTCCTTTTTGGCCCAAAGCCAGCTGAATACGAGCCCCATTTATACTGCTATGTATCGTGTTGACTTGCCACTAATTACGTTTTTGTTTTTTTTTGCCACAAGTGTATGGTTGTGATTTAGAATATGTAAATTCAACAATCACAGCATTTCCAAATGTCACCAAACTTACCCCATACAGTGTATCTAAGCTGGGAGTGTGTGCAGATTCAGTATTTATTCATTTAAAGGCTTCAGAAAGTGCATGAGTGTCTGCATGTGTTTGAGCGTCTGAGTTGTATCTGGCAGATGTGCATGGAGTGAAAAAGCTGAGCAAGACTGAAGCAAATAGGGAGGGGGAAAAGAGAGCTGGGGGTGTGGTGGGAGGAAGGGAAGGAGGGACGGAGGGACGGAGGGAAGGAGGGACAGAGGGCTGGATACTGCCACACACCATTAGCAACACCATGATGGGCAGTCCATCTCCTATAGAAACATCTTTGCTGGTTCTGCGTGTCTTGTCGGGTACAGTGCACCACTCTGGGGTCCGAAGGTTCAGTCTAAATGAAAATGACACATTTCTGAAGTGGACACTAACAGTGCAATGCTGAATGGCAAACGTCCAGATCTGATAGAACTTCCTGTCACTGTTAAAACAAGGTCCAGGCAGTCGAAAAACACCAGGATATGCATGTAGCACATGCGGCCCATTATATGTGGTCATGTCTGGTTACTGGGAACAAAGACGACAAATGTATACATGGACGTGTGTGCCTGAGGCATGTGTACACAAATGTACAAGTGTGTCTGTGCAGTAACACATGCTCCAATCTGCACAGAACAGAATGTTTTGTATCCAACATACAGAGCATACATGATATGTGAGTAAAAATGCTACAGTTACATTCATGGAAACATCCCCTTTGGTTTGCAGAAGTCCACATTAAGAAGGTTACCACTGATCAGACTATAGACACTTCTATAAAACCTATAGTTATTTGGTGCGATTTTAAAATTGTCTAAGGCCATTAGATGAGATTCTTCATATTTTCTCAAACTTGAAAGCACAATTCATGTGATTTCTGCCATTAAATACCTCTAATCAATTTCCAAAAAACATAATTAGATGATATTGTCAAGTTATGTGCGATCATGGGATTGAAGCTGAAATTCTAACATTAGGAAATTTGACATCAGTGCCTGAGAACAAAATGAAATAAGCCATTACACTAAATAAAATTACATATTTGACTTACTGGAAATGTATGATATAATCTAGAGTCCGAGAGTGCGAGTACTTTAATGTTGAAAATAAAATTGCAGTGATAACACAACGTGCAAGTTATGATAATGTGCAAAAAACAATAAACATTTATTTAAAAAACTAACTGATCACTGCAGAAAGAACACTATCCTTGCATCGTATTCATAAGGAAGTAAATGGTAGAAGAATGACACGTGCTTGCTCACTCAACCAATTCAGATGTCAGTGATAATATATGATGACTGCTAAAAGAGGCTCAGCCCAGTCCTTACTGATGTCGACTCTCCCACTTTCCACCTCTTTCCTAAAAGGAACATGCTGTTCCTACTGCCTCCCACCCCCCACCAAGTCCACCTCTTTCCTTCTATATGAACCCAACCTCAGCCACATGCTACATATTTGATGTGTTCACCATCTAAAAAGGCCCCTGCAGAAACACAAACCCACACTCACATACTATATTCAGAAAATCCCAAGACAAGCTCCTCTTATAAAATGTATTTATGCTCAGTCTTCCCTCAGGATATTTCCACACAACACAAACCAGCATCAAAATGGAGAGACGTAAATCATCAACCATCCACGTGGCGACACAAACCTTTAATGCTAACTGTAAGGCTAATGCTAATGGTATGGTCACATGCTTACAACCGTCAAACCTTTTGGCAAATTATGAAGCTTTGATTCTTACCTCTGGTGCTGGCTCTGTTTCTGGAATTACAGGTTCATCCTCTTGTACAATAGCAGCTTCAACTTCAGGGACCTCCACAGGTGTAGTTTCTACAACTGGCAGTTCTTCAGGGACTGGGGCTGGGACTTCAACTTCTGCTGGAGTCTGTTCCACCTCGGGTACAGGCACGGGTATGGGAGTCTGTTCCACCTCAGGTACAGGCACGGGTACGGGAGTCTGTTCCACCTCGGGTACAGGCACGGGTACGGGAGTCTGTTCCACCTCGGGTACAGGCACGGGTACGGGAGTCTGTTCCACCTCAGGTACGGGTACGGGTACGGGTACAGGTTCAGGTTCAGGCTCTGGCACTTTCACCACAACAGGGACGGCCTCTGGAACAGGTTCTGGGACAACTGGTTTTGGTTCAACTTTGGGGGTTTCCACAATAGGCACAGCAATGGGAGCTGCCACTGGGGCCTTTTGTGGGGCTCGAGCTTTAACTGCTTTCTTCTGGGTTGCTCCAGGCGGTGCACACACTGCGATCGCAGGGCTGGCTTTGGCTGGTGGGTCTGAGGCATGCTGCTCTTCAAGGGCTCTTCTTTGGGCCTGCTGCATGGAGGAAAGACAGACAATGCATGATTACTACCATTAGTACTCACAGATGGTGTCTGAGATATTTGTGATTGAAAAAACATCTCAACATTAAAACTCCAGTCTGGCAGAAAATGAATAATAGCACGACTGGCATAATCCTAATAAATCCAGTCTAAAGTTGATTTTCAAAAAGGGCATCAACTTTAAGACACAGTACTGCTTTTGGTACAAATCACTGACAGAAAGAATTGAACTCATCAGAGACAACTTATCGTAATGGCAGGAAAATTCCGTTTTGCCCTTATTTTCTGGGTGCTTTATGATTAAATTTCACCAACTTCATCATGGTCTTGTTAGTAATCATCTGAAAACATTTTAGTCTAACTTTCCTGCTTTCATCAAAACCAAATGTGACACAATTGTCATACTTTTTCATTTAGCTTAGCAGCAATTGATGATGTGGATAGACGTATTTGTTGAGCTAGCTGGCTAAAACGCTGAGCTGAGCAGTTGCAGTGACGGTTCATAGAACCTTGAGAGAACTGAGTTTCATTATAGATCGATGTGTCACCGTCATATTAGAGTTTCTACAATTCAATGTTCCAATTATTCTGAGGAGCCCATGACTTTATGTTATGGAACTCTGAATACACTTTGTAAAACCACTGGTTTAGAGGTTTCTGTCACACTTCATCATCAACCAAAAACGGATGGTTTGACACTGATGTTTGCACGATTCCTCTTGTGTCATTTTAGAAGATCAGATGGATGTAATACCATTCACCCAAGTGAAACTAAAACACTGAAAACCTGTACAGTCTCTAGAGTCTAATGTGTCTGGGGCCCCATCATGCAGACACGTTATGTCAGTGCAGGGTCCATCCTAGCACATTTTTGTCCACAGAAATACCAGAGATGCCAACCTCGGGAGGTCCTACATGTTTTTCAGTTTTGGACAAAACCCCCTGAGGCTTAAAATGGGCTTTTAGGAGCGCCGACCACTGCAGGGAGGGGCTGGGCAACTGGGATAGGGCCCAGCAAAGCTAGTTAGATAATGGGAGCTAATTAGTTGAATCAGAGCCGTCCTGACAGGTCTGGCGAAGCGGGAATGGAAACCGTGCGAGTCAGCAGCACTGATGGGTGCCCCGCGGGCCAGACAGTGGGCCTAATCACATCATAATCAGGTTATAATCAGGTTACAATCACTCCACCAAATGCTTTTGTTAGGCCGGCAGCCAGTTAGGCATCCGTGGTGCTAGAGCGCTGCTGTAAGCCAGCGGAGCATGTGTTTGTGTATACACTGCTGTGTGCATATGCCTGTCCAGCTAATGTCAAAACAACCCCTCCCTTATCTCAACCCACAATAGTGTCCTACCTCAAAAAAACCTCAGTTTATTCTCAGGCTTAATGTTAGGAGGTCTGGACAGCTTTACAAAGACATCTGCTGTATCAAGGACAGGTCACCTCCATATGACATGTGACGCCTCCAGTTGTCAAGGAGCTTCTTAGCTACTTAATTGTATACCTCTGGAGATAACACTGAGGTATGAGTGGCTTCTGCTTTTTTTATCTGTGTGTGAAAGTCTCCAAGAGGGAGAGATAGAGCAGAGTCCAGTCTGGCAAAACAAGTGAAAGGCATTCCAAGCCAGTCAACACACTACCAAATACAGTTGTGTGGTGCTGAGAGTCAGGCAGCAAGAGGCTAAAGGCAAACAAGAGGGGCGGGTGAGGAAGAATGCCACAAATTCATACCGTCTTCCTGGAGATGAAGGATTGGGTTTCAGTAGAGGGCAAAATAATACTGAAGGAAGGCAATTGTTTTAAGTTTCTGTGGTTTAAGTCATAATTTAATTGGTGAAAAATGACAAATGCTGAAGGTAAACAGCTTAGTGATTGTTAACCTCTGCCCTATGAGAAACATGAGCTTTCCTGTTACTTTCTCATCATACCCCCCCTCTCCCCTTTTCCCCTCCCCTCACCGCCCCACCCACTCCCCTTTGGCACTGAATGTACAAAAGTAAAATTTCCTTCAGTTACCTAAGAACTGGTGAGAAACGAGCAGGATTCACAAATCAATTATTATGAAATTGTTCTTTGCTTTCACTGAGTAACACAACAGCAGTGCATAGATTTACATAAAGTGATTTACTGTTCTGTAGCAGATGCTTTTTGTGCAATTATATGACTCTTTGATGCAAAACACCCACGTATACCTTTTTCTCCATCCGAACCACATGGTGCGTTGAAGTGAATCCAAAAAAAAAACTATTTGTGTTTCAGTACTTTTTGTACCAAAACTTAAAGATATATAGATATGTGTGGCTTGCTTTCAATTCTAAGGTGCTGTTTAGTGTTGATATGTTTTCCTACATGACTCCTTCATATTAGGGGTTAATTTTACGCACGAACGTTGGACGCACGAGCATTTCTAAATCCAACACAAAGAACAAAGTCTGAACGAGTGTTTTTTTTTTTTTTTTTTTTTTTTAAATATTTATAAATATATACAATCCAAGTGATTTGCAGGAAATCCCATAAAATTTATAATTGAATTGCACAATCAAAAATAACTATTAAAGAACACAAAATGTGGATTCGTGGGAATGTCAGTACAAAGTTCAAAGACATTCCATCATTTTTCTAAATAAGACTTTTGACTTCCGACATAAAATTCAGTGGAGGTGATAATCTAACCAGGACTGGATGATTGTGATGAGAATAAAAAATAACTGCGCCTTCCCAAACACTTACCACCCTCCTCATGCGACGCTTATTCTTCTTCCTCTTGCTGGGCATTTTGGCGTGTGCTGAAGGAAACAAAAGTCGAAGAGGAAAAGTGAAAAGAGGAGCGCAGCAACTGGGAAATGGATCTTTATAAAGCCCCTGGAACCGCTGTTACCTTTGCACAGAACCTATTGGAGGAGCGGGATGAAAGATGGGGGGCGTGGACACATGGAGCTGCACACGCGCGCGCACACCCTCCGCTATCACATATGCACGTGCAAACCAGTGGAGTCAGTGTGATGGGTGTCTCTGAGCTGGGCTACCGTGGCTGGATGGTGGGACATGTTATGTAACTGTTTCATCAAAGCAAAAAGAGGGGAATTGATAGCATAAAAAAATCATTCTTTCTATACAAAAACAACAACAAAAACTCAGACCACTTATCCACAGGAAAACACTGGCTGCCTCTGTCAACCCTCTGCTTTCTATTCCTTGAAATCATGAAGCCAGACAATAGTGTTCATTTTGTACGACTTACTCACAGCGTAAAGAAAAAGAAAGCTTGTACATGTGTGTACGCCCACCGCCCCCTGCATCGCCACATTTGTGAGCACCCATTGTTTCCATCTCTGGTACAGCTGTATTCATGCACAATATCTGAACAGAGGAAAACATGCTTACATTTGGCATTGATTTCTAACTAAGGATATGTGTGGCTTATAGGGCT
Organism: Ostorhinchus rueppellii; assembly: GCA_030068375.1. Taxonomy (NCBI): domain Eukaryota; kingdom Metazoa; phylum Chordata; class Actinopteri; order Kurtiformes; family Apogonidae; genus Ostorhinchus; species Ostorhinchus rueppellii. The sequence continues at coordinate 34,634,017 of JAQQZY010000029.1, read as the reverse complement.
GGGGTTTCAAACTCATTTTAGTTCAGGGGCCACATTCATTGATTTCAAGTGGGCCAGACCAGTAAAATAATAATAACTTATAAATAAAGTCAACTCTAAGCTTTTCTCTTTGTTTTAATGCAATAAAAACATTAAATTATGAAAAAAAAATTACAGTTACAAGCAGAGCCGGCCCAAGCCTCCATTGGGCCCTCGGCAAAATTGGATTTTGGGGCCCTCTATTTTGTTTTTTCAGTTTATTTGCATTTTTTCTCCTCTTCCTCTTTCTTTTTTCAGCCCCAGAGGGGTATGTCCTTTTTTGTGACATTGTTTTGATTGGAAGCACTTTCAAGTCGGTGCACTACACAGCAGGAGGCACACATTATGGTGCAGTGGAGTTTTCACATTTAAACGGAGGCAGTAAGAATCATAGGCCTACATCAAAAGCACCACAGAAAAGTATGTTTTTGTACAATAGTATGATTTTGATCATATATAAATCATTACTCATGCATGCATGCATGCAAAAAAAATTCCTTTATTGCCCTTGGGGGGCCCCCTAGTGGCAGAAGGGCCCTAAGCAGAAGCTTAGTTCGCTTAGGCCTTGGGCCGGCTCTGTTTACAAGCTATGCTTTCACAAAAAAAGATGCAAATCACTGGGAAACATAATGTACTGTGTACTGTGAGCTGTCACTCCAGTGGACATCTATTCTACAACTGTTCTATTATATATTCATGGGTTTTGTCGTTTTAGTTGCATATCAGCCATCATCTCAAACACTGCAATTCATACAATTATTATAACCTTGCTGCTCTTGATAAACCTGATCTGCAGTAACATGTTTTAGTATAAATCAAATGTTAATTGTTATTAGACAGTAATTAACCATCTTCTGAAACAAGAAGTTTTTTTTTCTCGCATATTATCTCCATGAAATGAGTAATAACTAGTATTAAAGTATGAGAAAATGTAAGAAAATACCAGATTTGTGGCATTAAAATATTTTAATATCGTAGTTGTCACTTTCTGATGATGAATTTTAAAAATATGTTTCTTTGCTTCAAAAATTAAATGCATGGTGTCCAGCTGAGTGGACATTTTTGTGATTCCACAAAAAATAGGTTCATAATAAAATTTCAATTGCGTTATTGTTTTTTTTATGCCTAAAGAGGAATAAAAACACTCAAGAAAAAGACTAAGGTTCTCATAATTCATGCATGAAAGGGTTAATACCTCTCAGCCAAATACAGTGTAAAATTCTGTTGAAAGTTACTTCAGTACAGTTTAGATTAGATTGTCTTTGTGTAAAAGTTATTATAAGCATATTTATATTTGAAAGAACTCAGATATTATAACTGCAACAAGGCACAAGGCCAATGAAAAAATAGGGGCAAAGTCACATGTGTTTATAGGCTTCTGCTCCATGCCAAGATGCACCAACAGTATAAATATGGTGCAGTTATGTCAAATGCATTCTTCAAATAATACAATTGAATGGACAGACAGACGGACGGACGGACGGACGGACGGACGGACGGACGGACGGACGGACGGACGGACGGACGGACAGACAGACGGACAGACAGACAGACAGACAGACAGACAGACAGACAGACAGACAGACAGACAGACGGACGGACAGACAGATGACAAAACGATTACAATACCCCTTT
>JAQQZY010000029.1:34612465-34623447 GCA_030068375.1 Ostorhinchus rueppellii | reverse complement strand
CAATAGGCTCATTTTAACATTGTTAAGGAACACTTTTCTGAGGTGAAATTGGTATTTCTTTAGGTGAATGACAAACAGCGCAATATTATTGTTATCGTAATGTTGTACATCCATATTGCATATCACAAGTTTTGCCAATATTGTGCAGCCCTAGTACAAAGTATCAGTATTGGATCAGTATTGCAGATACCAGTTAATATTTTACTCGGTATCAGATTGCAAAGGAAATCCATGGTATTGAACGTCACTGTTCAATTCCCCTCTTTGTCTTCTTCTTATTATTATTATCCCACCTTGTTTTGATGCCTAAAACACACAGTAAAGCAAAACCACAGAACAAAGCCTGTAAAAGGGTTAATTATGGACTGATACAAAGTGAAAATCACACAGATAAATTAGCGAGTGTTTATAAAGAGTCACAGCCGTGTGGTGACAAAGATAGAAGCAGACTCAGGGATAGATTGGGCCAGGGATTACCCACAGACTATTCATATCCCAGAGCAGCAAGGGGAAGATAAAGATAAAGAGAATGGGTGTAAGGTGGGGACACAGACACATCAGCCTGGTATTTAAAGCAACTGTGCTCAGGCATCATTCAACACATAACAGACTTGCAAACACACCAAGCACACGACGGTCTGGTATCACTTTCTCTGTGTATGCCTTCAACCTTTGAGCCTCTATATCAGACATACTACACGTAGGAACAGAAACACACATCCCATCCATTTCTTTTCATATTATATGTGTTTTACTTGCCTATTGTAACTCTGCATATGTATGTGTGTGTGTGTGTGAGTGTGTGTGTGTGTGTGTGTGTGTGTGTGTGTGTGTGTGTGTGTATGCATGTATACAATTCTGATCCAAATTTTAAGACAGTTGGAAAAAAAAATTGCATGAATTCACATTTTGCATTGTTGGATCTTAACCCATAAAGACCCAAACAACCACAAGTGACCGAGATCATATACTAGTATAGAATGTTTAATTCCTGCTGATCCACTAATTCTATCAATACATGTAAGTAATCGGTGTAAAATACAGTTATTCGTCTTTTCACGGTCATCAGATACAGTATGACCCATTTGGACATTCAAAGGCTCCGTAGTTACCGTGGAAACACCGTCATCTACAACATTGAATTACCAGTAAAACTCATGGAGTTGGATCAATGACAGTGAATGGAAACATTGGGTTTATGTTTAGTTGAAAAAGTTGCATTTTCTTCATTTTTCTGTCTCTGATTTTATGGCAGCTGACTTTAATCTGAGCTTTTATGAACATTTACATGATCAGGGAATGAAATATGTGAAAATGCCTGATTTTTATTGAAGAAACACAAAATAGTATTAGAAACTAGAAAAGCACTCAGAGAACGCAAACCTCCGCCAAGATAGTGTTTGTATTTTTTTTTTTTTTAAGGTAGTGTTTGTACTTTTTTTTTAAGGTAGTGTTTGTACTTTCCTCCACTAGATGGCGGTGAATGACCTCATGCAGATCTGTGCCACCATGCCCTATCTCACAGTGATAAAGAATCCTTTTTAAAAGTTCCTGGATCCAGACGGTGATTCAAAACGCCTCCAAAATTTCGGATGGTAACAAAGTCGGATGTCGGATGGTAACAAACAAAGTCGGATGGTAACAAACAAACAAACGCACAGTAAAACATAGCCTCCTTGGCGGAGGTAAAAATAGGTGATAAATTGCTTAAAAAAGGTTACATAAAGAGAAAAATTAATTTTGGATCTGCTGGAAAAGTAACACTGGGTCTTTCTGGGTTAAGAAGGTTCTAAGCAGAGTTTCAAAATGCAAATAAATAAATAAATAGATAAAATGTAAAAAAAGAAACAGGAGTGAGCTATATATTGAAAACTAAAAGTGCAGAACAAACAAAACAAACAGGTTCTAACGTGGGTTTTTCATGTTTTTCAGACATTGTAAGTGAGGGTCGAGGGGTATTCATCCACTCAATGTCACTGTATATTACACACTGAACCTTCAAAAGTTAAATAAAAAAATTACAAATTTTATTTGTAAATTTTAAGTTCCTGGTAAAGTTCCTCTGATAGAAAAGGGACTAATCATTCATTTAAACCCCCTTTCTTATCTGGAATTTTGACTTGTTAATTACAAGTAGCTGAAAGGTGATGAAATTTGACAGAAACTTATATATTCCTACCACTATAAAGTGAAGAACACACAAAACAAACCAGTGGTTCTAATGTGGGTTTTTGATGTTTTTGCAGAAATTGTAAGAGAGGGTAGGAGGGTATTGATCTGGTTGCACTCTGCGATGTCTCCACTAGATGCCGCTATATATTACACACTGAACCATCAAAACTTAAATTCAAAACCTAAAAAAAAAAAAAAAAACCAATTAAAAACAATCATCACTATCCATTGAAGCCACAAACTCTGAGAGTGTTCAAAGCCAGGTATGCTAAAAAAAACCAGTGTTGCTTGCAGAAACCCCCTCCCCCTAGGAGATCATTTACTACTTTCAGCACTGGTGGAGAATTTACTGCTTTCTTCTGCTTTCTGCTGGCGGTCCTGAAAGGGGGACCTGAGGGAGGAATGTGAGGAGTGGAGAGGAAGAAGGAATCTTTCAAGGCCAAAAAGACCCAAACCATCTACTGATCTAAACTGCTTAATACCTGCTGATCCACTAATCCTATCAATACATGTCAATAATTGGTGTAAAATAGAGTTATTCGTCTTTTCATGGTTATCAGATATGACCCTTTTGGACGTTTGGAAGCTCTGTAGTTACCATGGAAACACTGTCATCTTCTATAACATTGATTTGCCAGAAAACCCATGGAGTTGGATCAATGACAGTGGATGGACACACTTTGTTATGTTTAGTTAAAGATATTTTTGCTGAAATGGTTACTTTTTCCTTCTTTTTTTTTCTGATTTGTTCTAATAAACTGTGAATTTTCTCTGAGCTTTAATGAGCTCCAACATGATCAGTGAATTAAATAAAGGAAAATACATGATAGACACTGAAATAAACAAAAAATATAGAGGATATTACAAGAAATGGTGGTAAATGACTTAGGAAGGGTTAAATATAGAGAAAAAAATAATCAAAAACTTAGTGCAAAATACAGTTTTGCATCAGATATGACCCATTTGGACGTTCAGAGGCTTTACAGTTACCATGGAAACACCATCATCTTCTACAATGTTGATTCACCAGTAAAACCCATGGAGTTGGATCAATGACAGTGAATGGAAACACTTGGTTTATGTTCCATTATTGATAGATTTGACTGAAAAAGTCACTTTTTTCAGTTTTTTTTGCTTCTGATTTAATTACCATTGAATTTACTCTGAGCTTTTATGAACATGTACATGATCAGTGAATTAAATGTAGAAAAATACGTAATTTTCCACTAAACATGTAAAATACAGAAGATAATAAGCAATAAATGGTGATAAATCACGTAAAGGTTGAATCTAGAGAAATGTTCACAAAAGCATCATTGGGTCTTTAAAGGAAAACGTTTATATTCATGTTTAAAAAAAAAAATTAAAAAGGGATGAATACAAAAGAACCAGGATGAAATAAACAGACAGATACAGGCAGAGGAACACACGAGTGGAGAAACGGGGGAGGAGCATATGTTTGTTCCTCCAGTTACCTTCTGTACATAGAAACCATAAATATTAACACTCTGACACATGGAGTCCTTTTATTTACATATTTATAAAACTCTTATTTATTGTGATTGGTTTTGAATCTCAATCTTACCACATACTGAAAAAACGAGAAGGCACACTATGTTCCAGTGTTGTCCAGTAGAGGGCAGAATAGTCCAGGATCATAAAAGAGCATGAGGGCTTTAACTGTTCTAAAGCCGTCACTGACAAACAGGTATAATCACAGAAGTAACATGTGACAGTCATATTCTGATCCCAGTAGAATCATGTCACCATTTACATCTAAGGATATTTGTCCTTTTAAAAGACACGCCTCCATGCAGATAAGGACGCGGTTTTGTTCCGATGGTAAAGCCAATATGTGGTTTTATGTGAAATGGTTCAGTGGGCTGCATGTCTGGTTTGTGTGGTTCACATTATCAGCATATCTCACCTGAACCTTTGAAGAAGAGTTTGTTTACACTGAGTCTGTCAGATGTGTATCAGTGTTTCCCACAGAATTTTTGTTAGTCAAGGTGGTGTGGGGTTAACCGGTATCAAAGACACATGACTATCATCATTGGAAAGGATATACTTTACAGATTTATAAGAAATATGACACGAAACCCCTTTAAGTATACATTTTGGTAAAGAAACGTAAGAAATAACATTCACCATACAAAATCTTTATCTTTTCAGGACACTTAGTCAAGGTGGTAGGTGTTTGTTGTTAAGGTGGCCGCCTTAGCAACAAAGTGCTGGGGGAAACCTTGTGTTTATGGACAGAACAAGTCAGACTGACTTCAGTTATACAGTTATACAGTTGGACTTTTTATATGAAGCATTTTCAGAGTTTATAGCTGGTCTATTACTACTACAACTACTACTACTACTACTACTACTAAAACTACTACTACTGCTAAAACCTCAACCAAGGTAGTATTTGTACTTTTTTTTTTCCTCTGTCAAGGAGGTTATGTTTTTGCCAGGGTTTGTGGGTTTCTTTGTTTCTTAGCAACATAACTCAAACGTTATGAACAGATTTTGATGAAATTTTCAGGACACGTCCGCTCTGGTTTTAAGGTAATGTTAGTACTTTCCTCCACTAGATGGCGCTGAATGACCTCATATGTAGATCTGTGCTGCCATGCCCTATCTCACAATGATAAAGAGTCCTTTAAAAAAAATTCCTGGATCCAGATGGTGATCCGGATTGTTTCCTAAATGTAATCATCTCTTTCTTGACCCAGAGGGAACATATCCTGAAAATTTCATCAAAATCCGTCCATAACTTTTGAGTTATGCTTTTTTTTTTTTTAAAGTTGGTTTTCAGCTATTTCATATAGTTTTGCCATTTGGTAAAAGCATCTCTTACATGTGTAATAAAAATACAGTTTATAATTGGGTAAAGGTGGTAAAATGTGATGAATTCAACAAGAGAAAAATAACATCAGAGAAAACTGAGTCATGAAGTGTAAAGTTTATATCATCATAATAAGCAATAGAAAATACATTAATAGTGATCAAAAATAAATTGTGAAATGAATTAAAATGAATTAGAAATAAAACAATATCGATGTGAACCACAAAGACATGAACGACACCTCATGATTCAGGAGATGCATGTATGTGATACAAAACATAAAGTGCTTTTTCATGGCCACATGGTGGCACCATTGTATTTATAAAGAATTTACCCTTAACTTTAATTCAGACCAGTAAAATATTCATTTTTTCCCCCTGCAGACACAAACATGACCCATTTATAACCTCTGAGTGGAGGAAACACCACCAAATGATGCACACAGTCATGTTATAACAATCATATAGGAAGGAATAAAACCTATTTGGGGCCATAAGTGCTTTAGTGGCTCAGAGAATATGTTTTGGTTTCATGATGTGTGGCTTTAAACCTGCTCACATGTTTGCAGCTTGCATCCTTTCACAGCCATCATCACCCATCATAAAAAAAACAGAAACACAATAAAAAGAATCTCTTAAAGAGTAGACGCTCCACTTATCAGCTCAGTGCAATCATCAGGACCGACCAGTGTCAGAGGCGAGTGGACGATGGAGCTTATGGATGTGACTGTGGGTGTGACTCTGTAGCTGTTGGAGGTGGAGGAACATTATGTTCTGTATAAGCAGGGGGGAGATCGTCAGGCTTAAGTCCCAGCTGGAATACACAAACAAGCACAAAAAAGTGAATTATCAGGTTAATTACCAGGGGAAAAATGGCTGATATTTGATAGAAAAAATGATCCTTTACTTTTCAAATAATTGACATATTATTAAATAGTAAAAGGGATTTCTGCCCTCTTTAGTCATCCTTTATGCTTGGCTACTACTACTACTGCTACTACTACTACTACTGCTACTGCTACTACTACTACTACCATTACCACTACTATTACTACCACCACTACCACTACAGATACTACTTCTACTATTACTACTACTAAAGCTACTACTACTACTACTGCTTCTACTACTACTACTACCACCACCACATCCACTACTATTACTACTCCTAAAACTACTACTACTACTTCTACTCCTTCTACTACCACTACTACTACTACTACTGCTACTAAAACTACTACTTCTACTGCTTCTACTACTACAGATACTACTTCTACTATTACTACTACTAAAGCTACTACTACTACTTCTACTGCTTCTACTACTACTTCTACTCCTACTATTACTACTACTACTACCATTACCACTACTATTACTATTTCTATTTCTACTTCTACTATTACTACTACTAAACCTACTACTACTATTACTACTACCAAAACGACTACTACTGCTGCTATTACAACTACTCCTACTTGTATTATTACTACTTCTACTTCTTCTACTACTACTTGGTTTACTTATTAAAGAGGATATCAGGTGGTAGATGCCAGTGAACATGGCCCTGTCAGTTTTTTGGAAAACTGTAATGAGCCACCTGGCTTACAAAAACCAACGCTATTACAAATTCAAAGTTCCTCCTTTTTTTTTTCTTAACCCATAAAGACCCAAACATGCACCAGTGAACAAAAGCATCTACGTCTCTGCAATGTTTAATAGCCTTTGAGTCATTAATTTTTATCAATACATGTGTATAATAATTGGTGTAAAATGCAGTTTGTCATCTTTTCATGGTCATTAGATATGACCCATTTGGATGCTCAGAAGCTCCGTAGTTACCGTGGAAAATGTGTAATTGATTTTGAAAAAACACTAAATACAGTGGATTATATTATAATAAATGGTGATAAATCACCTAAGAAAATTTGAATAAAGGTAAGATGCTTGTTTTTACATTCAGATATTGATATTTTTGCTGAAAAAGTCAGTTTTTCTTCAGTTTCCTCATTTGTAAAATAAAAACCAGTGAATTTAATTTGAGTTTTAATGAACATCTGTATGATCAGTGAATTAAATGTAGGGGAAATACATGATTTACTCTAAAAGATACAAAATACGGAGGATAATATTATAATAAATGCTAATCAATCACTTACAAAAGGTTGAATTGAGAGAAAGATTCATTTAGGAACTGACCCAAAAGTAGCTCTGGGTCTTTATGGGTTAAAATAGTAATAACCCATGAGGGTCCAAACATCCACCACCAACCAAAACCATGCGCTGATCTAAACTTTTTAATACCTGTTGATCCACTAATCCTATCAGTACGTGTAAATAACTTGTGTAAAATACAGTTTGTCATCTTTTCATGGTCATGGATCTGATTTTCACTGGAAAATGCAAAATATGGAGGATTATTTTATAACAAATGTTGATAAATCAATGAAAATGTTCAATATAGAGAAAAAAAATCCTTTGGAACCTGGTGCAGAAGTAGCACCGGGTCTTCATGGGTTCAAGAATGTTATAAATATCAGTTGTAGGGGCAGTATTTCAGGATCATCAATAGTTTTTGGTTTTACCTCATTGTAGGCTGGTGGGGGTCCACAGTACATAGCAGAGGCGTACTGTGGGGGTGTGAGGGTTTCACTGTATCGAGCCCCACTGAAACTGTCTTCACTGTCCTGTGAAATGCCTCTAGGAAAGGGGATGAAATATATGGGAGGGGGCCGTCCATCCTGCTCGCAGCGTAACCGTGCCTCTCTTTCGATCTGCTCCTCCCTTAAGCGGCTGCACGCCCTGCAGAACGTCGTGCAGAACATGATGGAGAGACCAAAGGCCAAGAAGCCCAGGAAGATTCTGGAAGAAGAAGAGACGGAGGACGATGAAGATAATGGAGATGGAGAGACACAACCACAGAATCAGGTTGAAACAGGTGTTGCCAGGCACAACAAACCCCGCCCCCCACATGCATTTAATCTTATTTTAGCATTGATCCGGCTGATGTCATCATGTGTATGGCGATATCAGCATTTCAATTTCCTCTATTTATGTGCCAAGTTTGATGTAAATTTTGAAACAGCATCGATGTTTTTATAGACATTTGAAATTTCGCCCAGTCTAAGTAAAAGGGGAAAACAGAATTTAAAAAATTTTAGAAAAAATATAAACTTTGACCAACTTTTCCCAAAATGTAACCACATCTATTGTGAGTCACTGGCTATCTATAAACCCAATCTGGCATGAATTCAACCAATAATTTTGTTGCTACAGACATCTGAATTTTCGACTATTATAAGTAAATAGGAAAAAAAAAAGATTTGAAAAATTCATAAAAAATGTAAACTTTGACCTGCTTTTCCCAAAATGTAATGACCGCTATTCTGAATCACTGGCAATGTATAAACCCAATTTGGTATGAATTCAATCAATAGTTTTGCTGCTATAGTGTTAACAAACAAACACAGAAAAAAGCAAACCAAACCAAAAACAATACCCCTTCACCTGAAATCACCTGAAATAGAGAAAGAGTGGAAATACAAACAAAAAAGTGTAACATGAGGCACTAAAATGCAACAATCATCAGTACATTTTAACACACCTACAGCACAGATGGTGTACACTATGGAATTTACTCGAAATAACTTTACATTTAACGAGACTAAAGTCTCCTCTTAAGTTCTTTTTATTTTTTTTCACATTGATTTTGAATAAATAATTTTGAATAAATAAACTTTGTTGAAGAAGAACAGTGTCTTACTCTAGAATAGGGATTTCCATCACCATTACAACAGGTGTTGGTGGAGCAGAAGAGTAGATGAGTCTGAAACTTTCAAAGACAAAAGAGGAAGCAGCAAATATCAGTCACACTTAGAGTATTTCACAATTTTCTATCTACATATACCCACTTATCATGTTAATGCGTTATACACTACTCACAATAAGTTAGGGATATTATTATTTACATGAGTGCTTTATTTGGTCTGAATTTTAATGAAACAAGTAAAAGTTCCCTTTGATATGTCTAATACTGAATGAGAAGAAACACCATTTTCATTAGTTTAATATTTATTTCCCCCAAAATTAAGACAATAACAAAGATAGCCCCAAATAACAAAAAAATGACAATGCCAGTAGCTGTTGTCAGTGTTTGCAACATTTGCCGCAATAACCGCTTGACAGTGACGTCTCATGCTCCTCACTAGCCTTATGATGTTGTTCTGAGGCAACGTGCTTCCACTAGTGCTACATGTAGTTCTGCCAGGTCACGTGGGAGGTGGGGTACGATCATCCAGTCTCTGCTTCAGCTGGTCCCAGACCTGTTATATGGGGTTCAGGTCAGGGGACAGTGCTGGCCATACTGTATTTATTTGTTTATTTAGATGGGACAGTGCATATTAATGAACATTAAAATCATGTAAAAATGCCGGATTGTGCTAATTTTCATCCGTAGTCCCAGTAACACAGAACAAATTTGGACAAACAAACATAATGAGTAATACAGGCACAAACAGAGAAGACGACATTTGAGGGACGCATATCATGATGTACACAGATTACAGTACGGATTGATGGACAAGTTTAAGGAAAAAGTGCATTGGAGCAGGATAAAATGACAAGTGCTAAAGTGCATAGGTGCCAGTTTGTATTGCACAAGTCCCCACGCTCAATTGCAGAACCAGAAGTGTGTAAGTATTGTACTGCGTGTGACACATAAATACATTAAGTAAACACAACTAATGAATAGAAATAGAAATAAAACAGTAACAAGCAGGAATATGCACAGGAGTATTGTGTTAGATTGGTACACATAACAGGCGAGAGAGACACTCCGACTTCCTGAAATGGAGCTGTGACAATTCTGGCAGGATGTGGTGGAGCATTGTCATCCATGAACAGAAAGTTGGGGGTGTGCTGGTGGAACTGGGGGATGATGATGGGCTCTGTGATGTCTCTGAGGTAAGAACGTGCAGTGACGACCATCATTTCAGTGCAAGGTGACCCGATACTCATCAGTGAACAGGACGGTAGACCACTGCTACAATCACCAAATCTGACTGGTGATGCCTGCCCTGGCTGTTGCACCTCCTCCACCGAAGCGAACCCTGGGGACCATGCTGACCTCGGCGTATCGCTCACCTCGCCTTCCCCAACAACGCTGACGACCATCATTTCAGTGCAAGGTGACCCGATACTCATCAGTGAACAGGACGGTAGACCACTGCTGCGTTGTCCAGGTCACATGGTCTTGTACCCACTGCAAACATTCACGGCGGTGTCTTGGTGTCAGTGGAGTCACCTGCAACGGTCGTCTGGCGTTTAAGCCGAAGCTGTGGAGTCGGTTGCGAATGGTTTGTCTGGAAACCCTAGTACCCCTCACACCTGGTAAACGGGCCTGCAGCTGTATGGCAGTTACATAACGATGCCGGAGTGCATAGGTCCTCAGGTACTGGTCATCGTTGCGGTCTGTCACTTATGGGGCTCCACTCCTGGGTCTGTCACGAGTTCTGCCAGTTCTGTGTCTTGATGCAAGTCTGCTGGTGACACTTTGAGACGCACCAAGTTCACGAGCAACAGCTGACTGCCTGCCACCGACCTGAAGGCGCGCTATGGCCAGGTGGCGCTGCTCACCTGCTGGTCTTTTTTTTTTTTTTTTTCCAAACCTGATAATGTCAAACTTGACAGATAATGTAATATATATATATGTGTTCATTTTCAGTCCAAAGTTCTACATTATGTGTTTTGAAAATCTAAGGCTGTTAAAGGTGGGGTGGGAGATGTTTTTTGGCACATATTTTACCATTTGGCTTGAAAATCTCCCCACAGTTGCGTTGCGAGCAATAAAATAGAAGGTTTGGGAAAAAAACGAAAAAACCTTGGTTCACTCTACAGTGTAATATCAACGAAAAACACCAACCAATCGCGACAAACTGGTTTTGGTTCCGTATTGGTTCCTGAGAAGTCAATCAAACTTT
>JAQQZY010000029.1:34435452-34453973 GCA_030068375.1 Ostorhinchus rueppellii | reverse complement strand
TATTATTATTATTATTATTATTATTATTATTATTATTATTATTATTATTATTATTATTATTATTATTATTATTGTACACAGTAGGCAATATAAATATACAGTATATAAATATACCCTGTATAGTAATAATAGATATCCATCTGTCTTTCCATCTGAGAATTTTGTCCAACAGATTTCTATTCACTTCTTTTCAAATGTGACATGCATGGTCTTTACCACTAGAGGGGTGTAGTGCACAGTTTGATGGTTGAATTTCAATTTTGGGAGTTTTTACAAATTTTTGAACATTTCAACGTAGACAATTTGTCCAACTAATTTCTCTGATACTATTTCCCTGATTCCATTCATATTTCACACATATCTGCTTTACACATGCCTTCCTCTCAAGTTCTTGCATTTTTTTTTATAAATTTTTGAAAAGTTTTTGAAAATATTGAAAGTTAAGACTCAAAATGAATCCCTGACTTGTCAGTGAGCAGCAGTGTCAAAGTGTTGTGTGAGCGGGTGGGGGTTTTGGTAAACTCTGCTTACTTTTTCACTTGTTTCCATCATTTTTGGACACATGTTACTGAACCAACACCAGATCAGAACACTGACCCTACGGACCTGCACTATTGACACCAGGCATGATGGATAATCACTCTGGAACAGGGTCAGTCATCAGACCATATGACCTTTATCCATTAAACATGGATGCTTCTATCAATCCGGGGAGTTGATGGATATTTCTTTCAAAACTATGGCAATTTAGAAAATTTTTTAAATTATTTTCAAATTAAATTCATTGTAGATATCTGTGCAGTCAGACCTTGTATAAATGCATAACTGAACATCCATTAACAGCTGTAGCGTAACATAAGAGGGCTAAAAGCCTCTTAGATTGTGTGTGTGTGTGTGTGTGTGTGTGTGATATAGTGTAATAAATAATAGATTAGTTGGAGGAACTGTTTCCTTTATCATTCAGATGTGAGGCTGAGACTAATGAAAAATCACTTGAAATCAGTTTATTCCCCAAGATTGGACTTGTGGGAGTGAGTATTGGAGAGTTCATTAAATATAGATGCATTAGTCATTATTTTATTTACTCAGATGCACAAAGTATGACAAGGAAATCCCAAAATCTTAAGGTTCTCATTTAACATACCACTTGTGGAGATCAAAATACCCTCACAAAAAAAAGAGAGATGATGCGTGTATAGGTGAAAAATAAAACCAGCCACTGATGTCACAATTGACCTTTCATGTTATTGGCCTAATGTTTTGTCAGACGTTTAAAAGCCACAGCCCTTTTGTACTTGGGAGACTCTGGAAGTGCAGTCTGTTGTCTGTATATTCTGGTATATGTAAAAAAATATACTTGCTTCAACTCTGTTTGTGTAACTGTTTTTTTTTTTGTTTTGTTTTTTTAACAAACTATACTTTGTAGAATTTAACACACACATTTACAGGGATTATGATAAAGCAATAACTATGTAATTGTACATTGTGTGTGAGAGGCAGTACATTCTATATCAACAGCTGTAAACATCTCTGTTTTCCTGTCTTTTCAGATCCTAAGGATCCCATCGCCATCGAGAGGCTTAACTTAATGAACATGGCCAAACTGAGCATCAAAGGTCTCATCGAGTCTGCTCTGAACCTGGGTCGTACACTGGATTCCGACTATGCACCTCTGCAGCAGTTCTTTGTGGTGATGGAACACTGTCTGAAACATGGATTGAAAAGTGAGCGTCAAACACCTGCATCCTGTCACACGTCTAATGGAACGACAGCAGCTCATCTGTAAAATCCCAAACCCATTTTATTTAACACGCAGCAATGAAAACATACTACATAAACTCTACATTTAGTCACTATAAACACAAATTCCCGCTGATTAGGGATGGCTGTTGTTAAGATCTTATCGATACTATTACTCTTATCAATCCAGTACTGTAACAGTGCTCTTATCGGCTCTTGTTTTCAGACTGTTTAAAGTTGGAGTAACTGTACGAATTTGGAGCAGAATTATTTGCTCTATTTTCTCAGCTTAAGCCTCCATAATTCATATGTAATTAATATTCTTTAATAAGAAAGTGAAAAGGTGTTGTTTTCAATTAATCACTCTCATACATTCAGATTTAAAAAAAAAAAAATAGTTGTAGTTTAACCCATAAAGACCCAAACATACACTGGTGACCAAAATCATTTACTGTTGTAAAAAGTTAAATACTCATCGATTCACGAATCCTATCCATACATGGAAATAATTGGTGCAAAATGCCATTTGTCATTTTTTCATGGTCATCAAATATGACCCATTTGAATGATCATAGGCTCTGGAGGGAACAGGGAAACACCGTCATCTTCTACAACACTGATCCACCAGTAAAACCAATGGAGTTTGATCAGTGACAGTAGATAGAGACACTTGATTTTATGTCCAGTTAATGTTATATTTTACTGGAAAAGTCACGTTTTCCTCCATTTTCTGTGTTTTACATATAATAACCCTCAACTTTAATTTGAGCTTTTATGGACATCAAACATGATCAGTAAATTAAATGTAGGAAAAGACATGATTTTCCCTTAACAATGCAAAATAAGGACTAAAATATTATAATAAATGGTGATAAATCACAAGTTTAAAATGGAGAAAAAATCGTTTGGGGACTGCCACAAAAGTAGCACTGGATCTTTATGGATTAATAGTAGAGTGAAATAAATATCCTACATAATTGTTTACTGCAGATAAAAATGGTCTTCATCATATTTATGTATAAACCTGTAAATACAGGCCTGTCAGTATTTTAACAGCGGTGGTTTTCCTCCCACTCAGAATCTGTGACAGATCAGATGATGTTCTGACCATTTCACCTTAAGTTTATGAACCGACTTAGTGAAACAGTCAGCATCAACATCATCACTAACTAAATTAGTGGTACAAAGTGGAAACAGGGCGGATGAGCTTTGAGGTAAACATCGTTTCTCCACCTGGATTTGTCAGACCCCCCCAGAGACCTGAGCCCAGGTCTATTACCTGGGCTGGAAAATCACCCAAATGAGTCACAAACATCCGAGTCAGAAATGGAGTAGGAGAGAAACATTAGCCAAACTTTTCCATTTTTCTTTTTCTTATTTTCTATTTTTCTTCCTAGAGCACTGTTGGGAAAACAAGTAACATTATAGTAACATTCAGTGACACTCCAGTTTTTAATAATTTGGCCCTGGGGCCCATTTAGAGCATGGGTTCAGTACTCATCCCTACACCTGCACCACGATTAAATAACTTAAATTATGTTAAAATGGACAGCATGCTAAAACATCACTGAAATTAGTATAGTTTATCTCTACACTTGAAGCTTGGAATCCATTGATCCGGATTTGTTTAAAAACAAATTTAAATATTGATGTTTTTGTATATCTTTGGTCCCTTATTTTTTCAAACTAAACTACAAGTTGAAATACTATGTAAAATATTTCTTTCTTCAAAGAATCAACTCAGAACAGAAAATTTTTAGGCCAGGGTAAGGGAAAGTGTAGTGATGAAGAAGGCAGGGAATAGGGTTAGGATTAGGTTCGGGTCAGGCTGATCACAGTCAAAATGCTGAACATGGCTACTGTCTCACTTAGTATGAACTATAGTCAGTACAACGGTCACTGATCTGAAGCCTCTCACCTCATTCCATCTGTCAATCCTCAGCAAAGAAGACATTTCTTGGTCAGAACAAGTCCTTCTGGGGTGCACTGGAACTGGTGGAGAAGCTGACGCCTGAAGCAGGAGAGATCACTGCCAGTGTAAAAGACCTGCCAGGTCTAAAGTAAGTCCCACCGATCAGGAGTTCAACCATGGAACCAGATATTCATCAATAAACTGGAGGCTTTCTCATTTAAATGTATGAAGTCATACACACATATAGTCGATTAAATACAGTTCGAGGCAGTATACTAACCCTGTTTTGTGTGACAGGACTCCTCTGGGCAGAGGCAGAGCCTGGTTACGACTGGCCCTGATGCAGAAGAAACTGTCTGACTACATGAAGACCATCATCAACAGAAAGGACCTGCTCAGGTCAGTCGTACAATAACAACGGCCATTTTTGGTCGTGGAATTCTCTATAATGGATTTTTTTTCTATTATACGTATATGTGTTATATATTTGTACCGCTTGTTTGTCTGTGCAGTGAGTTTTATGAGCCAAATGCACTGATGATGGAGGAGGAAGGAGCAGTGATTGCAGGACTGCTCGTTGGACTAAATGTCATTGATGCTAATCTGTGCATGAAGGGAGAGGACCTGGACTCTCAGGTGAGGTGATCCTACAAAACCAGAAAGGTTCACTGTGATATTTAAGCTTTTTTAATTAAAAAAGTTGTAGAAAATACACCCTGTGATACAGAGATTTCACCATGTGGAAAGGTAGGAGGTTAAATATGTGATGACAGATGGGATTACTAGTTCAGATGTTCTCCCACTGTTCTACTCTGTGACTCGTATAAGTTTCAGATAAGCTCGTAAATGTCATCTCTCCTCTACAACCTTGTCCTCTATCTGTAGATTTATTGTTCTGATTTGGACAGAGTGCAGAGAGCAGCACAGTGATGGTTTTATGTTACTATAAAGCTTAAAATGAGAACCCAGCCCTTTTTTGAATCTGATGCAAAAACAGATCTGGGCCATCTGTTTCTGTAAATTAAATTTAAGTTTTAGCTGTAATCCAGTCGAACCTCCGTTTTGTCTCATCATACCGCTATAAAAACTGAATACACACTTAGGCGTTCTTTTCTGGTTTAGGAATCTCTGCCTCACCCACTGTTCACTGTCAGACTGGAAACTGATCCAGAATGACTGGGAGGACTGGCACACGGCCACTTCATCAGCATTTTAAGCACTAACTCTGTTTCATACATAGAAAATACAGAGAAAACCTCCTGTAACATGACAACAACTGTACATCTAAGACAGAAAACGGGGTTCTTTATTTAAACTGAATCAAATGTGCCACGTTCAGATGTCCTGAACATCCCAGTGGTCTATACATGAGGTGTGACCTTCAGGGGTCAGTACTGAGTTGTGTTTGCCTGCGTAGAAGTGGAGGGGAGCTGCTGTGTGCTCTGGATTATCACTGATTTGTATGTTCTAAATAATGTCATGCAGGTGGGGGTGATCGACTTTTCCATGTACCTGAAAGATGGAGGACACAGCAGTAAGAGCACAGAGGGGTGAGTCCTGCTTTGTCCTCAACTCGCTAAAGATTGTTTCAGGCTTTTACAATATCAAAATTCTATTTAGAAGGGGAAGTGAAGTTGTTTGGAGTACCTATTTTCACTCATGTTGGTGAATAAACATAAATGTATAACATGATTTCAAATAATAATTTTATTTTTTTATCACTGTAGATTAAGACACAGACACCATCACAAAACAGCCTTTTACCTCCGCCAAGGAGGTTATGTTTTTGCCGGCGTTTATCTGTTAGTCTGTTTTTTGTGTTCAAAATAACTTGAAAAGTTCTGAACGGATTTGAATGAAATTTTCAGGAATTGTTAGAAATCGGACGAGGAACAAGTGATTCCATTTTGGTGGTGATCTGGATCACCGTCTGGATCCAGGAATTTTTTTTAATGTTTCTTTATCATTGGGAGATAGGGCATGAGGTCACCTGTACATTCAGTGCCATCCAGTGGACGAAAGTACAAACACTGCCTTGGCGGAGGTCTGCACTGTCTGAGTGCTTTTGTAGTTATTTTATTTTTTTTATCACTGTAGATGAAGACACAGACACCATCACAAAAACAGCTTTTTATTAAATGAGAAAAATAGCAAGAATCAAATTCTGTAAAAACGTCTCTACCAGACAAAATGCAGATGTTCTTAACTGTGACTCTACTCTACATGTGACGCACACACATTACATTGGATCGAACTGCAACTGAACTGACTGTGTTGAACATGCGTGTTTTTCCAGGGATGGTCAGATCACAGCGATCCTGGATCAGAAGAACTA
Source organism: Ostorhinchus rueppellii (assembly GCA_030068375.1). Taxonomy (NCBI): domain Eukaryota; kingdom Metazoa; phylum Chordata; class Actinopteri; order Kurtiformes; family Apogonidae; genus Ostorhinchus; species Ostorhinchus rueppellii. The sequence goes on along the minus strand of JAQQZY010000029.1, from coordinate 34,447,986 downwards.
TGTGGAGGAGCTGAACAGGCATTTAAGGTTTGTTTCTGTTATCTGAGTGAATCCGACTCCATGCTTTGGTCTGCAGCTGTGACTGATAGGATGTTTGTGTGTATTTACAGCGCGTCAGTAAATAACCTCCAGGCCAAAGTCGACGCTCTGGAAAAGTCCAACACAAAGCTCACAGAAGAGGTAAGACTCATCTGAAATGACACAGACATTTAGTTTTTCAGCAGATTTGTTTTTGTTTTAATAGTTTCATTTGTCTTTTTTTATTTCATTGAATTTTACTGCCGAATAAGTCTATTTTTTTGTACATTTTCTAAGTTATTTTATCACTGTCCTTTATGACAAGAAAACAAAGCAGATTTTACCCGGTATTTTAATTAGTTTTACATTGTTTGTTGTCCTTCAAAAAAAGTTTTATCTAATTAACGCAACTATCTTGTAGTCTTATTGATGGGTTATTTTTTGTGCTTTTGTTAGCTTGCAGTGGCAAATAACAGGATCATTACTTTACAAGAGGATGTGGAAAGAGTAAAGGAGGAGAGCTCATATCAGCTGGAGTCCAGAAAGGTTAAAACAATAGCAAACACTCAACTTCTTCCACCATGTTTTCTCCTCAAAATGAAAACGGTAGAATTTAATAGTTGGCACTTAGGTCTTTTGCTCGATTTGACTCGAAGTGTTTCCTGTCATCTCCAGGCCTTAAGAAGTGACTCTGCAGCAGATGGACAGACGCTGGGCGAAACACGCAAGCAGCTCAAAGAGGAAACTGTGCTGCGATTGGTACGTTTGCTTTAAGTCTTTTACACCACTGTTCCAGCAACTTTTTTACCTGGTAAAAGAATTCCTGGTAATCGGTGTGGTTTGCGTTTCCGCCTCAAAGTTTTCGGAATTGTATGCAAATGAGGTTCAGCTGTTTCCAGTTTCCAGACTCAATTTTGCTGAATTTCTTTTGAGGGTATTTGGTATTCGATGGGGTCTGGGCTTATTATCCAGAGCCTATTCAGATAGACACACAGATAATTGCGACGCATTTGTAGGAGTGAGATGAATACGCTGAAGAGGGCGTATTTGTCAAATGGTTGTCGTTGTGGTTGTCAGTGACCTCTTGTAGCTTCTTTTGTGTTGCTCCATTTTACAAATCTTGTAAAAATGGAATAAATACGTTTACAGCTGCATACTGAGTATAGTGGGTGAATATATGTTTGGAAGCGTGTTCCACCAATCAGTGTTGTTCAGCACATAGCCCCGCCCCCAAGAACTCCGGGGAGTCTGAAAAGTCCAAGTTTTTTTACTAGGTAATTTCACTGGAAATGCAGCCACGTTTTTGAACTGTGCTGGTAAAGTTACAGTTCCTGCAGGGGAAAAGGAGTTTTTGTTATTTTCATAGGGCAGTGGTTAGCCCTGTGACCTGAGGAATATAGCCATGAGTCTAGGGTTTGATTCCAACAATGAATAGGAGGGATGTTTGAGTGGAGTTTGCATGTTGTCCTTGTGTCTGTGTGGGTTCTCAGGGTCCCTCCCACCATTCAAAGGCAACAATAACAGGTTAATTTTCTTGTAGATGTGACAGTGAATGGTTGTTGTTCTGTATTTGTCGACCTGTGATGAACTGTGATGATAAACTCCACCCCCATAACCTTACTGAGGATTAAACAAATGCGAAAATGAATGAATGTTATTTATATACAGGGGAGTATTTAAGACGTACAGGAGTAGTAGTTAAGAAATAATACTGAAATAATAATGTTACGTTTTCAGAATTTTAGAGTTGACTTTACTTTATTGATCCCACAATGAGGAAATTCCCTGGTCAGGACACCAACAGATTTAAGTGCCAGAAAAAATGCACATAAAGATAGTCCAAAAGTCAAACGTTATAAAAAAATAATAGTAGTAAATAATAAAACTCAACAGGCTGTATTCATTTTGGCATAAGACAAGAACACAAACTGAACTGAATTTACCAGAATAAAGTTGGAATATTACAAGAGTAAATGTACAAATTTCCAAGCATTATGTCAGAATATATTGAGACAAATGTTGGCTCAGCAGTAAAACTACACATCAAATACAGACTTTTATTCTCAAACATATATTTTCAGTATTCTAGACATTTCATCATGTCATTCCAGCTCATGTTAAAGTTGTTGGAGGTGTGTGTCCAGTGCAGTCAAACCTCTGATGTGCATGTGTAGGATGTGGAGAAGGAGCTGGAGGTACAGATTGGCATGAAGCAGGAGATGGAGTTGTCCATGAAGATGCTGGAGAAGGACATCTGTGAGAAACAGGATGCTCTGGTGGAGCTTCGACAGCAGCTGGAAGACCTGAGGGCCATCAATCAGCAGATCAGCCACAAGACACAGGTAATGGAGGCTGCCACAGATCAGTACCATCACCATCCACATCTGTCAACATCACTGTTTACACACAGCAGCTGACATTTGACTGATGGTAGGGGCTGGTGTTCATCTGTTGCGTTTGATTAAAAGTCACTCCGTACACTCACATGGTTGAATTTGTACCGACTCAGTGTTGAAGAGTGAGATGAAAGACTTACAGATTGAAAAGACTGAAGTTTATTTTATCTAGATAATAACATCAGGCCACAATTTCACAATCAGAGCATCCCTAATGAAAAGTAATACTGCATTATTTTAACCATTGCAAGTTTAGAAGACATCTGGAGCGAAAAAGGACTGAGGTGTGACGACCTGTTCTGACCTGGGGGACCTCGTGTACGTCTGTTCTATTCAGTCCATCAGGATGGGATAAATAAAGGACTTTACATGGAGGAGCGTGACATGTAGACAACGAATCGAAACAGAAAAGCCAAATATACACCCAAAAATATTTGAAATTAACCATGTGACTTTGCAACAGCTGTGATTCTTATTCACAAAAGCACTGGAATATATTGAACATTGTTGTTACAGAAACTCTTCCTTGTGCTGATAGTCCAGCTGTTAGTTGATTTCTACCACATTCACACTCTACAGTATTTTTATCATTTGTGTTTCATATTAAATGCTGTGAAACACTAGACATCAGGTGGTCCCGCCGCATAGTTGTCACATGACATCAGTTTGATACAAGTGATTGGCTGGTGTGAATGCTCAGAAAACAGGAAGCAGAATGTTTTAGTAGTTTGTACACTGAAAACTCTGGGAACTCTGGGAAAACTGAGGAAACAAGGTACACTGATGACACTAGGAACACTGGGGACACCGAGGACACAGGGAACAATGGTGGACTCTGGAAACATTGGGGAGTAAATTTGCTGTTAAGTACTTTTAAATGAACAAATGAATAAGAAAATGCCAAACCAGGCAGGCTCACGTAGAATTAAGTTTAGAGACGACGTCTGAAATGACTGAAAATGACCAGAGACGACTGCTCCTGTTCTGAGGTTGAAAGAGAGCATGGAGATTGATGTGGTTCTGTGTTTCTTCAGAGCGCAGAGGCCAGTTCTAAACAGAAGAGTGAAGTCATTGCCCGCCTGGAGGAGAAAATCAACCAGATGACCGGGACTGTAAAACAACTGGAGAGCAGGTGAGCATCAATGTACAAACACAGTCATGGGCCTGAAAAACAGGCAAAAATTATGGAAGTTGATTTGCATTTCCCACACCCTTTTGGAAATGTATTGAAGTTTAAATGTTTTAAGGATACAAAGTCCTCAGCTTCAGATTACAAAATGCAGTGTAAATTTAACCAAATGCTGTGAAATTCTCACCACATACATCCTGATCAATGGGTTTAAACCCAAACCTTTCACTGGAATAAATGACACTGAGTACTGAAGCAGTGAAATTAATTAATTCCATGTTTTTTTCCCCTTTATTCCTCATGTTTGAAGCTGATATTATTAGCACGTTCATCACCATTTGCCATGAAAAGATTATACCCGAATTTTATCTGCCAGGTTTAGCCTGAAGAGAAATGATAAGAAATGGAGCTGATGTGGTGCTTTTCCTTGCATTATGGAGAGCAGAAGTGCTGTTTAGTTTCCATATAGACTGTGAACGGCCATGGAAAATACTTAAGATCTTGGCTGTAAAGTGTGAGGCTGTGATCGCACTGTTGAGTTTGTCTTTATTATTTCCTTTTATATGACTTACCAACAAACATGTCTTACTGTCGTCTGTGTCAATGTCCCCTCTTCACCTTCATTCTCATTATTTCTTTGAATTCTGCTTCTTTGTGTCATTGAACTGAATCAGTGAGAAACATTTGGTGAAACAGGCCAGAAACCTGAACTCAGCTGCAGGGAAGCTGCTCCAGCTGCAGCAGTAACATGAACAAACACATCCAGCCCTGCCTAATATAGACATAACCAAACTAGGATGGTTCTCTTTTTCTGTACGATGCTCCTTATGTTGTCAAAAATCCGTTTAAAAAAACATCTTCCCACAAACCTCCTGCAGTGGCTGTCCAGCATCAGCTTTGAGTAGTGTGGACTCTTCCATCCTTTTAGCGGCCCTTAATCCTTGGGTTCTCACATTTACACTTTCAGTTGTTCCTTCAGCCAATGCTTTTTCCGGCAAAGTTAAGAGAAATGGACAGTTCAGAGATTAGACGGGACTGTTGATTTCACATGCCAACAAATACATCCTGGATATTCCGAAGGTAGTGGATTTGCTGTGACATTATCCCAAAGAATTAAACCGCTGCCACAGACTGTGCGTCAACCTTTTCAACAAGAGACTTAACTGAATAAAGAAAATCTGAACTGACGGTCAGTGTCGCATACCACACATTTTTTTGTTGTCAGTTGCTAATTCAAGTCAAAGCGTATAAAGGCCTGGACAGGAGCACGGTGAACGGAGAGGGACAAAAATGGCAAAATTAATTTATTAATTTTGAACTGTATGTGAACATGACCTTGGTGTAAACTGTAGTAATCATTAGGCTAATAAAACAGTAAACCAACATGGCCTGCTTCATCTTTATTTCACTGTCTTTCACTCTTTCAGACTTTTTTTGTTTTTTTTCATTATTCTTTTAACCATGTTTCTTTACATTAAGTTTTTGTTTTACCATAAGTTTGTGTAACAACCCCCACCCTCCCACCCCCAAACCAGATGCAGACAGGTTGAGAAAGAGAAGGATCTGGCTTTAGAGGCCAACCGCCTCTTTAAGCAGGAGTTTGGAGATAAAATCGACAGTCTGCAAGAGGAGGTGGAGCAGCTCCGAAAACACAGGTAAAGTCTGAACATGTTTTTTAAAAAAAAAAAAACCCACTCACCACTGGGTTTATTCAGCAGCTCAGCTGTTCATGGGAAGGGCCTGTGAGTAACTTTGTATTTCATCAGTGTAGTAGTGGTGATACCTTTCCTCTCTGAACAAAGCTTTTTTTATTTACTCTCTGCAAATCTCTAAAATTTCCCCCTGAGTCCATATCAAGCCTCTTTTGCCAGAATAGAATAGAATGCAAACAGATTACAATAGGACAGTGGCATCTACCTGTTCAATGCTATAAGGTGATTCTGTAAGGCATATTAAAGTTGGATTGTGGTCGTGGGTTTTAATTGACATTGTCTTTGTGCTTTTAGGTCTAAACTGGAGCAGGAGTTGAGAAGGATCAGTACACCAGGCAGGGACAGGAAACAGCCCGACAACATGGCAAAAGTAAGTTTCAGACAAATGGCATCAGTTTGGGAGAAACAGTGTGAGTTTGAGATCTCAACTCCCACCTCCGACACCGCTTCGACCACATTTCAAGGGAGACTGGGGACATGGAGTCTGAATGGAGCATGTTCAGCAGCTCTATTGCCAGTGCAGTTGTGCTGAGTTGTGGTTGCTGGTGCCTGTCATGGCAACAAGCCCCAAACCCAGTAGTGGACACCAATGGTAAGAGGTGGCGTCAAGCTGAAGGAGATCAGTGGAGATGCTGACCTTATTTGGGGATATCACTTGGTTGAAGGACTACTTCAAGATTCTCCCAAACCCTGCCTTTTGTGGTAAAAGCAGAGCCCCGGGAATCTGGGACGGGCTCACCCATCACCCAGGCTGAGGTCCTCAAGGTAGTGGAACAACTCCTTGGTGGCTGAGCCTTGGGGATGGACCCAAGGCATGCTGGAGGGAGTATACATCTTGACTGGCCTGGGAATACCTTGGAATTCCCCTGGAAGAGCTAGAGGGGGTGGCTGAGGAGAGGGAAATCTGTGCTTCTGTACATAAGCTGCTGCCACCAAGACCCAGATAAGGGTCTAGGGAGATGGATGGATGGATGTGAGTTTGAGACAAATGGTATGAGTTTGTGATGTCTGCGTCCTTAAACTGGATGCTTTTCCAACAGAGTCTCCCAGAGTCTCTGTTGATGAAGAAGGACAGTGATCAGTTCCACCAGGGACAGGAGGACAAATCCAGTCTGGGCTCCAGTTTGTACGTCCTTTACACTATCAGCTTTGATTACAGTTATAAACTATGGAGAAAACATCATTTTTTAATGCCTCTTTGTCTTCTTTAGGTCTTTGTCACAGCACGAGGATGAACAGGTGAGGTTTCACCACGTGTGGAAACATGGATGGATTTAAAACTGTATGGATCCTTCCTCCTCCAACTCCTTTAACTTCATCATCCTGCTCCTTCATCCTTTTTAAAGTAATCTTATTTGCGAGGTCACAAATTGAGAAAATGTGTATGTTTTTGTGAGCTGTAAGCATTTGTGTGGTAAAATAACTGACTGTTTTTAATGAAGCCCCTACTTAAATACACCACATTTGTAGACACGTGTCAGGAGACGATTTACAAAAAGTCTCTTGGACCAACATCCTAAACCCAAACAGGAAGTCAGTCATTTTGGTCTGAGTATGGTTTCTGTCTGTTTTTGCTGTTTACAGACATTAACATTGTGACAGAAAATAATATTTAACTCTATCAAATGAAGCCTGAAAGCTGTCCAAACCTGATGAGCACATTAAAAATCCAAACCCCGTCCCACATGAGTTCAAGTGCGATCCAATCCACTTGCTTGTTGCAGCTTTAGTTGAATTTCTTCCAGATTAAACCATGCAAAGACCATTTTTACCACCTTCATTTTTCTGTCATGGGTCACATTTAACTAGGATGCAGTTATTAACTAAAAAAAAAACCCGACACAGCGCTAAATGAGCCAAAGATTTCCTGGAATTAATCCTATCATTGTTTATTTGATCAGGAGGAGTTGGTTGTGGAGGTCAGTCCGCCTTCACACTGCACCAGATGTGAACATCCAGACTCCCTGATGAAGGTTAAGGTGCGAACATGGAACACTGTCCACTGTATTCATGCCAATCAGTGAAGGGATTATTGGGCTGTAGTTCCAATCCGGTGTGGAGCCACGGCATCGATTAATACTGTCATGTCTGTCAGAACACGGATGTATTGTTTTGTTTGTGTCCATGTTGGGGTTTCCTTTTTGTTACACATCACAGTTTAAAAAAAAAAAAAAAGACTTTAGAGTTTGACAAAGCGAAGAAAATAATCAACATGAAGTCAAACCTACTAGAAAGCATTATAGTTGACTCACAAATAATAAAGGATAAATGTGAGATAACAAGAAGCTTTAATGGACATTTTATATCAGCTTATTAAGCATTCAAACAAAGATAATTCTCACAATATGGAAAGCTGCTCATGTGCTGCCTCTGCTAAAAAGTGGACAGTAAGCAGATTTAAAGGGTGCCTGGAGTAACTTTTCATTGCTAGCTATCTCCAAAGATCACATCTGTACTAGCAGTTCTGTCAGGTGACTTGTGCTATAGCCCATTGTCAAATTGCTGCTGCTGTATGTTTTTTATTCTGCTCTTTTTTATTGTATCGATGAGCCTCTAGGCCAGACCTCAAAAAGAGGTTTGATCTCTTCTTGAACTTCCTGGTGAAAAAACAAAAGTTAAATAAATAAAAAGAATCTGCACACTTATCCATAATTACAGCTGTCAATCACATGTTTGGAGTTTTGTCTGTCATCTCTTTGGATGTTTATCTGCTCTAGTTTTGTACACAAAGATATGTCCATAATCATGGTCCAAAATTATGTCAAATCTTATACTGTTTTTTTGGAAAAGAAACATCTTTTTGAATATTTCAGAATTAAGTTAGTTAAACATCAGGGGCAGTACCGGTCAGTTCCATGCATACAGACTAACCTCCACACTGCAAGAGCAGCAACAAGACCCCGGAAAACTATTGGAAAACTCAAGGATCAAAGTACTGTAACTTTAAAATAACCAATATTTTTTGTTTGTTTCTGTAAAATGTTTCTGCTTCCCACTTAGGTATAGTTACGTAGCATAGGTTCAATACACACACAGGTCCTTCAACATGTAACAGACGGAACACAGGCGCTGTGGTTGATCCGTCCTCATTGTGTTGATGCTTGTTGTGTTTTGTGTTTCTGCAGATACAGTGCAAGAACTGCAATGGTGTTTTCTGCGAGAGCTGTGTGTCCTATGAGCTGCCTTTACCTTCATCCATTCAACCAGAGAGTGTGTGTGACGCCTGCTACTGTCAGTTACTGCAACAATATGCCTCCACCCCCACATGAAAACACACACGAGCTGATACACACCACCAACCAAAGTCACTTTATGGCTTGAACAAGTAAAAAATGTATAGCACTCAGAGGGTTAGGGGGTGTTGGGGTTTGGTATGATTCCTGATCGCCCTGCAGCTCGTTTTCACATATTCATGGTTAAACTAAGAACGTACTTTGACGACACTGTGGGAAAAGACTAGTATTAAAACAGCATCTCATTAATTTAAAACTGATTTTATATTGTCCACCAAGTGGATGATCAATGATGGTTATGATTTGAGAGGCAATATTTTAATCTTTACCAATGTTTTGTTTTTTGGTTTTTTTTGGTATTTTAACTCAAAACTGGACTCCACACATGTAAAGTAAAAAAAAAATAAAAAATGACATTGTCAAGGTTTGATGTTACATGAACTTTCATCACTGTAGCTTAAAGATTGAGGGAAAAAACTTGAAGTGTCAACTATATCAGTACATGAATCGTCAATTCCAATGTTTGACTCTTTTAATGAGTTCAGAAAAACAAACTACAAAGAAGAATTGAAGGTCAATATTTAAGCTTTATCATATGGTTATGAGAATCCAAATGTTCAATTGTATCTCCTAATTTATGGAGCAGCTCTTTGTTTTGTGAAGTTTCCAGAGCTGAATATTTTCTACAGATTTCTTTGTTGTTGCTGCTGTGTGTGAGTTAAGACTGGCATTAATGAAACAGATACAACTGCATCATCTCTGCATCAAACTACAGCTGTGGGTGGAAGCGTAGCTGATCAGTGCATTAGGGCATCTTTAACACTTGCATTAACATGAATTAGAACTTTGGGGCCTTCAGTCTTCAATGTCAACGCTAATTAACGCATTATGGAATATAATAAACCTTGATTCAATCTTATGTCTTTGTTCTCACATTTATTCATTAACACACCTGATTCTTTCCTAAACCAAAGCAACTATTTCAATAACCCTTTCAGCAGGAAACTGTTCCATTAGAAATCTGATTAAAGTGAAATGGCATCCCATCAAGGGGAAAAAAAAAAAATCAGACTGAACATCTTGTGAAATATCACTGATTTGTGTTAATCCTCATATTTACCAAGTTCCAAAGCTTAGAACTAAAGAACAAGGGCTACGTTAGTGACACCTCATTTAAAGATAACCTCTAGTTTCAGAAAATGTAATTTTTAAAAACAACTCGAACTCATACTAGTCCCATTAGTGTCAATCTGTACCCCGTTGATTCTTTCACTCATATTTTATTGCTCAAATACTGGAAAATAAACTTTAGAGACTTAACTATGGAGAGACCAAAGTTTTATTGCAGAAACATTCGTTTTTAATATCAAATGGTGGCTGTCGTCAATCTGGTGCAAATGAAGGAGTTAATGAGCTTTTCTCTGTAACTGATCAACTTCTCTGCAGTGAAACAGACACATTGACTTGTTCTGACATGAGGAATGTTTATTGTTCAATGTCCGGGTCAGTCTGTAGAATAAATACTATGGCATTGTGTGAGTGTTCGTCATCGGGATCGGCGTTTACCTGAAAAGGAAAAAAATAAGTTACTTCATGTTCATCCAGATTCTGAGTTTTAGACAGTGTTTGTCATTCAAAGCCATCATTTAAAAAAGCAGAACTTTGTTTGGCTTCATTCCATTAAAAATGTAGACTTCCTCCCTGGACCCATAAAGTCTGAACGTGAGTTAACTTTATTCATCTAAAATTAAATGGTGCATGATGCCTGTTAAGGGATCACAGGATGTTTGATTTATCAGTTTTCATTTCTAACCATGTAATTAAAAAAAAAAAAAAAAAGGTCAGGACAAAAAAATTTAAATAAAACTAGATAGATCTTTGTTTCTGCACGTTTCAGAGCATTTATTTTGTTAGTACACAGATTTGTGGGATTCACCAATGTCTGCTTATTTTTGCTCTAACTCCAGGTATGATATAATTTAGCAAACAAGTAAATCTTCACAACTAACCCTAAACCACAAACTTTTTTCTGATCTGGAACTGACCATTCAGACATATAGAGAATGTATTCAGATACTAAACAGTGTGAAGAACCACAGTGTCTCCACATCTACACCAGAAAACAGTTACTGAGCAAAATAAAACCGATGCTTCTTACCTTCCATCTGAGTCTGATTCAGAGTTCAGGTATAACTCAATATATCGTTCACCTACAGAAAAAGAGTTAAATATGAATAAACATGCAATAATAAACATTACTAGATATGAACCAGTACTGGACTAAACCGACCGACTATTGATCCAAACCAGGGAAATTCTGGTGTTCCAGCAGCAACAGTAGAAACATACAAGTTAAAATAAAATAGAATAAAGGATATATATATATATATATATATATAATAAAGACTACAAATATACAATAAGAGCTAACCTAAGAAAAAAAGATACCAGATGTGAAATGCACAGATAAAAAGATACGAACCAGTACTGGACTAAATCAGATACGAGCCAGTACTGGACTAAATCAGATACGAGCCAGTACTGGACTAAATCAGTGAACCTTCTAAACAAAGACATTGCTGCTCCATCACTAGCTGCATTAGTTTAACTTGACATCAAATAAAAACAGAATGTAAACTGATCAGACAGCATAAGGTCTGTTTAGATCATCTGAACCTGATCAGTTTAGTCATGATAACTCTAACCATATTTAACGTAGAATCACTGGAATATTATTATAATGCGAGTTTTGATCTACATCACAGGTGTCAAACTCCGATCTGGTCCTCGAGGGCCGGTATCCTGCATGTTTCAGATATTTCCCTCTTCCACCACACTTGGTTCAATTAATGATCAGCTCATCATTCTACTCTGCAGAAGCCTGATAATGATGGAATGGCTTCCAGGGGTGATGGAAGAGGGAAATATCTAAAACACGAAGGATACTGGCCCTCAACGACTGGAGTTTGACACCCCTGACCTACACTATCTCCATAATCAAGTGTTTACTTCAGTGACTCCTGCTGCTGAACAAGTGAAAAGCAAAGCTGATTCAACCACCAAACCACCAGGGCTTGATTTAAGATGAAAAACTATCTAATGAAACCCACTGAATAACACAGGATGGGACACAGAAACCAAACCACAGTGATATTATCCAGTGTCTCAGGTCCACTTGAACCCTTAAAGCCTGGACTCACCAATGTACATTCTGTCTTTGGACATGGCTGCTACTGCCTCCTGGTGGCAACTGAAGTAAACGTCGGCTTCTCCATTCGATTTGCCATTGTGGCCGAACTCCATCACGATTTTAGAGACCACCAGAGGAGAGAAGAACTGCAGTAGGACCAACAATAGAAGGTTATGTCCACATGTTTTCACACAAACCCAACCACCTGCAGAGTCATAACAGGATCCACCTGTACCTGTACAATCTGTTCTCCTGACACTGTGAAAGGCAGACCTCGCATATGGACATAATGCAGCTGTGGCTCCAAGGCATTATGGGAACCTGAAGGACACCACACAAGTGTTTACATCAGATTTCTGTTCATATAAAATAACCTTCAATATCTTCAAACATACTGAACATTCACTATCAACACTTCCATTAACTCTTAACACTGTTGAAGCCTTCTGTCAGGATATTAATATAAAATATTGAGATACTTTAACAGGTTTATGCGTTTTAGTTTTGATCCCATAAACCTTGGTTCACTGCTGATGTTGGACTTGTTTTGTTTCCAGGTTATTCCATTTTTAGCATGGGTGAGATTGTGCTGTATACTTTGTTCCAGTTTAAATCATTAAAATCAGATTAATTCATTTATTTGCCATTTCAGTTATCAAACATTTAAGTGTTTGGTTTTCATGGACTGTAAACTTGGTCATTTTATTTATTTATGAGATCTTTATCTTTTTCCAGTGAGTCCTGATCAGCAATAAACAGTTCAGTTACAATTTTTATATAGTTAAAGGTATAGTGGGAGATCTTTTTTGGAACATTTTTTACCATATTGCTTGAAAACCTCTTCACAATCCCATTG
>JAQQZY010000029.1:34419853-34430635 GCA_030068375.1 Ostorhinchus rueppellii | reverse complement strand
GAGTGTATATTTTCAAAATCTCACTTGTGTTGAATTGCTGGAACTGTTTTTTCCAAGATCTCCCACCCCACCTTTAAAAATCTGGTAGAATATTCAGTCAAATTTCTGTAAATTGTCAACATTTCACCTGCTTTGTCTTCATAACTTCTCTTCGTTTTTATGGAGAACTAGATCATTTAAATCCATTTCTGATGCACAGTGAAGCAAATCTCTGTATTTTACTGTTTGACTGTGGAAGGTGGGCTATTTGACCCCTCCCTCACCTTGTCTGCGAGGGGTCGGCATGGCAGATACCGGTCTGGGGTGTGAAGAGACTGAACTGATCTGAGGTGAACCCAAAACTGGTCCTGAGCTTCTCCGGCTGGAAAGAATCTCATCCTTTCCACTGGGAAACACCTCGATATATCTGGACAATGACAAACAGACGACAGGAAGAGCAGGTTAATATGAGACTATGGTATCAACCATAGTCTATGGTATTAACCCGAACCCTAATTCATCAGGTTAATATGAGACAACTACAGTCTCTACTAACACAAACCCTAATCTAGCATGTTAATAAGAGACAATGACAATATCCACCAACATTAACCCAAGCCCGACTAACCCTAACGCTAACCCTGAACACACACAAACCCACCCTAACTTTAGACAGTCTAATGAGCTCCAGAAAGCAGATATTTCACACAGCATTCAAAGCTGATACAACATAAATGCCAACAAGATCAGCAGTAACATTTCATTTAGACAGGTGACTAACAGTAGGTGGGGCGGGGCAAGAACAGGTGAGCAGTGTGTGCAGCATCCCACCTGTTTCCAATCATCTCTCGGTCTCTGCTCAGAGCTTCATCTGCCGCCTCCTGAGAACAAAACTGCACATAAGCCTCTCCAGAGTTCCTGCCTCTGCGGTCGGTCACAATGATGATCCCTTTGTCCATGATGTCCAAACCTGAAGGACACAGATAAGACCTGTTATTACATCTATCGTTGTCATAGCGCACAAATCCAACATTAACACACAGTATGTTTGCGGATGTGTGTTTCTAGCAAGCAGAGCTGGAAAAAATGGTCCATCAATAAAAGTCCTGTGTGTGTGTGTGTGTGTGTGTGTGTGTGTGTATTCTGATAGCAGCTGTTAATTCAACATGATACTAAATTCATTTGAGATCCTGAGATAAGCAGTGCTATCAGCGATCCTTTTGATGAGTTATGCATTTCAGACATGTTGGAATCTTCAGTGACAGTTCCTAAAACGTTACCCAAACATGTGTGTGGACAAAGATTTCATTTAAAGGAAATGCATTAGTGTGATGATCAGTGTTGTCCTTGTACCTGAAAAGAACTGGGCAATATCGGCCTCGGTGGAGGTGTAAGGCAGACCTCTGAGACGAACCACACCATCTGTAGATGGATTCTGTACTGCCCTGCTCAGGATGGCCTCGGCATCGCTGTTTGTTACCTCATACACTGCAAGGGCACAAACGCATCAGCAGGCGTGAGTTCATACATACAGTCGTACACCTCTGCACATGCAGCCGTTACAGAACAGAACATTCAGATACAAACAGCAGAACCTTCAACGTATCGCGGTCCAAGGTACTGTCTGTGTTTCTGCAGAGCTTTGATTATGTCCTCCTCATGACCCATTTCAATGAAGGCTTGTCCAGACGGCCTCCCCAGTCTGTCGGTGGTCAGGTGGATCCCCTTCAGCCCATTACGGACTCTGCACTCTGAAAGGCACCAGCATCAGGCCAGAAAACATCACTGTCACATGAATAACCTCAAACCAACTCACATTCACTTTCATCAGATTCCAAAGCCTCACCTGAGAAGAACTGGAGCAGGTCCTGGGCTGTGCAGGACCAGGGCAGACCTTTGACTTGGATGACATAGACCTCCTTCTTCTGTGTTTCTGAGTCACCGTGGTATTCGGGCAGTGGAGGGTATTCATCGTCAACGGGGGCCTCTGTCTGAGCACAGAAGGGACAGTTACAGTTTTAAGTCAACTACATTATCTGTACATTTCACTACAGATTAATCCTAAAGTCAAAAATATAATTTCCATAAACACCTCTGTCTGTTTGGGCTAATCAGGTATGTTTTCTCTCAAGATTGTTAGAGAATCGCTAGAAAGTTTTTCTGTTTCTACTGAGTGTATACTTTATAAATGTGGAGAAAGCCCTGTGAAATACAAACGTAAAAGTGTTACATGCTATGTATTAGAATTTTTTTTTTATGACTAACAACATTTAAAAATGAAAAATGTGTCATCTTCCAGTGTTAGGGAGTATACTAGTACTGTACTGCTGCATCATATCATATGAGCATAACAGTTCTTACTTTAATAGATTAGACTTTATTGATCCCACAACAGGGAAATTCACTGGTCAAGGCAGAAACAGAATAAAGCGCAACAAAAAATGTCCAGCATAAAGATAGTGCAAAAGACAAACAATTTATTAATAATAATAATAATAATAATAGAAAGTAATAAAACTTTACAGCAAGGGTGTCTGACTTATTTTTTCCAGGGGCTGCATTCAGCCCAATTGGATCTCAAGTTGGCTCAACCAGTAAAGTAATAGCATCATAACCAATAAAAAAAAAAAAGACAACTTTTTCTTTTTGTTTTAGTTTAATAAAAAGCATTAAATTAATTATATTATTTGGTAACAAGCATAATAGTTACAAATTTGGAGTTTGGAACCAACATAAGAACAATTTCTGATTCAATTTCTCATTTTTCCAAGTCATTGTTCTTGGTAGTTCTTTAAAGTTCAACTGGACTAGTTTTGCTTCAATAGAGTTGTCACTATTCATGGGCGGGTTATTATAATGTTATTTTACTTTAGATCATATTGGTCTGTATGTGGAACCTGAACTAAAATGAGGTTGACATGTTTGATTGCTAATATCTTTGACTGAACACTGTTTTTTAGGTCGATGCTTTGTTTTTTGTTACAGTTGATGCTGTTGTTTTATGCTTTTTATTGTCTGTAAGGTGACCTTGGGTGACTTGAAAGGCGCCACCAAATGAAATGTATTATTATTATTATTATTATTATTATTATTATTATTATTATTATTATTATTATTATTATTTATCTTCAGTGTAATTTTTGCGCTAAGTAAATGCATCCTGTGGGTCAGACTGCATCTTTTGGCGGGCTGGTTTTGGCCTGGGGCCGCATGTTTGAGACCCTGTTCTACAATCGATAACAGTAGACAGATGAGACACAAACAGAACAGTTACAGTGTTGTGTTGTTCACTCTGGAGGTGGTAGATGACTCCTTCTGAGCAGTGATTGAAGGAGTTTCTCAGAGCCTCCACAGTCTGATGTAATGCGTCACAGGTATAATCCATGATGGATGACAGCTTGGCTAACATCCTCCTCTCACCCACCTCCTCCACAGAGTTCAGTGTCCAGTCCAGGACAGAGCGGGCCCCCCTCACCAGTCTGTTCCATGTGTAAACGATGTCCCCATGAACCACTCACAGTCACAGTTTGACTCTGATGAATATGACTCAGAATAATCCTACTCCATCACAGAAAACAAATGCATGGATGGACAAACCGTTTCACTAACTTTATTCAGGTTCATTTGAGCTCATTTATTATATACATAATGTGACTGAACCCAGACCTGATCAACTGAACCAACCCCAGAACTCTATAGGCACTAGGCATGATGGGTAATCACTGTCCCCACAGGCCTGTTCTGTAGACATAAGGCATGATGGGTAGACCACATGACCTTTATCCATTAAGCACAGCCCAATTTTTATGCTTCTGTCAAACTGGTGGATGTTTAAGGAATTAGAAGCTTCTGTATCAGTTAAAGGTTTAAAGAACCTGTTAAAGATTAAACATATGAATCACTGCACTAATTACCGTGGAAGGATCTGAACTGTTTACTGATATCCATGTGTAGACTTCTTTCTTTGTACTGCATTTACTTCTGTAATATTATATAGTAATAATGGAATAGCAGGGATTTAATTTCGTTACATCAACTGCTGTCAAACTACGAATTTAGGGGAATTGTACACATTAGTTTATTAGTTTCTCTTCATTCTTAAGTGAAAACGGAACTTCTTACTGAATGTGTGTTGGTTATCCAGAGTAAACACACTGTATTAGCTGTGGTCACGGATGTCTATATGCAGATACTCACCCTGGTACAGAGGCCGAACAGGGGTGTGTGGACGGCGGACCGGGGCCCACAGAGGCTCCGTGGTCCGACTGACCCCCATGTTCTCTGCTGAATGAAGCGGGCCGGCAATGTCCCCGTGGTTCGGACTCCTGTTAGAGCCGGTGTCACTATGGTTCGGACCCCGGTGTTAATCTGAGCGGCGCGGACACTTCTCTGCAGTAAAAACAGCAGCGCTTTGCCGTTTCCGGACATTTTAATCGGTCAACAGGAAACCAGATTAAACCGCAGTACGTCTGAACAGAGTAAACAAGTATCCGAATGGGGTTAACGGCGGAGAATGGACCGAACCGGCACGAGGACAGGTTCGCATGGGCATTAAAGCACAGACCGACCGCACGTGCGTCACTCAAGGGCACAGACTTCAGAGTTTTCGCTGTTTTGTCACGTTACCTCCAAGAAACATCTACGTCCGGGTTGAACCTTCCAAAATAAAATAGCAAAAACAGCTTCGTCATGTGTGGACGCTGTTTTCATCATTGCACTGATTTTTACGCTACTTTTATCAAGTACTAAAAAATAAAGTATAAATTAATAAATAAAAATTAAATCACGAAATTTATTCAATAACTAATCCTACTAATACTATAAATAATAACTACAAATACTACCACTGCAATTTGCTTTCTCTATTTCTCTTTGTTTTCCTTGTAAAACACTTTTGATCAGCTTTGTGTGTAAATTGCTGTTTTAAATAAACTACTTTACTGAAGGCATTTGTCACGTGTGTATTTAACAAGATACAAAATATTATAATCATAATAATATAATAGGAATCTTCTGAATTTCTATCACGCATACACATCGTTTTTAATTTTATTATCAAACCATAACGGAAGTTATATTGTTGTTTATTTCTGTGTAAATCACATTTCTATTCTTATCTTAATGGTGGAGTTCCTCTGTTTCCCTCGGTTCTTGTTATTTCTTCATATCACACTGCCACCTAGAGGCCTGAATGAATCAAACATTCCCAGAAAATGTGTCAGTGGAGCAACTAACAAAAAAAAAAAAAAAAAGGGGAAAAAAATGGTGCTGTGCTGAGATGCTGATGTGGAAATAGAAACTTACTGATCTGAGCAGGACATATAGAACAATGTTCTACAAGAGTTAATGTTAAAGCTCCTTTTGCTTTATACCAGAGCAATCTATGACTGATGCATGTGACTTATGAAGAATCTTCTATATTAATAATAATATTGTTGATAGATGCAACAAAGCTAATAACACCATTGATATATATGCATTTATCTTACAGCCTTTTATTATGCATCAGCATTCAAGTAAGAGAATAATCTTTGTAACATGCTGCAAAATGACCAACATTTGTATTTACACAACTTTTGATCCACCAATGAAATGGGTAATCAAAAGTTACTGAGTTTAATGTACCCCATTCAACTACTCAACATGAACATAAAACAACTTTTTGAGTTGAAAGTGGGCCTATAACAAATGATATCTTCTGTCCTACAATGAATTGATATCAAGTTTTCAACATGTACTAGTGCCAGACAAACATCTAAATCCAATCCATATCATGTCCACTCGAGGCTGTTTTCTAAAGGCAGTTAATACCCATGGACCACCAATGTTAAAACCCCCAAACCTTACAACAGAAATAAACATGTTAATAACCTAGTAAAAAAACAAACAAAAACAAAACAAAAAAAGTTTTGGTCTCGGTAGATAATTTCTACATTCATAGTAACTGTATAGATTTTTTTTTTTTTACATTATTCTCTTGTTTATATGAAGACTTAATAAAAATATACTGTATAATAATAATAATAATAATAATAATAATAATAATAATAATAATAATAATAATAATAATAATATACTAATTCTACATTAGGGTGTGGCTGCTTTGAGTGATCGATGGTTGAGGTCGACGTTCCAAGCTTCTCTTTTGTGAGACTAATCTTTTTTTTTTTTTTTTTTTGTTTTGGGCAAATTAATCTGTGATCTTCAAGGGGACATTTTTGTAGGTCACCAGTTGAAGTTCTAAGGCCAGGTTGTGATGTGCTTGTCGCTGTACTGGATTTTATTTTTTATTTTTTTTTGTGAAAACAAGTGATCGTATTAGGACAAAAGGGGCAGCACTTCAGAAGCCTGAAGGGTCAGATGGGCACTAATGCTATGAACCAACCCTGTGATTAGTTAAATTGGACATTTCATCAAACAAAAGCTAAGTAATTATATAGCCCTCTTAGTGGAACCTATGAATCACAATGGAACTGACTTCATTTTTGAGCCGAGGTCCTTGACCCCTACATTAACTATATGCTGGTTTTGTATATGTTTCAAACAGTACTGTTAAAAAAAATTATATATATTTTAATCCCACAGTTAAAGTGAAAATCAGCAAATACATGAACTTTATAGAAACCAAGGAACAATTTAATGCATTATAACGGTAAAAATGTCAATTAACCTATCCACCCTTTGAGGTCAATAAGTTAAGTTGATGTGACCACGTTATAAAATTGTTTCCCAAAATCTGATTCATATTTGATAAATGATGGTAATGAATTTATGATGGCTTGAGTAAAACTGTTTTAAAAATGACCAAAATCACTTTGTGGGATTAAACGTGACTTGGAGTCTGGGGGTAGAGCTGGTTTTTACACAAAAACAAGAAAAAAGAAAACAAACAAAACGGGAAAAAAAACCAAAAATAAAAAAAAAAAATAGAAAAGAACAAACCTCCCACCCGGAGACGGCGGACCACGTGACCCGTTCCGTTATTTCCTGCAGTAGATCTGTTCGGTGCGTGCGCCTCCCTGACTGCGACAGCACAGCTCCGGTGTGTTCGGTCTGGACGGACAGTAACGGTACCAGAATCCTGCACAGAGCCGACGGCCTCCACGTAAACCCTCCAGCAGACCCACGGACATCGGACCTAAGCGGACAGAGTCGTATCCCCCTGATTTCAGAGCGTTTGTCGGTTCGGTTTCGCTGAGAAAAAGGCTCGAGCTCGTAATGGCGACCGCTGCGGTGTCTGCCCCCGCGGGCTGCGGCCCCAGCCCCGGCGCGGGGACCGAGCTGGTCCGCGGGCAGGCCTTCGACGTCGGCCCTCGGTACAGTAACCTGTCCTACATCGGGGAGGGAGCCTACGGGATGGTGTGGTAAGTGAACACTGGTATTAACTAGTGCTACTAGATAGTAACCAGTACTACTAGTTAGTATTTTACTCATCAAACCCTTTACATAACACACCGGTTCCATCTTTAATCTACAACTTACAGCATTTACACCTTAAGTGCCCAATGTTTTAGCTTAAACATGAGGTTAAATGCAGATCTTCATGATATTGGAGTTAAATTAGGCTGAATTTCCCTGTTGTGTTTGTTCTCACACTCAAAGGAACTGAACTGTGGTTTATTTAACCACGAAGTTGAACAAGTTTCTGGGAAAAAAATCCGGTGTCGCTTTCCATTTAACTTTTGTCTTTATTTTGTCTTTACTCTTCAACGTTACACAAAGCAGTTCCATGCATCAGATGTGGTGTTTTTCGTGAACATTTTTGTAACAGGGTGTGTGCACTCATTCACTTGGATGTTCGAGTCATATTAATGGGCTGTGGTTGCTTCCTCAACCTCTAATCTTGTATAAATATTAAATCATACTGAGTTTTAGAGCTAAATGTACCACGTTCTGATAGTTCAGACCTTACGTGCATGGTATAAAGTAGACTGGATCATCATTTCCATCCATTTTCCAACCTCGGTAACTGTTAGGCTAAATGAACTGTTGCATTAAGCTGTTTCCATTCCAATTATTACAGTAAATTACAGTAAAAATGCTGAAACCCTTCCTTTCCTGGGTCTCAGAGGGATATGAGGGGTTTTATTGGCCAGATGTAAACTGGTCTGTGATTAGGAATGAATGGAGATGGGGAGGGGAAAAAACCCCAAATATCTGGATTTATTTCTGCTCCACAGGTTCTACCATATTTCAGTGTGTGTGTGTTATCTAAACTCTGCTCCCGTTGTGGTTCATTTCATCACAGTAACTCATCAAACTAAAGAATAAATTCATTCAATTTTGAATGAATTTCTGATTTCATCATTTGGTTCGGTGATTTATTCTGAACATGCAATGAAAGTTAACATGTATGCGAACAAGTAAAACATAAATGAAACTACAAAACTCAACAATCAAGACAATCTTAGACCCAAGAACAGCAGAATAGTTTCATTTTCATGCCCAAAAAGAGGTAGGAAGAAGTGCTTCTTATGTCATTCCCCCCCCACACTAATACACTAATTTTTATTGTTTTTATAGTTGGGGGTTGTTTAGCTGACCTCAGATGTACATATTGTACGGTTTATGTGTGTCCTATGTTGTGTAAAGTTATGTTATCAATGCTTTGACGCATAACCAAATTGCAAACCCGATCACGTTTTGGTTCCTAATATGTAAAACCCCCCATGACTGCACATCTGTGACCCCATGTCCTTGACCCTACATCTTCACAAAAGAGAATGCTTTGGTCATTTGTGATTAACATTTATTGGACTGATTATCAGTTTATCTTGCTGGCATAGTTGGGTGATTTACCCAAAGTCACAGTGAATGTCAGTTTATGTAACGATGTTTATGGTGACCCAGTAATCGTTCCATTGGTTTCAGACTATTGTATGCATTTAGTTGTATTCTTCTTTTATTTGGAACATCCACAGAAATATTCTGTTCTATAATGGTCCTGTTGTGCATCATTTTCTGCCAGTTGTTTATTTTTCTGCCAAATCCCTGCATCCATATTTTTATGGATATTTAGCAAATATCATCTCATAATGAACCAAAACACTGTGGTAGGTGATGTACTGGTGATTTACTTGAATCAGAAATAACGTGACATAGTCTGTGTCTTTGTGAGCAGAGCATCGCTTTATTACATCATATGTATGTTGACATTAGGGCTATGTTCTCAGTATTGCACCTAATCCAGCATAAAGTCAAATACACTAAACACAGTAGAGCAGAACATAGAATAACTTAATATCTTAAAATGTGTTTCACAGGTTCCGTACCTTGACTCCCTCAACATCTACATTCAGGAGCTAGAATCAAACATCTACCAATGAATGCGACCGCAAGTCATTTTAACCCAACATCGTGACTTTTACTGTGGCAGCAAAACATTGCCCCACAAACTCCTGCAGATTAAATTGGACACTTGATGCTCACAGACCCTAAAGAATCTACATAGTGACTGAAACTGACAGCTTGATATTTGGTACCTGGCCCTAGTCTTAGTAAGATTAATAATTTTTACCTTTTAGATTAAAAGCGAAAATGTCCTTCTAAAATCTATTGTGTGCAAAAGAAGTTTCCTTTACCTTTGAATTTAGTCCTTTACTCTTTACGACTAAATACGTCCAATCCATGTTCAAGTGTTTTAGGCAGGCGCTGTTTTTGCATGAGCTGTAAACATGGTCAGTATTGGTAAACTGGCTGATTATTTGCTTGACTCATTTGAGAGTTTGTGCCAATGTTAGGCCTACTTCTGTAGATGTTCTTGATTTTTAATCCATTTTTGTGTTCACCTGAGTAAACATTGTCTGTGCTTCCCTTTCAAATCACCAGTAATGCATTATGTGATGAGTGAGGACACCACTATAAACACAATGATTTAAATCCACACAATGAGTCAAATGGCAGCGGCAGGTACATGCAGGTCCACAGTGACTAACCTTACAATGACTACAGTTGGTTTTGACTCAAAGTGATGGCAGACTTTTCTCAGAATAACAGATAAACAAGAATTTCATAATGTCCACTGAGTTACTTAATAAATTCCAAGCCCTCAGTGCCTTAAACCATGAAGATCATCATTTAGTGCAAAGGAAACTGTAGCTCAATGATCAATGTTGCTATGTCCCCAAATAACATGAGAACAAATGGATTTTTTCTTTATGGTTTGGTTTAGTCATTGAATCAGTGCAGATGTATCTGATAACAGCCATGGAAGTGGTGCAGTGTGTTTGTCATCCTCCCAGAGTCCTTTGCTTCAGTGTTGTGTCTGTATTTGTGATGTGTTTGTCTTCCAGTGGCTGATGCATCAGCCTTGGCCTCCTTCATCTTCATCTTCTTCATCTTCATCTTGTTGTTTCTGTGCATTGGTTGAGACCCATGCTTTCCACTCAGTTGGTTGTGTTGCTTTGATGTGCATTTGTGCATCAGAAATATTTAACAATATCACTGTGGTGTTTGTGGAAGATGCTGCACCCCCATGCATGCTGCATGGATCAGAAAACCAGAACTACCTTTGACGTAATATTTTGTGTAAAGTCATGCATTTTATTCATACATGTTTCCAACAAAAAGAGAAAAAGATTTCAGTTGTTCATAAAGCAACTAAAACAAAAAGGAAAGAAATCCATATTTACATTTTACAAGACTTAAATGACACGGTGGTGCAGTGGTTAGCACTCGTGCCTCACAACAAGAAGGACCGGGGTTCGATTTTCTTTCTTTTGATCTTCCTTTCTGTGTGGAGTTTGCATGTTCTCCCCGTGTCTGCGTGGGTTTTCTCCAGGTACTCCGGTTTCCTCCCACAAT
>JAQQZY010000029.1:34397490-34408782 GCA_030068375.1 Ostorhinchus rueppellii | reverse complement strand
TATATACATACATACATACATACATACATACATACATACATACATACATCTATCTATCTATCTAATGGACTAATGTTCTAGACTGGAGGATCCATAATGTAGAAGTGGAATAGTTTCAGAATTGTGGTAGAAGAAGAAGAATGACTTTGTCAACTGGAAAAATAATATTTTTTTGTTGACTCAAATGAGAAAGTTCAGAATTGTCTCTTCAGAGGATCTACATTACTGGGGTCAGTGATATGTGATGAACATGTAAAGTTTATTTTATTAACAGCAGAGGGTTAGGGGTAACCTGTAGACTTTTTAGAGCTGATGCACTGTTAAAATAAATAAATAAATAAATAATCACTACAATATTTACATTTAACAACATGTACCATTGGGGTTTGCATTTTAACTTGTATTAACTCTGTTTAGATAACAGAAATGATTGTTCATGATGGAATAGGTACACCTGCTGTTATTATATTGAAACACACAGTTTATAGTTCATTGATTGGGGATTATTTTCAGAAGTCAAAGTCTTAATCCAGCATGATCATAGATATAGTATGTGTATTTGTACTATCTTTAAAGTACTGGGCTCTATCGTGTCTGGTGTGTTCCATGTGTATTAGTACTATCTTTAAAGTATTGGGCTTTAGTATCTAGTATGTTACATGTGTATTAGTACTGCCTTTAAAGTACTGGACTCTGGTGTGGTAGTGGATGTGCATATGTGGCCATTATCGGTGGGTGTGGCTATTCTTGATGGGCGCAGCCTTTAACTGTGAGTTCTCTCCCTTCCTCTTCCTTCAGTCCAGCCCCTCAAGCATCGTCATGGTAACAGCCCTGTTGCATAACACAGCGGCTGCAGTGTAAGGCCTTGTATTCCTGTCTCCATGGAAATGGAGCCCCCCCCCTCCATACACTTTCTTCCTGCCCACTGAGCATGCTCAAGACACATAACAGAAGTAGAAGAAACATGAAAAGCAGCTCTGAATACAGCTGATATGAAACTGTTCTTTCAGCTTTAGAGCATATTTAAGATTATAAGTCAGTCAAACTACAGCGTCATTATATATGCTTCATAATAAATCTGTTTACAAAGATGCGCAGACTGTTTTATAGCTACATTTATTAAATGTTGAGACTAGAATTATGGGTGTTTTAGGTCTGGCTTGGATTCATTATTTAATTGTAGTGTTTATTTAAAAAAAAAAAAATACAGTAAGCAGTGGTGATTTTTCATCCTTCCACTGGACAAATAAAATGAAGTAGAAGGTTTTACAGTCACAGTGCAGCAGAAGAATTTCAACAAAGACCAAAAAGCCTTGGATAATTTAGTCTATTTTCATTTTTTTTCATACACAGAAAATAATTATGTCCAGCCAGTTCTTAATATGTGAAGTGTCATTTGAAGAAAATATCTTGCTTTGTCTTAAGATATTTTAACTAGTACTGAGATTGACTAAATAACTATGTTTTACTTTTGTGTTTTTCCTTTAATAAACACATCAGGTCAGCTAAGGGATTTCAGTGACCGTCATTCTTCTTTTAACAAATCTAGTCATGTAGAATGTGTGTACCCCTCTGACAGATGTTTTATTTAATACCAGATAGTTTGGTTGTATTAAGAGAATATGTCTTTTGTCCAGTTGTTTTTGCAATGAAATGGAATATTACACATACATTTTCTGTGACGGCCAACCTCCCAACGGAACCATAATTGTAAATGAAAGTGTAGTTTAAAGTTCAGCTCACCTGAAAGCAGAGGGTGACGTTCACATTAAAGTCCATCTGCAGTGATAAGACTTTCATTGTACAATAAGTGAAATGTAGAGATGCTACACCCTGAAGTCTGTGGACTTTGTACTTCCTCTAAAATCCCTTCTGTTAACAGCTTGGACAGACAGGCAAGGAACTTGATAGACTTACCTCAGTAAACATGTTGAAATGCAGAGTGAACACTGCCTTTTGTATCCACTGAGCTAAGCCTATAACCAGTGCAATGTATACAATATAAAACTATATTATGACATCTGTCATTATTGTTTTGTAGCTCAGACCCCTGTTAGAAAAGAAACGTCTGAAATCAATGTGTTCCAATACTTTTGTTCGTATAGTGTCTTTATGTATAGTGGTGTAACAGGGTTGTCTACAGGTGGAGGCCTTGGATGCTGTGATGGCTTTTGTTTTTGCTGATTTACACAAAGAAAAGATTTATTTCTCAACATAAAATTGCAAGTAATTGAGGTCTTTCACCATCTGTAGCACATGGGTTGCATTAGAATCTAAACTTTACAAAATCCAGTTAGAGTTGGTCAACACGCTGAACATCCTGTGCTTTAAGTAAATTTCAGTCTGTCATTGTACTGGTAAATGTTCCAACAAATCACTAATTATTGTCTTATTGCATTTTAGAAAACATACCAAATCCGACTAGTAGTTCAGTCCAAAGCTTTAAAGCCAGCTTAAAGTTTTTAGATGCCATAGCTCGTATCATGTATCATGTGTCTGTGTGTTACAGAATGAAATGCATCTTACTGGAAAGTTTTGAAAACACGATGAAGCAGTTCATTTATGTTTTTGTTTCCAGTAACTGTCTTCCACAGCCTTTGTACAGCAAATCGGCTTTTAAATGCTTGAAATGGATAACATTTACCCTTATAATCATTATTAACGGATGTACAAGTATTTATCCTGGATTTTTACACTATAGCCTGGTCCTATACTTGGCCGTCTTAAAACACAGTACAACAGGTTCACATGCCAGTACATGTACTAACCTCAGTAAACCTGTGTTTATATTTTATTTTGTCATGTTTACTGTATGTCATTTCTATCATGCAAAAGACTATTTTTTTCTGTGTCATAAATTGGTTAGAGGTTCCACCACCCACTGTTTTTAAATGATTTTTAAGACCTTTCTGCTCTGAAACGAGGCCTGGATTTGATGTCTTAACTTGGATGTAAAAGTGTCATAGCTCCTCCCTCTATTTACTGTTTCTGATGTAGATGCACATCTGATGGTGCAGATACACGTCTGATGGTTCAAATACAGTTTGACAGTGCGGGCACGCATTCCGACGGTGCGGGCACGCATTCCGACGGTGCGGGCACGCATTCCGACGGTGCGGGTACACAGTCTGATGATGCCTGGGGCCTAGAGCCTGCCGCTTCACTAAGTTTGCAAATATAAAAATGTGCATGTTATTGGTTTGCATGTCAAAAGGGATCAACTAAGATTGCCTGTGCAAAGTCTTGGTGACCACCCTATTTAAATGAGAATTTTGCGTGCGCTACTGGTTTTCATCATGGAGATGGTATGTTGTGCATGCATTAATGGCAACAGTGTGCTGAAATGATCCAAACGCAATGAATTCTAATGTTGCGAGGAGTTTTGTCATTGAAAATATTGCAGTACTCTTTATGACTGGCCTGAAATCGTCCCCTAGTTCATCTAGAAGTTCTAAAATAGCATTGCTGGGCACCAATGCTGGATTCATTTTAGAGGTAGGGGGGGCCATGGGGGTTATTGAATTGAATGACTGTCAGGTGCACATCATTTTGTCACACTATAGCCTAATGTTAGTACATATTTTTAACCACAATCATCAGATCAAATGGAAAAGTAGCCTTTGCTACAGGAGTCCCATAAAATGGGTAGGACATGCATACATCAATTATTTTTTCTTCCGTCATTCCAAAAATGTTGAGGCATGCAGCACAGATTGGGTCTCTGCATTGTCTTTGGTTGTGCTTATGCTGCCTCCTCGCCACAACAACTGTAGCCAGTTTTGTACGGCGCTGTTCCAGTTAAAACCTGCCTTTCAGGTGTGTTAAATATAGACGCAAAATCAGCCACTGCAATCGGTTTCAGGTCTGGTAAATCCCATTCCCACGCTTTAAATATTTGCATTTACTCCTCACAACAATTTGCATGTTCTGGCAAAAACACCCATACTGAATATTCATCAAGGCCAATACACTAAATTTGTTGTGCAATTTATTTTGCCCATTTGAGAAACGCAACTCTTGGTGCATCCTGTTACTCGATTATCTTCAACATGTTTTTGCGTGTGCAGTCAAGTTTGCACATGTTTTTACACATGCAAACCTTTAGTAAATCAGGCCCGTAGTCTGACAGTGTAGATACATAGTCTGACAGTGTAGATACATAGTCTGACGGTGCAGATGCATCAGATGGTGTAGATAGATCAGATGGTGTAGATTCACACAACGGTTTCCTCCCACGCACACAAATGCACACACATCCCTCTCACGCTCGTGCAAAGGAAGGTCACTCTTATTTCCTTGGCAGACGTTGCACGCTGCTGTTTATATGTCAGTCCCTACACCTCCATTGCTATAGCAACTCATTTTCTTATTTTGTCATAGTATTGTGGGTGTTGTTCAGTCACTTCTCTTGTTTGTAATGTGCAGAAATAAAAATCACTCTTGGCTCAATGTAAATGATAAAGCTGCAGGAAAGTCTTCCTTCTTTGAGACCTTAAAGTAGAGCTGGGCTGCTGAAAATTTGTAAAGACTGTAATCGAGCTGTCAGAAGCCTCTGAAATCCTGACATTTGGAAGGCAATGATCAGTCATTTGCACATGCTGTGTTTTGTTGGAGACCGTTGCGTTTGATGTACAAGTTTTAGTGCATGATGTATGGGTAGTTGGCTTTAAGATCAGACTCTTATATTAATGCAAGGCTTACAATGATATGAATGTATTGGTCAGTGCTCTTAAAGGCAATGTCCAAACCAGACTTAATTCAATTTTTGGATTAAAATCTGTGACACAATAACAGTAAAAAGCACTACAAATGAGTTTCTGAGCCCATATGTGGACCAAAAAAATTGCATTTTTCTCGAGTTTAGTGTAGGAAGTTAAAAATATTTCAGGCTTGGTGAGTGTGAAGAAGCACAAAGAGCCAGACACTCAACGATGGACATGTCTGTACCTGGACTGGTTTCACATATTGTGGAGGAGGTGTTGTCGTCTTACAAGGACGGCCAAGATTTACACTTGGAATTGTATGATTAGTCTGCAGGCTGTAACACACTCAGACGTTTTACCCATGTACAAATGGGACTGATGTTGGGTTTTGCTTTTAATCACCCTAAACCTGTTTATTTATCACCCTGTCTTATGCTCAGATTAAAATTTAACAGCAGTAGAGAGAGGAAAGCAGAAGTGGGCCTAACTGTGTATTATTTGTGCCAGTATGTTTTGCTTTTTTTTTTTTTTTTTTTTTTTTTTTTTAATGTCTTGTCCAGCATCCTGACAGCTGAATGGTAGTCTGGCTGCCTTTTGGTGCTAAACAAATTTGCTTTGCCAAGGGAAACTTCATAAAATATATGAGGCTTCCCTTGGTATTCTGTCTTTATTATGAGTTTTGTTGAACCACATGTTGATGCTGGACCTGACATGAAGAGACAGGGGGGAGGAGAAGAGAGGGGGGAGGAGTGAAGGGAGGAGAAAAAAGGAAGAGGGAGGTGGCGAACACCCTCACAAGAGTATCAACAATACCAACAATAACAACCGTGGTGATAATTATAGTGGGAACAATAACTAGACCCAGAACTGAGTAAACTGGACAAAGACAGAAATTGCAATGAAATAAAATAAATAAGACCTGTTAAATGAGAGATATAAGAGCAGAAAGCATGGAAAAAATATCATTAACAACAACAGCACAAATAACAAATAATACCAGAACCAAATCCACACTAAACCAGTTGTTCACATGAATCTGCTGTGACAGAGTGACTGCATCAGACTGACGCAAAGAGGACAAAGACAGTGTGTTTTACTGGTCCTGACTGTCATATTGGTCTCACATATGCAGATCTATCACCAGCCTGGGTTGTAGAGCCCGATTAATCGAGCCAATTATAGTGTTTCACGATTAATCCACATCGGTCAATATGTAACCAATTTAAAAGTTTTTTTTTTTTTTTTTTTTGCATGAACATTCTGTCTCGCTGCTCCTGTATGTTTATGCTGCCCATAGAGTCAGAGGAATAGTAAAGTGTGTTGTTTTCACTTCTGCTCTGACAGCCATACTAACCTACCCTTGGATATCTGCTTTTTTTTTTTTTTTTTTTTTTTTTAAGCCCCCCAATATCAGCATGAGCCCCAAAACTCCCATATTGTTCCGGCTCTACTGGGTTGATTATGCCGGTGCTGTAGCTATCTGTACATATGTCCTGAACCCTCCACTATCACTGAGGAATCAGTGGGTCAAAGGGTTGTTGGGTTGGTTTCTGTCTGATTAGGATGCTGCTGAACAGAAGCAGTTTTGGTGGCTCGTGTGCAAATGAAGAAGTGCATTGTGGGATTAGAA
Source organism: Ostorhinchus rueppellii (assembly GCA_030068375.1). Classification (NCBI taxonomy): domain Eukaryota; kingdom Metazoa; phylum Chordata; class Actinopteri; order Kurtiformes; family Apogonidae; genus Ostorhinchus; species Ostorhinchus rueppellii. Next base: position 34,402,449 of record JAQQZY010000029.1, on the reverse strand, counting down.
ACCCTACAAAAGTGACTGGCACGCGAGGAAATGTGTGTCTTTGTCAAAACCTGTGTTTTTCACGGTGCAATTGCAGCTCAGGTCGTTGCTTCACATCACAGTGAGAAGGGCTTAAAAAGTGATCAAGTGCAGATAGAGGAAGGAAGGATGATGACAATCCTGACGCTGCGAAACAAAAATATTCACTTATTCAGACACAGCACTTACTTCCATGGAGTCACACGAGTTCCACAATTTAAAACACCAGCCGTGTTTCTTAAAAATATTTTGGATTTTGAAGTACTACATTAGACATGCTTTTGAAAACACTGGAAATTATCTGAAACATTTAATCTGTTACTCAAACACACATATTTGACATTTTACAAAGTCACTGTTTTCTAACCAAGAGCCAACCATTAATAAGGTGAAATGACCTAATTCTGAAGTGATAATTTGGATTCATTTTTTATGTACACAATATTAGACTAAACCACGCTCAACTCCAAGTCATTTGTTCAGTTTCTAAACTAGTTGATTGCATGTTGAACTGAATGTTGAACTGTAATTCATCAGCAAGATCATACAACAACCGTCAACCACTGTTGTCTGTCAATGTCATCTCATTTATTAATGGGCTGATGGTGCTTACAAAAGCCAATAATTGCTGATAAATTGGTGCAATCTAGAAATATCTGAAACTAGAATGACATTAAAAACATATCAACAAACATGTTTTTCTTTTGCTAAGAAAACTTCAATGAGGAAATTGGCAAAAATCAGACCAATAAGCAGCACTTCTCAGGACACTGGTATAAATAAAATCTATTTAGATTTGCATCCCAGAAAAATTATTATTACAAGCACATAGGATAAACTGCAACACACACTACTTAAAGGATCCTGGTGAGCTTTGAACATGTTAATACTTGTTCATGCAGTGGCTAAATGGTGGAACATCCAGGAAAAGAAAACACCCCTGGGGTAAATGTATTTAGTGTGACGTGTCCACTCATGGAAGAAGTGTCTGAATGAATCGGTCCGTTCTCAGCGTCGTATACTGCTTAAACTCTTTGCTTTAACCGAGCGACCCTCAGACCCTGCTTTCGGGTGTCATCTGTCTTCCCTTCATGGAAACGTGCTTACTCATTTCCTACACTGACTCTTGCCTCTGTGGTTGATTTTCAGATGCCACTATTGCAAAATGAAGTTGTGTACAGTCACTACCAGAAGAGTAGTTGCATCACAGCCACAGGCTTGGAGTTCTCAGTGTGTATCCTGTTTTTTTCATTCTCTCTTATCAGTTTATTACAGGACGAGAACAGTTTCTTAAAGGTCAGCTATCAGTGCCTTAGTAGCTGTTGTTCAAACTCTTAGGTTCTATGCTTTGTGCTTTGGTTCCACTCCTACATTCCACTTCTAACTTTGATCCAACCGATGAGCCACTCCATCCACTCCACATCAGTTCTGTTATATCATACACCGCTCCCGAAAACTGCATCTGACTTCTGTTTGATCAAGTACGGATGTCCTCCACAGCCAACTATGATAGCATTTTTCGGTGCTTTTAGCGTTAGAAGAGTAGTTTCAAATATAACAGTGTAGGAATTTGCATTATGTGTACAAGTGGGTCAGAAAGATGCACAGGGACCAGTGTCTATCCCAAATCCACCCAAGTATACTGAACACACAGGGTTGACCGTGTGGCCAAGAAGTGGAGATAGACCGGTTAATCAGTATGGACTGAATCTGGCTTTAGCAGTGGCCAATGAATAATAGTATGCCTCAGACTATATAAGAATTCAAAATAAAAGAATGAACCAAGAGAAGAATCATCTAGATTTGTCAGTAGTTGAATGTTCATTTGCAGATTTTTTTTGGATAAATGCATTGAATGATGGTCAATAAGAGGAAGATTTTTTTTTTTGACTGACTTATGAATTTAGGGTTAGTTAGTTTGGTAGGTAAGTAGGTTCAGTTCAGTAATTAGAAAGTCAGCAATAGTTAACCTCTGCGCTGTGAGTGTTTTTTCTGTAGGGTGAAGCTGAATCTGACAACTATCATTAATTATTTTTACTCTAAATCCAGTCAGACCCAACCATTCCAAGAATAATGTAAATGACATATATCAAATGTCTATGGCATCATGTGTCGTATGTGATTTCTGAATTGTTGAATTGAAATATTCCACATTTTTTGAAAGAATGAGATGCGACAAAACTGAAGGACTGGTTTGGGTTCTGTGGGTTAACTAATTCCTCCGATGATTCGAACTGACTGTTTTTCTTCTGCATCCATTCAGACTATTGTCTTGTTGTTGTGTTTTGAATGAATCCAGCTCTGCCTATGACCGAGACAACAAGATTCGGGTGGCCATTAAGAAGATCAGCCCTTTTGAACACCAGACGTACTGCCAACGAACCCTAAGAGAGATCAAAATCCTGCTGCGCTTCAAACATGAGAACATCATTGGAATCAACGACATCATCCGCACGCCGACCATCGACCAGATGAAGGATGTGTATCCTTAAAATCTGAAAGCCCACTGTAGCTCAAAGATCAGATGGATGGATGGATGGATGGATGGATACAGTGCTTAACAAACATATTAGACCACCTGTCATGAAAACATAAATTACTTCATAGTTTATCAAATTATTGTTTCAACTTAACAATTTCATTGTTATTCATATAGAAAATGACCAGTTGGAATAACAAAATGGTCCTTGTTGACAAATAATCCCCATAAATGTCCATATTTAGTGTGTCCACCTTTGGTGCAGATAACAGTTTACATTATTGCTGCCATTGTTTTTATTTAGTTTTGCATAGGAATGCAAGATAATAACTGGAATTGTACAACTTCATTAAAAAAAAAATTCATTTGCTGCTGCATTTCCCTTTGTATTTTTGGAAAACATTAAACTTAAAAAATTTATGGATAACAACAATAGTTCTATTTTTAGCATTAAAGATATCATTTTGATAAAAGATCTGTCATATACTGGTGGATTAACCATTATAGAAAAATAAAAAGATATTTAGGTAAACAGAAATACTGCTGAATTACAGTAGTAGTGTAAAACACCTTATACTGGGTGGAGCTGGAAGAATACATTTGTATAGATAGATAGATAGATAGATAGATAGATAGATAGATAGATAGATAATGAATATATTCATCTGTGTCTGTGCTTCCAGTTGACTGTGATGATAACGTCTTTCTTGAGGAATCTGTGTTAAATTTGTGCCTTGGTTTTGATTTAATTCAAGCTGATTTGAGCTTTAGGTGTCACCAGTTTACTCACTTATCAAATGTGGCGTTGATGTTGAATTGTAGTCGGGGGTGTTTTTCTTGTGCTTTATTACGTAATGGCCACCTGTCTCTGTGTATTTGGCAGAGATGCTCTTCACTGTAGCCCAGCAGCTGAAGCAGCTGACTGCTGAACTGCTCATTAGTGTTTGTTTCATAATGTCCTGGGTGTATTTTACACTCGCTGTTACCTTCAGGAACTGTTCACAGTGACTGGGCTTTGCTTTACAGTCATCAGTAAAAATGAACAGACAACAGAGACACATCAGATGCTTAATTTAAGAGGCTTTAATCAGAACCAGCAAAACACCTGAATGATTATCCATTATTAAATAATCATTCTGTAATCAGTTGTCTCAAACACATGGAAAAAATTATATGCCTTTTAAATGAAATCTTTATTTTCTATTGAATAGACTTTTAAAAAATAATACAACTTACTATTCAAAATTCTTGTTTATACCATAGCAAAATACTTAATGACATTAAGAAGTTGCATAGTCAACATAATCTCTCTGTTTTATGAACTCTTACTTTGAAGCATATAAGTCCTTTACTAAATCCCAGCCTTTGCATAAATGTGGTTAACTCAGAGATAAAATTAAAAACTAGACAAAAGGGGATGCTTAAAACTCAACAGATTTTACAGCGAGAAAGTAAATGTGGCTTGAATGTACTATAAATAGATAAGAATAAACCAGTGGCTAGCAGGTCAGAGATTCAACTTAAAACCTCTTTTTTGGGGGGGGGCGGAGGGGGGTTTAATGAACCCACTCAGTCTGTTTACTTGACAGTGAATGTCTTTAACATGTTGGATGCAGATATATTGTCCAGGACCTCATGGAAACAGACCTGTACAAACTTCTCAAGACTCAGCACCTGAGCAACGACCACATCTGTTACTTCCTGTACCAGATCCTACGAGGACTCAAGTACATCCACTCCGCCAATGTCCTGCACCGTGATCTGAAACCCTCCAACCTCCTGCTCAACACCACCTGTGATCTCAAGGTACATGTGGAAAAATAACCGCTGTAGTTGTGGACCTGTGTCTGTCACAGCATGTACTTGGCCTCATCTGCTGGAACACTGTAATACTCAAGACAAAACAGACAAGTTGTGTTATGTTTGTGTTATTGTTTGATTACATTGAAAAGAATGAATCAGCCGACCAGACCAGTTATAAGAGTCTGTTTTCAGTCTGGCGTTTGTTCAGGGGTTTCTACCATGAAAAAGGCTTAGGTGCTTTTACAGAACATTAATCCAAGTGCACTGAAAAGAGTCATATGGTTTGATCTGAAATAGAAAGTTATGCAGACAAACAGGAATGACTAGTATTTGGATAAACAGGTTTGTCAATCACCCAGAAAACCCAGACAAATAATCATGTCTCACAAAAGTTATGTTACCTAGTACTTAGACTAAAATATTAGTATTTTATGTGACGTGGAAGCTAAACACACTATAAATAATGCAAATGAATTGACTCACCAGTGACATTAAAACATAGTTCTTCTTTCATTGCTCACACTATGAACCCAATATAAGTCACTTCATTCCATCTGTAGTTTTTACATCCATTCCTCACATACATTCATTCATTCATTTTCTTCCGCTTATCCGGGGCCGGGTCGCGGGGGCAACAGTCTAAGCAGGGATGCCCAGAC
>JAQQZY010000029.1:34249392-34260054 GCA_030068375.1 Ostorhinchus rueppellii | reverse complement strand
ATTATTATTGTTATTATTATTATTATTATTATTATTATTATTATTATTATTATTATTATTATTATTATTATTATTAGAAACTACAACTAACTAGCAATTTTGACTTAATTTTTCTTTATTAATCGCCCAAATTTGGTAAAGGTGAACTACTTTTATTCTGGAAGCATTTTACTTGTAGACCAGTGTACTCAGGACCAGCACTGTACAGCCTCAATAAAAACTCTAGAAACAGTGATCACATAAAAATACTAACAATAAAAACCTAATACTTAATACTTACTTAATAATTTTCTTGTCTATAAAATCAATGAGCAGTTAACTGTTATTATGTGATAACTACGTGATAACCTGTGTTATGTCGATAAGTTGTTGTCTTTGTCTGGATTTAATCATATGTTACTCCCTTCAGGGCTGCTGAATTAGCCAATTAGCCAGAGTTGAGGTCCCCGGCCTCTCCTGCTGTTCAACATCAGGGGAAACACTGGAGGGACAGAGGGACCAGTGTTTCCCTCCTTTCAGCACTGGTGATCCCTATTTATAGCAACAAACTAACTTAGTAAACGATTTGAATACAGTCAGTGAACTGTCTAATGTGCTGTTTCAGTTTGTTTGCCAATGACAGAGCAAGCCAGCTTCACTGCAGCTATAAAACACTGAGCCTTGAGAGCATTTTAAACTATTACAGATTGCTTTGATTTAGTTTGTGAATCTGTTGTCATGATCACCCATATAGGAACTGTGGTTAATATAGCTAAAATGGTACTGATGTCACTGTTCTACTATGTTTTTTTTTTTTTGTTGTTGTTGTTGAAATTATCTGCTTCAGAGATGAAATATGCTAAATGTTAAGGATTTTAATAAATTTAATTGGGAAACAAATGATAAAAGTGCTGGTTTGCTGATGTTTTCAAGATATAATGATAAAGTGTTAATACATATATATACTGGTTTATGTACATTTATAAGATCGATTTCTAAATCTTCCACGAGATAGAACCTGTAAAGTGAATATATAGTAATGTGCAGACAGTGTTTTGAAGTAGATCTGGTAGCTCTGAGATAAATATTCCTTTGCAGTAAAACCCATTCTCTCATTTATTCTCGAATTTCACATTTTGACCCAGGACTATATCATGGAAACTTTAGCCAACCAGTCTTTTTGACTTGATTTTTCTATATCGGTGACTCACATGTGGCACAATGTCACTACTTTTATTCTGGAATCATCTTACTTGTAGACCATTGTATTTAACTTCTTGCTAAATGTAAAAGCAGCTTTTTCACCTAAAAGCCTCTGGGAAGAGCCTTGTACTGTACAAAAGAGAGTCAAAAAGTTCTCACACAAATGTATTAAAAAAGTTCATGTATCAAAATAAAATGATTTTTCAACATAAGCTCTTTTACAATCTAAACACCTTTGCAGTCTACAGTATGTTTCCATTGGCAGATTCCTTTTTTGTAGAATTTCTGGGACTGTCTCTGACATTTGCCTGAGATCTTTTTGACTCCCTCATATTTCTCAAAAAGCCACAGATAAAGTCTATGTAAAAACGTAGCTCTATTCTACACTATTCATGTATCACACTCATTTTTGACCATTCAAATCCAACAAAATTCACTGCATCTTCTTGTGTTTTTGTAATAGCAACTACAGTGTCCAGTAAGCTCTCGACTGGAGCTTATGTTGTCTGTCAATACAGTTTGTTTATCTCTGCAGCTGCTCTGAAACTCTTCACCCTGTGTATAGATTCCTCGTGCTGTCACAGGACCGCTCTGAGGCGACATCATGATGCGGCAGCTCCACGAGCCCTTGAATGGATAATGTAGTCTTATATCAGCGTGGTTTCTCAGAGGATTTTCCAACTTGAGCTTTTTCATACTTCACACGTGACTCTACCCCCCTCAGGAGCTTTCACACATATGGGGAAGTTGTTAAACATATACTGGTTAGACTGGTCTGCTCTGTGACCTGCTGAGGCCAAGTGGCAGGTCAGCTGTTCTTTCTGTTTGTTTTGTTTCTCCTTTCTGGTCTACTGATGACAATGCTTCTGTTTTTTTGTGAAAACTTCCATGTGCATTAGGCCTATATTGAAGTGTTAACATTTCAGTGCATCTCTGGTGTCAAACTGAAACCTCAGGGGGTTGCTGCCATTAAAAACAAAACACGAAGCCAACTCTTCACCTTTTTTTTTTTTTGCGCTGCATTTATTCTCATAGATTACCACCACAAACAGGCTGGCACTTTTTATGAGATTGATGCATATTTTATTCTTGCAGCCAAATAATAATTTAATATTTAGTGTGTGACCGTAACCCGCCCGCTCTCCTCCTAAAACAAGATGAAGTACTTACAATATTCATCTGTCTATAAATTGCAGCTTATTGTAGCTCCTGACAGCTTTGCACTCTCAGATCCAGTTTAATATCTAAGAACACTGAAAGTGCCTGCATTCTCACGGGCAGCACTGTGTTCTTCCCAACAGGCTAATTTTCTTATCTCCCTACTTAATTGCTCTAAGGAAACGCCCGAAACTTTGTGCGGTCTAAGTATAACACACTGTTTTTTCCTCTTGCAAAGGATTTCCTTGTCAAGCATCTCAAAATATAAATATTGAAATATGACACCTGTGAAATAAGTCTTTGTCTTCAAACCGCTCTCTAAATGGTTGCGTGTAAATGGTGTGACTTGGAAAAGCACGGCCCCTTTGGCAAAAAATCCTGAAGGTAAATACGGATGTGGTGAGCATGTAGTCATATCTATTTTATTTTTAACAGGCAAAGTTGAAGCCATTGTTTGTGATGGCTTATGGATCAATTGTGGTACATTAGAAATTGTACCATGACAGGTAGTTTTGATTATTTGTTGGGTGACCTGTGTTCACATTCACAATAAAATGAAAACAAAAACAACAGGACAGCATTAATTTCCCTCTGGAGACTTCCCCCTTAACTTCATATCTCTCATTGACAGGAAAATTACAATTGGGGGAAACTGATGTGATACACAGGAAATTTTTTTGTTTAAGGTAAAATCAGAGAGAGTTTGGCAGCATGCTGGCTTTCCAGTTAAAAAGGATTTTAGTGCCATATTCAATAGTCTTTTACAGCTTTTTTTTTTTTTTTAGGAAGTGGAGCCACTGCACAAAACAATTCCCTGCAGAGGATGTACATAGCTCAACACACACGGTGCACAGGATGCAATCCAGGAGAGGCACAGTCCAGTTTCCCCCTTAACCTCAGGCCCTGTGGTCGGGGTTGGTGAACTCAAATGGATTAGTGTCACCTATTGTCACAATAGGAGTTCCAGGCCAACATTTGATTTTACTGAGCAAAAAAAAAGAGAAAAAAATTGCTTTAGCACTGAAATGTGATGTAGGAAAACAGTGAAAAGAGATAAGCTGTAATTTTCTTCAAATGCCTGTAACTTTTTGTATTCATAGAGGAGGTTTTCCCATAAGCCTGTGTTGACTTTGAGCTTCTCTTGATCAATGTTCAAACATTGTTGTCGTGCACCATGTATGTGCAACTAAACTAAAACAAATTCTATTAAACTACAATGACTACAAGACTCCGACAAGCAGCAAATCCTTAGATTTTGGAAACTTCTTTGGCTTTTTTTGGTACTTGATGTAAATATCTTATGATCGAATTTGTTGTAGTTCTTCCTGTGTCTGTGTGGGTTCTCTCCAGGTACTCCAGCTTCCTCCCACCATCCAAACACATACACTGATTGGTTAATAGGTTAATCTAAATTGCCCATCGGTGTGAATGTGACGATTGTTTGTCTCTATATGCCACCCCTACAATGAACTGGTGACATGTCCAGGGTGTACCCCACCTTCATCCTTAAGTAGCTGGGATAGGCTCCAAGTGACCTCCATGACCCTAGGGAGGATAAAGCAGGTTCAGAAAATGAATGAATGAATTAATTTGTTGTCAATTTAATTAATTTTGTTCTGTGGATCAAATAATTGACTAAAAATCTCAGCACTACATGCAAAGATGGAGGCCAGCTAATATTACACATTTGATTGAAAGTGTAATGTAGTACATTTCTCAGTTTTGCTTGTGATTAATAAACATTTTCAGCATTCGGCTACCCCAGTAAAATGACTTTACGCACAGTTTACATCATCATTTCCACTCATCGTCACTCACAAGGTCAGAGTACATAACGCAGATTCAGTTTCCCTTCACAGTTTAATCAGTGAGGCAAATTTGTACACTTGCTTTGTCAGGCCACTCTCAATGCACAATGCATAGATTGTTACATAAGCCTGGGTTCAGTTGAGTTACGTAGGGTCGCTATGACTGACTTTGATAGTGTCAAACCACCGTACATGTTGTTTTCTCTAAGTGCTGTGACAGTGATGAACAAGATCATTTTTGTGCCATTGTGGAATGGAGTGGAATGAAGTGGTGTGACACAGGGTCACTGCTTGAATTCTTAAATTAACACTTTGTTGGTCCGTCCGGGAACAATAAGTGCTGTCTCTGGTTACAAAACACATGGTTGAATGGTGGGAAATGAACCACACCTACTGTAGGTGGACAAAGGAATTCTGTGGTCTGACCATCACTTAAGAGCTGCTGAGTAAATAAACTTAGAAATCATACGATATGAAATATACAATACATTACTATTCAGCAAGGTGGGAAATAACAAAGTACAAATACTATGTTACTGTACTTTAGTAGACTTTTCAGGCAGGCATGTGTACATGAGTATGTATTTTTCTGATTACCTTAGTATCCAACATTCCAACATAGATATCTGTTCAGTTCTTTCCTTTACTAAACTGGTTTATTATTTTAATTTTAATACATTTGCAACATTTTTCTCTTGGGTCATTGCAGATCTTTTTCAATATCAAGACAGATTTTTAAATGGTTGGAACAATAAGACAAAGAAAACATATACATTAAGGCATACCACAAACATAAGATACAGACAACATACCTCTCATCTCATTTTATGATTTAATGATTACTTTGTTGATTTTCTTGGCTTTGTTGTGTTTGAAACCTGTGTATACGGTAAATGAAAAATACAATCTGAGTTCTCATTCAAGAACATGAAAACAACATAGAGACGCAATATGATCAACCCAAAATACAAGACGAAAAATAAAATCATCAAAAAAGATGCAACAAGACCAGAACAACATAAAAGACCTGAGACATTTAACACTTTATTTTGAAGTACAGCAATGATTAAAAGAAAGTACATGTTCAAAATACAAAAACAGAATTGTCTGTCCCTTTCCAGGCTGTAAAATTATATAATCTAATCTAAAGTACAGAACAACATACAATAGGTACTACTATGCCAATACTTATCGACCAAAAATAAAGACAAAATAGAGAAACTATGTGTGGAAAAACGTACTACTTCCACAAGAATTAAGAGAGTAAGTAATAGCCAGATACTGTTAAGCTGATGACTTTGATTTATCATTCCTCAGACAGTAAGATCACGTCTAGAAAAGCAGATGTTGTATGTGTTAGCTGGTCTGAGGCATTCGGTGGGGGTGCCAACAGAAAACCAAGGTGGACAACAAGAAGCAATAATTGCTGCCTTTCAATGTGAGAAGACTTCTAAGGCCATTTCCAAACAATGAGAAGTTCATCATTCTACAGCAAGAATGACTATTCACAAGTGGAAAACGTTCAAGACAGTGGTCAGTCTTCTTATGAGTGGATGTCCGCGAAAATTCACCCAGAGGTCAGACCATGCAATGCTCAGAGAAAATTTTAAAAAATCCAATCGGCTTTATTTATATAGCACATTTAAAAAAAACAAGAATGTTTCCAAAGTGCTGCACATCATAAATAAAACAATTAAAGGAAAACTGAAAAAGATAAATAAGTAAAAAGAACTACAATAACGATCTAAATATAACAATTAAAAGAAAAACTGAAAAACTAAATAAGTAAAAAGAACTACAACAACGCTCTAAATAAAACAAGACAATGAAATAGTTAAAAGTACTAAAATCTAAATAAATAAATAAAAGACACAGAGGACCGCACTACTCATGCAGTGTTAAAAGCCAGAAAAAAGTCTTAAAGGAATAAGACACCCAAACGTGAAATTATGTCAGTCTCTGTCAACCCTAGAGTTTGAACAGTGAAAAACTAGAAAAGCACTCAGAGCGCAGACCTCCGCCAAGGTAGTGTTTGTACGTTCCTCCACTAGATGGTGCTGAATGTACAGGTGACCCCATGCCCTATCTCCCAATGATAAAGAAACCTTTTAAAAAATTCCTGGATGCAGACGGTGATCCGGATCACCACCAAAGTTCAATCACTTATTCCTCGTCCCATTTCAAACAATTCCTGAAAATTTCAACCAAATCTGTTCAGAACGTTTCAAATTATTTTGAACACAAACAAACAAACCAAACAAACAAACAAACAGATAAACGTAAAGTTCTCATGCAGCACCTTTTACTTTCTATGGCCGCACCAGAATCCCCATAAGTGAACTTTGCGCCTATTTAGTGGTGCTTTGTGTGTGATGAGGCCAAATATAGTTTCAAGTAATATCCGTCCAGGTAATAGCCTTGTTCGATTTTGCATAATGATTTCTACTTGTTCCGAACACACGACTCCCAAGATGTATTTAGCAAAAAATGTCGATGTCTTTGTCACTTTTTTTGGAGGACATGCTAACTGACACCCTTGGTTTACAGCAACTGTGCTAAGCTAAAGCTAAAAGCGCTGCTCCCAAAGCAGGACAATGCCTGGACGGATTTTAACAGTTTTTTTTTGTTTCTGTTTTTTTTTGTTTTTTTAACTGTTCTAACTCTGGGGGTGACTGAGACTGACTTAATTTCATGTTTGGGTGCCTTATTCCTTTAAGACCCATTTTATTCTCTGTCAAGAGCTTCATCTCAGGCATCTTAGTATGTTAAATGTTAAAGTTTACGACAGTATAATCAAAGGAAGAGTCTTGTTTAGGCTATAACAAACATAGGATCACTGTTTAGGGTTGGAGTGTTTGATATGTGGAACAATGTCCTTTGAGCAGAAAAAGACTAGAGTCTAAATTTATGGCCATGATGCACCACGCCACATTTGGCAAAAACCAAAAATGGTATCTCAGCACAAGCCCTTGTAACTGCTGCTGATTTTGGCTTGTTTTACAGCACAGGACCTACTTGGGCACCCTGCAATCATTGAGTCAACCATGAACACCTTTGTTTACCATTATATTCCAGAAATAAATCCAAGGCCATCTGTCAGATAGCTAAAACTTGGCCTGAAATTAGGTCGTGCAACAGGATAATGGATGAAGTACATCAGCAAATCAACAGCAGAATGGCGCAAAAAGAAAATAATCAACGTGTCATAATGGCTCAGTCAAAGTACAGACTTCAGCCCAATTGAGATGTTGTGGCAGGACCTAAAGAGAGCTGTGCTTAAACAATTGCTCAAAAAAATACAATAAACTTAAGCAAAAATGGAAAGAATAGTCAGTCTCATTTATCTGTCAGTTTTGGATTATGGAGACATTTTATACAGACGTGCAGCATCTACAACCCTACGTTCCCTTAAGACTGTTTATCATTCAGCCACAAGATTTATTACAAATGACAGCTCCAACACCCACCATTGTGACCTTTATTCTCAAGTTGAATGGCCCTCTCTATCCAACATCCGTGATAGACATTGGATTTTATTTGTTTTTAAAGCCCTCACTGGTCTTTTACCATCTTATATTAATGTTTTACTACATGTATCTTTTAATGCAAGTCCACATCACTCTGACTCACACTGCAGGTTCCTACAGTCCAGTTTTTCCTACTGTGCACCTGAAACTTGGAACACTCTCCAAAACCCTCTGGAACTTTTATCATCAGAACAGTTTAAATCCTTAATCAGTTGTTATTTTACCTGCAGCTGCTCCTGTTTTAAAGTAGATGATCTTTGCTTTTAGTTCATCGCGATCATTTTTACTTTTTCATACTTCTGATATGTCACTGTATGTTTCAAATATTTTGTGTTTTAAATCTATAATTCCATCTAATTTTACCTTCAGCTGCGCCGCTTTTTAAGTAGACTTCTCTGTTTTTAATTCGTCTTTGTCACTTTATTTCATTCGGCTTATTCATCCTCAATATGTTTCAGAGTTTAAAGAAAGATTATGATGATGATGATGATGATGATGATGGTGATGATGATGATGATGAATCATATGTTGCTGCGAAAGGTGGTTGCTATTAAAATACGGAGTGCACTGGAAGTGTGTTTCCATTTTGACCCAACTACTGTCAAATAAAAAATACAATGTAATCTGATTTAATTAACTTTACAACTTTTTATGGACTAGATTTTATTTTATTTATTATTACATCCTGATTCATAAAACTATAGAATTAAAAGCCACTGTACTTTCTTTTTTCCTTTACTGTAGATCAGGGATGTCAAACTCATTTTAGTTCAGGGTCACATATGATATAAAGTAGGCCGGACCAGTAAAATAATATAAATAACAGAATATGAACTGATAAACAATGTTGACTCCAAAGTTTTCTCGATGTTTATGAGGTAAAAAAGCTCAATTCTGAATGAAAATGTTTACATCTATGAACCATGAACATACTTGAACATACTTACTTGAACATTATATGAATAAATATGAACAACCTGAAAATTCTTACTAATCATAAGTGCAATATTAACAATAGTTACAATAGCCTGAGTTTATAATTTATACATGTGCATCATGACTTACAGATCACAGTGAATCTACAAAAAAAACAAAACAAAAAAAAAAAAAACATCTAATAACAGGCAGAATATTATTAAAATTCCAGAAACATCTCTTAAGATTTTTCAGGTTCACATTTTTTGTAAAGTTAGTTAGTCAGTGAATGTAAACAATTTTGTGTAATTTCACTTTTTTTTTTTTTTTTTTTTTTTACACTCAAACAAAGAGGGGGTTTCATGGGGGTTAGATGACTGAAGAGCCTCAGGCAGACATGCCTTCTAGGTTTCCACTCGTCTGGTCTGATCCACTTTAGATTGAATTGACCTAAAATGATTTGAACATCCTTGACTGTTCATATCCTCAGCGTAACTTTTGCTTTTGCTCAAATTCATCCCACGGCCCAGATTAGATCCTTTGGGGGGCTGGTTTTGGCCCCAGGGCCGCATGTTTGACACCTGTGCAATAGATAATCATTATTTATTTTCAATATGTTGTTTGATTTTTTTTTTTTTGTTCCTGGTTTAGTCATCCTTGTATTACCATTATTCAAATATCACTCTATTATTTTAAGACCATGCGAGTATCAGTTACTGTTTTACACTGAAGTAGCTGCTATAAATGTCCTTTAAAGGCTGACTTATTACTCTATCACTTTGAGCACATTTCAGAGCTTTTTTTTTTTTTTTAATTTTTACTGCAGAAAAGAAGCTGAATCCGTGCATTTTTTTCCACACAGGTACGGTATCTGTGCTTGAGTAAATAATGACTGTACTTTTACCATGTCATGTATAGGTTCTTGTGTTTTGTTCTTAAATGACAGTATGCAGTTGTAATTTTCTGATATTACCTAACAAACCTTTTGTCTGCCCTAAACATTGCAAGTTCTTTGGGTCTCTGCAATTTTCTCCAAGGAGAGCAGGGAATAGATTAAACCAGAAATAAATTTTGCGTGGTGTAGTCCTCCCATAGTGCTTAATGGCTTACTTTGCATTAATCACCTCCAATGAAAAGGTCTGGCACTCCTTACATGTCTCCACTCCCACAACTAGGCCTGTATATCAGCGTCTAGCCTTACAAAGCCTGTCTCTGCCTCGATAATACAGTGACTTAATGTTCGGTACCAGGCTCCACTGAGCTGCAGATCCGTGGGGTGGGGGACACTGTTTTCCATGTCCGCAAGTATTTACACAAAGTGTTAATGTTGTTTCTGTTGTGTTGATATGTTTACTGGAGAGGACTGATGAATCAAACTGGTGATTCAACAGTTGGATGACTCTCTGTTTTTTTCCCAGTCTCACAGATTCAATTTACTGTAAAGTTCAAATTTCACTTCCTCAAAATCTCGTCTGTCTCTTTCATACTCTTTTGGGTGTGAAAGAAAGACGGTGAAAGATAGTTTGAAAAATTCAGCCTCCTAAATCATAACTGATTCTCTGCATTTATCAATCTCATGTTTTTTTTCCCAATTTAGTAGTTTTTCTGTTGTTTTTTGGTTGATGATGTCATGTGGTAAACTATTATGAAAGTTTTCAGCATTTGCAGTATTTTGTGGAACAAATGATTCATCAATTGTTTCATAGTTAAGACAATAAGGATTCATTTCCCCTTCATGAGTTGGAAATGGTGGGATTAGACTTTCACACAGGCAGATAGAAAAAAGTTTAAACAATTTCTAGATTATTTGGAGATTATTTAATTTAAGAGGTTTTTTTGTTTGTTTGTTTGTTTTTTTTAACCATATTAACACCTAAGTTGAACATGCAGAAGAACTGACATATGTTTACCACTCTGGAGAGAAAAGATGGCATATTAGACTGAATAAATAACACCGATGTACAATTTCTTAGAAAATCTCTGCTTCAGACATTCAATGTGCTAAATCTTACATAGTTTAATAAGATGAATCAGAAAACAAATGACAAAAGTGCTGGTTAGCTCATGTTTTC
>JAQQZY010000029.1:34225265-34247152 GCA_030068375.1 Ostorhinchus rueppellii | reverse complement strand
AACCGGAAAAGTGAATGTATTGTAATGTGGAGACACTGTTTAGAGGTAGATCTGGTGACTGAGACAAACTTTCCTTTGAAATAAAACCCATTTTCTGATTAATTGTCAGAATTTCACATTTTGGCCTAAGACTGTATCTTAGAAACTACAACCAACTCGGACTTTTGACTTCATTTTTCTTTATTTATTCTGGAAGCATTTTACTTGTAGACCAGTGTTAGTGGCTCCTAAAGTTCTTCAGCTCAAGACTCAAAAGATGTTTCTCTTTACAACCTACATTTAACAATGTTAAGTAAAAACATTTTGCCAAATATTGCCAAAGACAATCATGATAACAACCCATCAACAGTCACTTCTAATATTGACTCATAATATTATCCATAGTTGGTAGCAGCACATTATCACCAACCGACACGAGACAACAGTGCAAACACAACACTGATTTGATCACAACACTATCAATGAGTGTCTCATCTTTATGTCATGTCATGTTTTTTAAAATGTTTTTTATTCTTGTTGTGGCTTTTTCAACATTTTCACCTTGTCCTTTACAATGTTTTATTTTTTCATGCATCTCTTATAACGCTGTCATCACATTGTTTTCGTCTTGTGTCTTTTATAACAGATCCTAAATGGTTTTGGTGAAGGAACATACTCCTTCTATTTGAATTTGTAAAATTATTTCAACTATCATATTATTGTGAAGCATTTTACTCTCCAGCTGGTGACCCAATAAAAATAACTCCATGACCCATTTAGAGTCTTGACCCTAAATTTGGAAAAAGCAGCATTAGACTAGTGTGGGGCACTTTTTCTGGAAATAATCTGTTATTAATGAAATTTGGGGTCTGTATTAACTTATCAGCAGGAGTATTTGTTTTGTGTTTAATTATCCAATTATTATAGCAATATAATACAAGGGTAAAGTTATGCAAATATACACCAAATCAATGAGTTGAAAAGCCAGCACAGCAACTAAATCCTCCACAAACCTCAGGGAAACCCTAACTTAAGAATGTATGTCTATTTGTTGATTTTCTATTTCTTTTTTCTTTTTTTAAAATTAAAATCTCTCAACAAAAATATCATATTAAAAAGACTGAGGAGCAACAGGTTTCTTTCTGTAAAAAAAAAAATCTGACAAACTCAACAACTTGTGCTGAGAAAAGATTAACACAAAATAATAACATATGATTGATTTTGCGTATGTGTGTGTGTTGAACTACTTCCAGGATCAAATATTGGACTTCAGATGATTCTGTGGAGTCACGTTTTGAATCTTAGTGCATGAGCAGCTATCTCAGTATTTCCTCAACCTCTAGTAATTATCTCAACACCGTACACGCCTTCTTTATTGTATCCTTGTGGCTTTGTTGACACATGAAGATATAATGTCAGAAAGCTTTGTGAGCTGGGCGTTGGCTGTTATTTGAACAGCCCATACCAACAAATTCTAGCCTTGAAGGAGCAGATCAGTGTGTGCAGACTGTGTGTATATGATGTGTGCATATGATAACTCAGAAACAAATATTAAAGGAGTTTGCACTTCGGCTTTTCGAAGTTCCCGGTGAATCCACCCAACCGCTGACTCAAACCAGACTGGACTCTGTGTTTTACTGGATAACAGCTAATATATTCTGTTCGCCAGTCTTGAACAAACCAGAGTTACTGACTCATAACTGAACTCTTATTATAATCACGGGTTATGTGTGGATGGTGACCTTAAATTGTTCCTAAACACAAAGTGAAGAAACACTTGCCTAGTGGCCATTTTGCACTGTTATCACGTTCAGCTCAAATGTGCTGACTCTGCAGATCATATGAAACATTCACAGAATACTTTTCTTTCCCAAACTCATGAATGGTCACTTGTTTCTACATAAAAGTGCTTGCTGTTGAGGCCCCATTTGCACTTCAGCTCTGTGTCTTCAAACCATAACCTACTGGTACATTTTTTTTTTTTTGGAGGGGAACAGCATAATGACTGATTTGTGGGAGACAGTGTTTTGAATAAGTTGTCCAAAATTATTTACCCTCTGGATAAAAAGTCTCCTTGTTGTGGTTTGTATGAATGCCTCCCTTCTTCTCTACATGAACCCCTTTTATGATGCTGTACATGGACATTCCCAGATTAAAGAAAAAAAGGTGATCTCCACTCATAAAATCACTTTGTGGAGGCCTTCAAAAGCTGGATGAACTCAGCCTCCAACAAGTCGAAAAAAGCAGAAAAAAAAAAAAAAATCAGTGTCGCTCTGCTGACCAAACATAAAAAGAGACCATTACAAAGGTTGAACTGTTTTACCCCTCTTCACCCTCCCACCCTTTCTTTTTGGCAGAAACAATGTTGCTGCATTACTTGCCTGTTATCCTTCCCCCCTGATGATTTTCTTTAGCATTTTTTACTTCTCTTGTTTGAACAGATGCCGCCCCCCTCCTGCAAACCCTCATCCTCTGGGATTGCCATAAGCCTTAGTACAATGAGGTAACTCTCAATTACATTAACTTGGAGAGACCAACCCAGTCAGTTCCTTCCACTTAGCTACTTCAAAAGATATGATGTATATAACCACCTGAGGAAAAAGGTTGTCTTTTGTACTGCTTTATTTATGAATGGATTGTGTAAGAGGCTGCTAGATGACCGCACTCACCTTTCACTTTGTCCATTACTGCCCGTGCAGCATTTTATAGCCGGATGTAACTTACTAACATATTGGCCTTCAACCAAACATCCCAAGTCAATGAGAAACAGATATAACACTCCAGTGAAGGATTCAGGTTTATGGTTGTAACTATAAAAGGTTTTGGAGGAAATCTGAGTAGAAGTCAAATGGAGACAGATTTAGCCAGCTTTCTCGTCTCATTAGGTAACACCGTATCTGCACTGACATCTTGTCTGCTTGAATTCTGGGTAGAAGAATATATTCCTGAGATAAGCAGCTGTTGGTGTTGCCTGTAAATAAGGATGGTAAATGGAGGTACACAATTCCCAGTGTCCTGTTACAGCCATTCACCAGTCAGATGCTTCGAGTGCTAAACAAACCCTAAGGTGTTGTAGAAGCTAAATGAAATTTGCCCTTTCACCCTCTGTGGTATTAAACCCCAGTCGTACTTTCACCGAATTTCAGTGACTCATGAATGAGCTTTATGTTGTGGCTTTTTTTTTTCTTTCTTTTTTTACTCCAGCATGCATGAGCTGGTGGATGTTGGAATTGTCTGGTAACCCTTTTCCTTTTATAAAGTGCTCATGTCAAACAGTAGCACTAGATTTTAATACACTTACACTGACTTCCTCTCATAGAAAGCATAAGAACTGCAACTGATGTAAAGGAAAGAAAAGAAACATTCATACTCACACCTTTTGTTTCAGCACACTACCTCATTTCCGACGTTCTAATAGATTTCTGTGCAACAAATTGTGCATTTTCTGCATTAGTAATGATAGAAACCACAAAGTTCAGGCACCTGGATGACAGTTTCCTGAATATATGTAGCTAGTGTAGGTCAAGTCTGCATCATTTAATTTCGGTTACATCTATAAATAACATTTCTTTTGACAATGTAATACTTCTAAATACAAATCCAGTGCTTCTTTTGTGGTTTCATAAAGCTGGGGAACAAATCCTCTTGAATCTCCCTCTAAAATTTACAGATAAGCCCAACCTTTGTACATTTAACTGTAGGCCCCAATCAGGCTACAAAAAATAAACAGGAAAAACCCACTTTGAACAAAAATAAATCAATACCAAGAGTGCCAAAAGCGCTGAAAAAAATGGCCATCCAGCAGGCCAGACCTGCATTACAGTGTGTACTGTAATGAAATAAATGGATTTTTTCTTCCTCTGCAAAGTTAATGCCAGTGCTGTTTTTCTGCTCTGTGTCACATTCTGTTTTCACACCATCTGTAGTGGCATTGAAATAGAAGTTCTACACCTCATAGTCAGGCTTTTTTGCTCAATAAAAGACAATATGACACATAGGGAGCTGAGCAACATTAAAAGCTTCCTTATTTAATTTCAGATTTTCATTTTGTTTTATTTACTGTTGCAAAATCCTGCAGGTAGTATGAATCATTCATTGCTGCAAACGTGATGTCATAATCACTGAAATACTCCTTTATCTGTGTAAAAGGAAATTGTGAGGTTCAAACTAATGTTATTGGCTTGGATCAAGATTAAACTGACATTTTTAGTGCTTTACAACTCTGCAGTGACTTATCATCCAAGTCTACGATAGCGTGTTCATATTTTGTGATTGTTTTCCTCTTGACAGCCATAATGCAGCCGCTATTTCTTCAACATTCCTCTGTTCACTATAGCATCATTTAAGGCTGAAGTGGGCTTCCGCCGCAGCCGCCTCAGCGTCCACTTTCCGTCAGGGGAAGCATCACGCTGCCGGTTCCCCCTTTATACGAGCCCCGCCCCGAAATCAGTCGATCAAATTCAACATCGGACTCACCAGCATCCGACCAATCAGCGCGCAGCAGGGGTGGTCTCGAGACGGTGGTCCGGGAGGACGCTAGCCAATCAGAGGCCGAGCTGCTCGGACAAAGCGCTCACGTCAACGATCGTTGGTTGCTTGAATGGCGCATTATTCATGTCCACGCTGTGCTTATTTAAGGAGCCGCGATGAGGCGAGATAGCGGAATCCGTATAAAAAGAGTCGAATCCCCGGTGTGTGCACATTTTAATGAGTGGAGTGACATAAACGCATCAAATTGTATGAATATGACTCGAAATAGGTCCCATTTCATGTACTTTTACACGGTTGTAGTGACCAGGTGGATACTATCACACCGGTGCGTCCATGTGCGTGAACACGCTGCCGCTAATTCATTCATAATCTCACTGCAAGCACAAACATGCCTCCAACTTTAGAATATGACCACACCTGGAAGGCATAAATATACAGCTTAAGGCTTTATGAAAGTGTTTATCCAATCTAAATCCGTCGAACAAAGAGAACGCAAGTGTGTTTATTGTGCTTTGAGTTAAATATTGTCTTATTGTTCTTAAAACTGTGACATCAGCCATGTAAAGCGAAGCTCCACCGGTGCTTTTTTCTTTTCTCTTCTGTCCTCCACACATACACACCGCCCATGCAGCCTCCAAAGCGACGCTCTTCGCCTGACTGGGTTCATTAATGCGTAGAGGAAGGGGAGGAGGAGGAGGAGGAGGTGGACACGGTTCTTCTTCTGTTACGTCCCGATGTGTTCAGAGCTGCCGTTTCATTTCACCGCCGCCTCTTGAGCAGCTCACACCTTCACTCACTTTCCTGAGGTGCTAGCGGGATTTTTCAATTCAAGTGCCAACGAGTATTATTTTTTGATACTCCTTGTTTTGCCCTCCACGCCGGATCGAGAACCTCCTTCTGGTACAAGTTTCCAACGGCTGCTACAAGGAGACGCCGGATCTGAGGACTTGCCTGTCCCGCACCTCCGACTTCACGCCTTTTTTGTGTCATTTTAGACAGTGAATATCTTCGACTTCAGTGAAGTTTTTGTGTCAGCCCTGAGAGAGCCCTTCATCCTGCCCGGCATCATGACTCGCAGATCCTGTGCCATTTACGCTACCGGGATCGTGTGCGCTCACCTCCTGATCGTGGGGATCGCCCTGGTCGTGGCACAAGTCTTTCAAACAATGATCCACAGCCGGTTAAAAAAGGTGAGTGGGACTGTGTGTTCTGTCTAATTCTGTGTTCACACTTCTATAATGTCATAAGACTTGAGTGGGGTTAAAAATGTCAACGCATTTTCATCTGCAGTGGTCAATCCCTGCGCATTCAGCAGCTTCTCAGCGCAGTTCCATCCTGTCAGAACATCAACCAATGTCATATCTTTACATTTAGTGCTGGGGTTTCTGTACATTCTGCAGCGGTCACCACTACTGGATGGACCTTTTCCCCTTCATATAATCCGCATGATCAGAGCTCCTGCGGCGTGTCAGTCACATTGCACGGTTGTTGGACGCTTTTGCTGCGTTTAGGCGTATGATTTAAGAAGCATGTAAACCTGTTCATATGAACACAAGTAGAAACACCTATACCTCCCTCTATGTGACTATTGATAGGCGAGTTCATCATAACTTAACCCCCATTTTCTTCTTTTTTCCCCCCATGACTGGTTGACATTCCTTTTTGTGCCTCGTCCATTCATCACAGGGTTTAACCAGCTTAATTCCCCACTAGAACTGTAGAATCAGGAAAATACTTATCATGTTGTATTTGTCCTATGTGATGCTGTATTATCCTCATTATCTGAGCCCAGTGCTGTCTCCCTCTGTGTTTTATTTATTTATTTATTTATTTATTTATTTTTTAACCATGACCTGGTGACACATTTCTGTTTGATGCAGCAGCTGCTGGTGGTTTGGCTCAGAGGGTTACCCATAGTAGTAATAGTAGAAATCTTCGCCAGCAGGGTCTTTGAGTGAGAGGTGGGGGGGTGTTTGTTTGTGTGTGTGCAGGTTTAGAGGGATGGGGGAAGGGAGATAGCCCTTGCCTGAGTTGACTGTGCAGGCTTTGGGAGTCCCTGACTTCCACAGGCATGGAAGTTACAGTAAGTTTTACATTGTGGGGCTGGATGATGGGTATGTGGTAGACCTCAGGCGTTCAGAAAATGAGCCACACGGTCTATAAAAAACCAGAGAAATCTACTCTGACTTGATTGATGCCTCTGAACACAGATCAGTAGTGAAATGAAAGATATTTGAAGATCTAAATCATGGATAGAATTATTCTGCAAAATTCTGCAAAAGCATCAATCTGTCTGCTTGTGATTCCTTCATTTATTTGGGGTCTTGCTTTGGAAATCATTAGTCACTTGATAATTTAGAACAAATGAGAATAAATCATCCAGTTGAACAATTTTGTGAGTGACTCCCAGAAGTCAGCAGGGATGGCAATGGCGTAATATCAAGATACAATGCAATTCTGCAATATTTGATACTTGCATTGCAGTAGAGCGATGTTGTGGACGGTACATTTTACACATGGTTGGTATCGAGTACTAGGTTTACTTTGTCAAATATAACTGCTCAAAAAAATGCACCTGGAATCACCAAGATTATATTCCTGATAGTTTTAAACTAAAACACCAGATTTATTGAACACTCATTCAGACCTTTATCAATCTCTTCATGAGGATGTGATGCCGTTATATCACTTAATGTAGGCTAAATTCAAACATCCATCCATCCATCAATCTACCTCTGCAGGGAAAGGGATGAAGACGGTCTTAATAACTCCACAGTATGTCGACCGCTACAAAATATCTGTCACGATGTCTGTGAAACCAAACCACAAAAATATAGAATTAGCAGGAAAATTAGCAGGGAAGAATAAAAATACCTTTAAAAACAGAAAAATTTGCAAGAATTCTGTATTTATTGACTGTATTGTGGTGCCACTTTCACAGAATTTGACAACTGAGATGAATTGATTTATAAAGAACAGATTGTGCTTTAACTCAGTTCAACTATTTAGACACTCACTGCAAGATGTCCATTTGAGTCATTATAGCAAGAATTAGTAATAACAAGGGGAAAAAAATCCATTCATCAGACTTGTATGATTAAATAAAACTATTAATTTTACCCCGATGTCACAAGAAGAGGCAATATTAAATGTTCTGGTATTGTTATTTCATTCCACCCCAAACAGGTAATGTATATTTCTGATTTGGTTCATGTTTTGCTGCTACTGTTACTTAGAAGCAGCTCATTTTGCAGTGCAATGAGGCATTTCAGTGCCTGTGTGTTGCTGTGGTAATTTCTGCTTTGTGCTTCAAGGTGAAATGAGAGAAGAAGGTTTTCTGTTTTATTTCCTGTGCTGTGTCTAAAAAGCTATGGGATGTTTGCAGTGGATATAGTGCAGGTAGAAATTTTCACCTTTTTTTAAAGTGTAGTTTAAGTCATGAGACGTTGACTGGACGACCCACCCTGTCTGATGGGGTGGGGGGTGTTGGCAGCTGACACCATATCCACTCCCTTCACATCCCTCGCTGCTGCCTACCCTTTAAAATAGTTCGCATTCCTCCAGCTGACATCAATCCCTGTGCTGGATGCTCCGCACTACTGATGAATCTGTGCTTTTAAAAATCCCTCTGCTTTAAGTCGCCCCTTAAAGTCATTTTCCTCCTACTTAGAAAGAAGACTGAAGAAAGCAGCTCAGCGACGCACTTATTTTTTTGGCCAAGTAGGGGACTCGCAAACAGCTGCCTGCCTCACTGACACCATTTCCCCTCCTTCTTGCAGTTAAATTTAGGTCTAGGTCTCATTTTCCCTCATTCTGTACCATGGCTTGGCATCTCAGCAGCAGAGACAAATTAAAAGTGTTAGTCAAAGTTCATCAGCAGGAGAGGGAAATCTGATGTGGCTGGCGATTACACAAAATGACAGCATAGCTAATCCTCTTTCGTTACAGTCTTCCCGTTGAATTAGGTCTGGACATGCTGAACCGACTCCAAAACTCGACCTAATCTCACCTAATCTAATGTATGAATGTGGCTCTGCGTAATAACGATGTCAATGTATCCCGGTTCTTAAGGACAGAGTTTCCTCCAGGAGACAATTTCCCTGAGTCTAGTGAACGGGGTGCAGAGGGAAGTAGTGAAAAAGTCATGTAAGGAATTTGACAGATGTCTTGGCCTCAGGGTAGGCTTTTAGCCTCATAGTACCTTGTTATTGTTCCAAGACTGGCCTATCCTGAGCCTGTCTCCTCAAATCAGAGACATGGAAAAAGAGAGTAACATCATCATGCCAGTCCTCTTAGACCTGTTTTGCAGGGGAAACCTTTCAAGGTAGAGCTGACAGATTGTACTGTAACAGCTTTAGAACAAGGTCGGATTGGTAAAACACCAACATGTTTGTTTTCCACAAATGTGCTCTCTGGGCTCCTGTTCAAATTGGAAAGAATAATCAAATTGTGTTATTTTGTCATTTCATTACGACCCAGTTCACATTAAATCACTCTGTTTTTATTTATTTTTTTTATCACACTGACACAACCTCCCCTCTTTGTCCCTCAACCCTGTTTTTGTATGTGATGGATCAAGGCTTTTCTGAGAGATAAATGATCATTAAACGAAGGCCTTTTCAAAGACCTTTGTTCAAAGTTGGCAAACGCAGCCACTCGCGCTGCCTGCAGCCACTGCCACACATTTTTCACATGCTGCAGGGAGAAAGCAAAGACTGACCCGATGTAGAGCGGAAAACCAACAGGCCAGTTTTGAAAAGTGGCAGGTACTGTAAAAGAGATCAAATACGTTAATCTTGTCTGGCCGGGTTTGAATTTGTACAAGTCCATCATCACCTGTCTGTCATAGTTTGACCATATTTCACATCAGTGCTCGACATAGAATGAGCAGGACTCCTGAGAGCATGTCTTAAATACATCAAGTTCCTTTTCTGAGTAGGAAGACATTCAGAATGAAGAAGTTGCATCTATGTAACGAGTATTGTGTTTTTTCATGTTTTCTAGTTTTGATCTGACATAGGACGATGAAACGCATTCAAAGGACATTGCTAAATCCTTTAAGTTGAAGTCTCTTGCCTGGTAAAGACTGTAACATTTATAATTGCACAACCAGATGAGTTAAATAATCACTTTCCATTATCTGCATTGAATTGAACGGACCCTACATTCCTCCTGGTTCATTAAATCATCGTTCTTTTTGTGAAAGGTGATCAAAGAAGATATTTTGGTTGACCTTTTTAGATCTAACACACTTTTTGTAAAGTAGCAAAGGGGTGAGGATGTGACAAAGCCACCGAACAATCCTATAGATAAGCAAACATACTTGATTGTCGGATGTTGTAAACTAAACAGGAACTGCCAGCCACGCCTTAAGCTATATTTTCTCAACGACAAGTGCTTGTGAGACCACAGAAGACAATGTATGGGCCTCTCTTGAGTGCACCTCAGCATACTCATGGGACAGAGGTTTTTCAGGAACTAGCCATAAAAAAAGACACGAAGGGAAGGGGGCCATTTTTCTCTTTGCCAGGTTTAAAAATACTTCCCAAGAATGGGGGGGAGAAAGGTTGCTTGTTTTCCTGGACTGCGTTCCTGGTCAATAAGCACCTGAGGTTTGAAGTTCTGATTGTGTAAGCTTTTCTTCACAGGTTTGTTTTCCACTTGGTGCAACTGTAGTGTTGTTCATGTTTGGACAAGTGGGAGCCTGGTGACTGTCACACCGACACTACTGACTTGAATGTTCATAGTTTTAGATGTCTTTATCGTTGACATCGGGACAAATCCTGCTCTATCTTCTTGTGCTGACTTGCGTATGATGATTCAGATTCATTATTCAGAATTTGCCTAGTGTATTCTTTATTGTTTTGATTACTACAGAGCTGCCATGATATTTGATTGCAAAATATTGGCTTGATTCCGTGGGCTGACTTAAAACCCACACTTAGATTCTTGTTCAGGCTTGCTGAGGTCAGGGTCTGTTTGCAGTTTTTGCATGTACTTTCTGCCCGTCCTGTTTTTTTTTTTTTTTTGCACCTATGAAGGACTTTTCCTCTGCTTACCTTTGGGTTTTTGGGGTCTTGGCCACCCACCAAAAGTTCCACTCAGATGGCACACATTCTCAGTCTGAAAGTATATTTTCCGTTCTTTTTTTTTTGTTGCTCATAGGAAATTACTTTGACAGAGAAGAGCCAAGTGTTTGAATCATGGAAGAACCCACCCCCACCAGTTTACATGGAATATTACTTCTTCAATGTGACCAATCCAGAGGTGTTTTTAGCAGGAGGGAAGGCCGCTGTCAAACAGATTGGACCATATACTTACAGGTGAGCTTTGTAATGAACATCTGGATACATGTTGGAACGGATACCAGTTTTGTTGTTTTCTAGCTATACATTTGAGGTCTTGTTTAAATGACATCTTGCATCTGGTTCCTCTGGGTGCAATTTATTAGTACTGTGTGAAATCAAAACAAAAGACATCTGTGCAAACAGACCCGTGTAAACTTTCCATTTTCTCTCTCACAATAGAGAATACAGGCCAAGGGAAAATGTAACGTTCCTGGAGAACGGCACCAAAGTTTACGCCCTGAACCCCAAAAGTTTTGTCTTTGTGCCGGAGAAGTCAGCCGGTGACCCAACAGTCGACATTATCAGGACTGTCAACATCCCATTTGTGGTAAGTCGTTATATCTGAATGAGCAAGTTATGTGCTATCATGACCTGTAGCAGCTGGATCATCATGACCATCATCTCCAGGAATCGTTTGTTTGGCACATGCTTTATGATTTCTATTGAGGAAGGAACATCAATATTCCACAAACACACTCCCAGCCAATGTCTTCGATGCCTTGTTATGACATTTTGAAATCTAGAGCATGTAAAAGTCATTCAGGTGGTCATTGGAATTGGACCAGCCCAAACATTCTTTAACCAAATCAATCGTATTGTGTCTTATGGGAGTATTCTCACCCTTTGCCTCCTTTCTTCTCCTTCTTCTTCAATTGTGTGATTTCCTCCCTAGGCGGTGATGAATGAGCTGAACTCCTACTCCTTTGTCCTACGAACTCTGGTTTCCATGTACATGAACAGCCTGGGTATTGATATATTCATGACCCGCACTGTCCACGAGGTCCTGTGGGGCTTCAAAGACCCTGTACTAACCAAGCTGCACTCCATGAGGCCTGAAGTGGATGAATACTTTGGCCTGATGTGGAAGGTAAGACAAATACTGACACTGCAAATTTCATACAATGGAAATTCTTGGAAGAGGAGCACTGCATATGTTACTATAGGTCAAAGCCCCAAAGAATGCATTTTTACATGAGTGACAAAGCGATTGTCAGGGGTTACCTAAACACAAAAACAAGAGGAAGCCTGTGAGAAGGAACATGTAAGAGAAGTGAGATTTGCCACATGCTGATGGAAGATGCTTATACTTCCTGTTTATCTGTCACCATAATGTCTGCAGCTTGGCACAAGTGGTGACAACACATGTCTTGTGATCGGGAGGATTACATCTTAGTTCAGAATGCTAAAACGTCAGACTGACTTTTTTTCTCATGCGAAAACGCACGGTAGCTCTAAAATTTCCTCCCTCTTTTATCACGCATAATAGTATTATCTGCAGCGTAACTACAAAACAAAGTAACTCCGTAACTGTTTTTTATGCCTCTTCATCAGCAGATGGATCGTTTCTGGCTTAGTGGCTCCTTGCTCAGTTTCTCTGTGTCTATTTTCTGTTTTCAGAAAAACGGTACCCATGAAGGAGAGTTTGTGTTCCATACTGGTGAGGAGAATTACTTGGATTATGGCAAAATCGACACATGGAATGGCCTGAGGTAATGAATCAAATAGAACCGTATCATACAGCTTGGGATATAATTATATGACCATCTACAATTTTTCATAGAAATTCAATATAATAGACTTTGAAGATGACATTTTTAATGTTGTGTTGTTGGAATATTAATAGTTTCTAGAGTCTTACATCAGCAGATGTTCTTATTTTACACACTTCCATGAAAACCTTTGTAATCATTAAACTAAAATTTGTAAAGCAAATATATAATGTGTGTGTTTCCAAATACCTGCATCATATTTGCACACAGCAGCCCCATTTCTTGCAACAAGTGTCCACTTTTCTACCTTGTTACTCTAGTCCAGTTATTACTTCCTACACGGAGTTTAAAAAAAATAAAACAAAACCGATCTTTCCTTTTTCCTGCCTTCAAAGTTTTAGGAAATGTTTCCTCATCTACCTTCATTTCCTTCCATCTATGATAGTCGCATTTACCATATTATGCAACTTGTTCCTGAGTGTTCAGAGGGGAAAGACATTGCTCCCTGGATTTTGGACGAGCAGGATTGCTAAACAAATGTTTGAATATCAGAAATTAGTTTGCACTTGAAACGATATCGACTTGTGTAGGTAGATTCTGGTTTGTAGTTGCACTAACTTCTTTCTTTGCTTCTTTCTCATGTCTTTTTTGTTTTGTTAACAAAATAATAGGGAGATGTCATGGTGGTCATCCAATCTGAGCAACATGATCAATGGTACAGACGGTGCAGTCTTCCACCCTCTAATTAACAGGAAAGAGCGGCTGTACATCTTTGCTGCTGATCTGTGCAGGTATTCATTCACGTGTTCCTATGTGGGGTTTTCGGTTTGACAGGCAATGCATTCTGGTAGGGCAAAGAACAATTAAGACCAAGTAAGTGGATGGCTGAGTCTCATGTGATGTTCATAAAGCCACAGATAAGGCCAGAGTAATTACAACTTCCGATAAGTCACAGGAATGTTGTTGTGGGAAGTCAGGTTTTTCAGGGGTGGTTATGTCATATTTTACTTGCAACTGTTTACTTTAGAGTCTTAATTGGACAGCAGATAAAGAACAGCAATTTACATGTTCTTGTTACTACGAGTCCCTAAACGAGCCCCTCTTTTCTCTTTGTAGATCTATTCATTTGGAGTATGTGGAAGATGTGGAGGTGAAAGGCATCCAGGCGTTCCGCTTCGCCCCACCAAACGACGTCCTCCAGAGCCCCAAACTCAATCCATATAATGAGGGCTTCTGTGTGCCAGCTGGAGACTGTCTCGGCACTGGGGTGCTTAAAGTCAGCGTTTGTCGGGAAGGTAGGATCACCACCTGACCCCTCCCCACTCTCACTCACTCTAACCCCTTTAGTTGCCAGAGTGTATGACCCATTTACTTCTTCCCTCTGAGGCTGGCCACATGACCATTACCCCTTTTCTGCCCCCTGAAAAATGGCCTTTCAGTCATCAACCACGTTCCCTGGCTGGAGTCTGGCATTCCCGCTGTTTGAGCATGTCACATTTTGCTCAATACATGGTTCAATGATTAACCGAGTTAACTATGCAGTGGCCATTGAGGTATTTTATAGTGGTCATTGAGTGGACTGTGATTGCACTGATAAGCTCCATAAAGTGTAGTATCACTGTACATCTATGCTTCTGTAGCCACACCATCTCCCTGTTTTATCTGACTTGCATGCAGAAAATTAATGTTGTTTTGGGGCTTTGTTCATAATATACTGTCATTCTGTCACCAAAACTTTCACTGAGTATGGAGAAGCTGAGGTGACACTAAACAACAGCACAAAGCTAACTGTGGTTAACATCAACTCCTCTGATTCATATTAAGCAGTCCAACCTGATTGGAAGGATTACATTGTGATGCTTTACCTGAAACCAATCAGACAACGCCATTGCATCACGTGCTCTTTGTAATTCTGAAAGTGTCTGTAGCGGTTGCAGGAGTCCTTGAACCACACTGAGTGATTTTAAACCATATCGGTGTGTGTTTTTCCTGTTCATCACACTCCATAGAAATGACAAAACTGAAGATCTTTATAAAGGATCAAAAATTTTAAAGCTCTGCTGTTATGGTTTAGTGAAAAAAAGGGGGGGGGGGGTCTTATTAGACTCACATTTATTGTGTTTGAACAATGGCAGCAGTAATCTAGGCTCGTAGTCGTACTTGTGAAACTCACTGTTTTTTGAACTGGTGTTCAGAATAGTGTTGCATAGTACAGAGGCAGTATGAAACATTCATTCAGGAAATGACAAAAGAACAAATCAGAGCAGGATGTTGCACTTACCTTCTTAAACTAGAACACTTAGCCTTGAGTTAGCTGCTGTTGTATATCAATAGTATCCTTGTATCTGGGCACAAAATACTCGATACAGCTTTTATCTTGGCGTACCCTTTAATCTGTTTTCATTTATTGTTGACTCATCCAGTGACTCATGTGTTTCTTACTTTTTCTTCATGCAAAGGTGCTCCCATCGTGGTGTCATTCCCTCACTTTTATCAGGCAGACCCTGAGTACATCAATGCAATTGACGGACTCAACCCCAACAAAGATGAACACGAGACTTATCTGGATCTACAGCCGGTATGACTTGTATTCTTAAAAGTCCCTTCAGATTAGAAGGATATGAGAGGAATGTGTAGTTCTGTTCCTTTATTGTCCTGTCTTATCGAAATGACATGAGTTGCTTAAATTAGGTTTTATGGTGTTTGGGCCTTTCTTGTTGTTTTTGTTGTAGAAGTAGAGCAGATTATTTCCTCTTACAGGCTGCCGTTTTATAGTTGTCAATCAACACTATACTTAAATTTTTCATTAAATACATTTTATATGCAGTTAAAATAGAACTGACTGAAAAGATACTGTTTGATGTTTTTTTTTTTTTGTGTTTTAGACCACTGGTGTTCCCATTCGTGCCTGTAAGAGAGCGCAGCTTAATATCATTTTGAAGAGAGTAAATGGATTCCCGTAAGTTGACCTTTGTTGAACTGGCCTACATTTCTGTTGGCACACAGTCCTGATTTCAGCCACATGTTGCGTTTGCCGTCCTCTCTGACCTTGTCTTCTCCGTTTCCAGCAAAACCAAGCACATCAACGAAACCATTTTTCCAATCATGTTTGTCAATGAGGTGAGGGTGCCCTTTTTTTTTATAACCGTATGAAACAAAACCCTTTTAAAAAACTGTTAGAGAAGTGAAACTTAATACTGACGTGCTTCTTTGCCCTAGACGGCGATTATTGACGATGATTCAGCATCTCAGATGAGGACGTTGCTCTTAATTGTGACCCTTGTGTCAAACTTCCCCTTGCTCATCGTGGGCATGGGTATCATTCTCCTGCTGGTCCTTGTCGTTTTGTTCTGCCGAAACCGCCAGAAGAAGGTAGGAAACGTCCCTGTCTGGATGTGGACATGTGTGTAGACCGTATTAATATAATGAATTAATATATTAATCCAGTTACCCTTTTGTGAAAAGTGTGCACCACCCACTTACATTAGCTCACAGTGTGATTGAAACCTAGATTAATGATAGACTTTTGTCATGTGTTATCTTAATAGTTACATTTTTTTTAAAGTTGTTTGACCAGGTTTTTGCATGGGGAACAAATTTCTATATTAACCTCACAGAGCTGCTGCAGTTTAACCCCGAGCTATGCGCATGTTATAACACATTGCATGATTTCTAAGATGCAAAGCCGGCATGAAGTTTCCCACGATACTGGGTGAAATTGTTTTTTTTTTCCTTGCTCAATGTTTGTCTAACAGCTGTTGCATTTTTGGTGATTTGACAAGTCTTTGTCTTTAGGAAGAAGTAGCTTAGTCTCCTTTTTTAATCTGTTCAGTGTTTGTGCTAGATGTCAAGAAAATGGTATTAAAGTGCACTGAACGGCAATAGACCTGAGTGATATACAACACATGTTCATCTCTTATCAGTGGTTACTTTGCACTGTTTATCTAAACTCTAGTGTCCTTAGGTTACTGAAGTTTAGGTCATTCATTGTCCTGAGAGCAGCCTGCAATAATTGGCTGAATATCACATTTTTTCACTTATTACGTTTATTGTTTGGAGTTTGATGAAAGGATCGATACCACTCAAATCTTAAGTTTGCACACAACATGCAGAAATAGCAGGAATTCACTGGCTTAACTCTGCGCCAAATAAGGAACCAGTAAAGTATACACTTTCATGTGTGGTCCTGTAATTTTTAAATAAACAAAACCTACGTTTTAAAGTGTCAAATTATGGGTTAAATTGTTTGATATTTTCTTGGTTTCTTGGCATAGTCACATCTTGCAGCCTTAGGCCACCCAACATTGACACTGAATCAGCTGTAACTTAACATAGAAATATGAGTGGTATCTATCTTGATAGCTAACTCTTGGCAAGATATCACATTTTAAACACACGAGTCAGAGTAGTTCTATATCTTGGCATGTATAGATCTGCAGGCTAGATTTGCAAATGCTTTTTGGAGGCTTGTTTTGGAGTACGGCATTAGTCAGTGTGATGTTAGCTAACTCCCTTTCTATATTAAGTAGTGTTGATGCTCTAGAGGAGCAGAAGAAAGGCATTGAAGACCTCCAAAATGTAAATCCACCCAAAGACTTGTCTTTGAATAGCCTTTTGTTATTAATTTAGGCATCTCAGACAAGTGTTAACTCAGAAATGGAATTAGCCAACACCAGAAACATTTCGCTCCCTGCACAAACTTCACAAACGAAGACGCATCCAACGTTTTAAGAGAGAAAATGGGGAAAAATATGCTTAATTGCAATGTAAAGTGTTGTATTAACCGTGTTCTAATTTTAATTTTCTTTAACCCCCCTTTTTTCCTTTCTGTTTTAGAACGAAGTAAAACGTATTGATTTTACTGAAGCTTTTCATTCTTTTACTGTAAGTCTTCATTTTTGCCTCGTTTGCTGTTCTCTTTTTAATTTGTCTCTCATTATCATCATTTTTAATTATCTTTATGGGATGTAATATTTCTTTTAATTCTCACCTTGCAGTGTAATTGGTTTCATTATTTTTAAGTTGCTGTTTTCTTTTTATTTATTTTAAATTTGTGGTGGTTTTTATTGTAACTGGTGCATATTTAGATCGACTTACACATTTCAGTCAAAACATTGCTTCCCATTTCAATGTCAGTGTGGCTTGTACAAGAGTGTGCCATTACTGTGGATTGTCCTTCCACTCTAGTGGGCTTTCTAACCTTCTGTGTTCCTGACTCTTCCTGTCCAGACGGCGAAAGATGAAACGGCCTACACTCAGGTCAGCGACAAGCCCGATGGGCCGCCAGAAACGCCGGCCAACCAGCCAATGAAAAATGGCTCTTACATTGCAATGTCTCCAGTGGAGGCCCAGAAGTGTTGATCGAGGATCCCTCCCCGTCTTTTGGAGCTCAGGAAGGAGGACTGAAGGAGCAGTTCAGGGGGGGTTACATGACCACTGGTGGGAATTTTACAAAGTGGGCTCAATTTCTCTTTTTTTCCTGGGCAGGGGAAGGGGTGGGACACAAACCCCGGTAATGTTTAGTCAAATAAGACTTTGCTCCTCTCACTGAGCCCTGTTACGGCTGTCCTCTACTCTACCTGCTGAGCATGGCCTTCACTGCCTGCCGTACTGCAACACGACAAACCCCACCCACACTCTGTTCCTCATTTCAGTCCTGGTGGGCCCCGAGACGAAAGGACACTGGGTGGGCTCGGCCAGGACACGCCTTTTCTGATCTTTTTCCGAGGGAACATGGTAGCATAGGCGTCACCGCTGCTCACGGATGCATGGTCTTCTGAGCAGAAGAATATGGCTCAAAGCAAGTTTAGTATTAACTTGAATCACATCGGGTGTTACAGTTGTATTCCAGCTGCAGGGAACTCGTGGTTCAACCCAGAAGATTAAGAAAGCCCTTTAGACTGAATCCTTAAGACCCCCCTCCTCCTCTTCTTCTTGTGCGTCTGAGCTCCTGAGCTTTGAAGATAAAATGGTTTTGCTAACAAAGCTGAATTTAGTATATCCTTTTGTAAGAAAAAGTGAATACGGACTGAGCCAAACTATTTATAGGATATTTTGCCTTCTCTCCTAAGGTGAATTAGTACACACCTACACACTGCACTTGGTATTCCTGTAGTGAAAGAGTGTGCACCTTTATCTTACACTTCCGTGTCCTGTTTTGATGGACAATGGGTAACTATTTTTCTTGATGCAGGCACAGTTTAGTGTAACACCTGGAAACTCGTGATTTAGATTCCATGCTCTTCACCTTTTTTTTTTTTTTTTTTTCTTTCATTGACACCTTGTACCAGAACACTAGCTAAACAGAAGATCAAAGCTACATTTCATTAGATAAGGCAATTAGTGGCTTGGTTAAAACAGGAGCTTGACAAAGTTGCACCTTTTTTAGGCTTCACCACATTCAAAACGGAAAGTTAAAAAAAAAAAAACACCCACAGAACTTACAAGGGAGACTTGAACCTACTTTCTGCCTTATAATGGTTCAGTATGTTTTTCGCGGTTGAACATTGCTCAAATAAGCTGGAAATCTCTTTGTTGGCATTGTACATACTGTGTGTAAAGGGGAACATGTTGAGATACCTCTGACCAAATCCAGCAAGCAGTCCTCTTAGGTGTGCTGAAAAGACACTAACTTCGCTATGGTGTCCACCGCTCCTGCACGTCTATACTGTTACTTAGACAAAGCACAATTTGGATTGCTAAAACCAGTCCTCGTATAAGGCTACCAGGTTTTTGTTTTTTTTTTTTTTTTTTAGTCCTTTTTACTGTTTGTGTATTTACAGCTGACCTATCAAAGACTCTGTCAAGTGCCGTGGCTGTTAAAAATGAAGAGCCACCGTGCATGTGGGGCTGTCATTCAGTTTGCCTAAGAGCTGATCAAAGTATTCAAGGCCAACACAGTACACAGCACTTGAATCACTGTTTTGTCTTACGTTTATTGTGTTTTCCTTTTTTCTGTCTGCCACACTTTTCTCGTCACATGTCAAAACCCACTGGTGGTCGCCAATGGGAGGTGAATTAAGGCCATAATACTGTTGAAAATTCCCTGCACTTTGCCTGGAAATTGTGCCCTGTGTGTTTTCATTGTTATATATATATATATTTTTTTTGTCCTTTGTCTATTTCAATGCAGGTGGTCCATGTGTACTGTTCATTTCACTAGTTTGTCCAGGCTAGTATTGATTTATGACGGATGTGGTTGCAAATGGACAACAGACATCCACGCCTCTGTTACTTGCTTTTCAGCACATGGAGTGTCTTCTTTTGATATACTTTTGTATGTGTTATTGCTGCTAAAAATGCCATAACTTATGGACTTGTATTTGTATATGGGTATCTACCATAACCTGCTCGTATTCAGATTCAGGTTGGAAAACGAAGGCTTTTACCCGCCTCCTCAAAGTCTTACATTTCAACGGATTTCTGGTGTTTTACCAACCATTTCGACACCTGTGAATACCTGAGCACAAGATACAAAGCCCAAAGCTTGCTGCCATTTATTGGAATTAGCAGTCACAGTAATCCCTAGCAACATTTTTCTAAGTCAGCCATCACACTTAAAAACATAAATTTCACCATTAGCAGTTTATCTGATCATATCATAGGTGTGTTTTGGGTTTATTATCGCAGGAGGTGTCCAAAAAGGACGAGCCACTTCAACACCGTTAAGGTTGGTGAACTTGATGTGTTCAGTCTGGCAGTAATGTGGTGGGAGATAGATTTTTTTTTTTTTTTTTTTTTTTTTAAATTAAATTTCACTGAAGGCCTTGTGCAAACTCAGTCTGTTTTCCACCTTCTTGACCTTAGACCTTAATCCTGAAAGTCGTGTGGATGTGTTGCCTGTACAACGTCTGTTAAAACAAGACGTACACACATGAAACGTCTCTGACTTCCCCTCCACTGACCTTTTTGAATACGATCCTTTAAATCCACTGGCTCGTCCCGGCTTGACCAAAGATGACCCATATAGATCTTACCCCCTCGGCACCATGTTTACTCTCCTCTGCGATAACGGCCGTGCCACAAACCACCGCCACCGACCTTTACTAATTGTGCCACCACTTATGTGAAGTATTTGCAACAGTGTTGTGTAAAGTCATGTATGTACAGTATGTGCCTTTTACATCAAGGCAAAAAAAAAAAAAAACAACACAAAAAAGAAATCACTTTTGGTAGATTTTCATGGGTATTGCTTTTATTTCATCCAGTGCAAGAGCATACAAAAGTAATCAGTGCTCTATATGGGCATATGAATCTCAGTATTATACAAGACAAAGCAATACAGAGTTATGTAAAATAAATAGTGGATGTTTTTGGGGCCACACAATATTTGTTAATTTTTTTTTTTTTTTCCTGAACTTGTGATTTTATTAGTTTCACTTGATCAAGTATTTTTTTTTCCTTTAGTGTGAATTAGTCCTTTTGTAAAACTGCTGATGATAAAGCACATTTCATTTTTGTTCATTTCAATGAAAATACAGAAAAGATGGACCACTATGTCACACTGGGAACAGTCAAGAGTCCTGTAAAATGTCTGTAAGAGTGTTCATGAATGGTTGGAGACTTTGGTATTTGTAATGGATGAGTATGAAAATGTGTTGTATTTGTGGAACCAATGCACCATTTCTGGAAAACTGGAGTGTAGACTTTTTTTTTTTTTTTTTTAATTTTGGAAGGCTGATTATCTTGATGACTGATAAAAAGTAAAGCAAACATGCTGTGTGAAATATCTAGATGAATGACGCCCTCCTTCAGGGATGAGCACTAGTGCCATACCATCCTGTATGAATTTGCCATTTGCTCTTTCGGTGTATTAACCACCAACTCCCCCTTTATGGTGTTCTGAAATCACTAACAGACATTTCGTCTTGAGATATACTAATTTGTTTTGCTGCTGAAAATGACAATCCCCCTTGTCATGTTAGGTGCAAAATGATTTCAAAGTAATATCCATTTTTAGTTTTGATAATTTACACTGCACAGATGTTTCTACAGTGCTTTTGTAAACATTTCTAGTGTATTTGCAAAAAACAAATAAAAGTTGCAATTAAGTGCAAAGATCACTTCAAGTGTTGTCTGAGATTACTGTGTTGTCCTTTTTATAACATTTGTTTCATACTAGTATAAATATTACACAGTTGTGACAAAATATCACTTTACTTTGAAAGGATGTCTTTTACTAATTTTCAAAATTAAAAAAATGCTGGTTTGATTCCAGAGTATTAGTATTTAAGAAAAAAGTACACTTAGATTATACCAAAATCCTGGTGAAATAGTATAAAAAGTATTAAGTGAGTTTGAATGTAATTGATTATATTTCTTCCTATAAGATGAAGTTCTGTTGCATATGAAAGGATGAACCTTAAAATCTAAGCTATATTGTGTGTTAGAATTCATGAAACCCAGAGCTATTAACTTTATGCCCTGAATTCTAGCAAAAATACAATTGCATGTAACCAAACTAGCTCACTATTCATCAACCACACCCACCCCTTAAGATATATAGACATTCATTCATTCATTCATCTTCTATACCCGCTTAATCCTCATTAGGGTCACGGGGGTCGCATGGAGCCTATCC
>JAQQZY010000029.1:34164384-34177144 GCA_030068375.1 Ostorhinchus rueppellii | reverse complement strand
GTACAGAAATTTAAACCTAGTTACTTTGAGGGTGATCAGCATGGAGAGGAACTTCAGCTTGTCTCCGACTAACATAATGTTGCTGATGATGGGGACCTCGGCCTTCAGTGCATCTTCGATGGGCACTGGAGGGATGTTTTCTCCACCTGCTGTGATGATTAATTCTGTGGGAAAACAGCAGAGTGAAAGGGACATCACCGACAGTGAATGTTTATCACCACATCTATTAATAGCCATGTATTTTCCTGTATTTCAATATGGAGACCTGCCTTTACGTGTGGGAAAAATTGCCTCTTACCCTACAAAGCCTCAAAGAACAGCTGATTTTGCATAGAACAAGGGAGAGGTATTTTTAAAAAAAAAAAAAAAATGATAGCAAAATGGAGTAACAACTCTTGTGTCCTGTTTGCGACAGTTAAACTCTCCTGCTCCGTTGCCTTCAGAACTAGTTTCCACATCTAAGTGCAATGAGTTTGCAATATTCTTTAATGACTTAATGGTTCAGGGCATTAAACACTCAATTAACCCCACAACATACTTAACATTGCAGCCTTCCACACACCTACAGCCGACACTTCACACCTGTCACTGAGAAAAAAAGTTCAAGAGACCATCTCCAGTTTGAGTTCAACCACGTTACCTCAACAGGTTACCCACTAAATTTCTAAGATCTGTGCTGAGCAGTTTGTTACCCCAGTTCACGCATTTAGTTAATAGTTCACTACAATTTGGAACAGTTCCCAGAGCCTTAAAAGCTGCTGTCAGTAGGCCTCTCCTAAGGAAGAGCAGCCATGATGCCGCAGTAATGAACAACTATCGGCCCACTTCAAACCTGCCGTTTTTAGGTAAAGTCCTTGAAAGAACGGTTTACCAACAGGCCTCTGACTTCCTCTGATTTCCAGTCAGGTTTCAGGCCCCATCGCAGCACTGAGACTGCTCTGACCAAAGTGACCAATGACATCCATCTAAACACTGACACAGGTAAAGTAACAGTCTCAGTCCTGTAAAAACCCAGAGAAAGTTTTAGCAGTCATCTGGAATCTCTCTTTCTTTAAAAGCTAAAAATCTGGTTAGAAATCTAGGGGTAATAATGGACTGGGAGCTCAACTTTAACAGCCACATTAAACCAATAACATCAGCCTTTTACCATCTCAAACACGTCGCCAGAATCAGAGGTTTACCATCTAAACCAGACCTAGAGAGACTTATCCATGCATTTATCTCCAGCAGGTTAGAACAGCCTTCTCACTGGACTCTCTAAATGAGTTGTAAGACAGCTGCAGTACATCCAGAACACTGCTGCTCTGGTCCTGACTAGAACCAGGAAGTACGACCATATTAGTCTGTGCACTGGCTTCCTGTGGTTCAGACAATAGACTTTAAAACAGCTCTGCTGGTGGAGAAATCTGTCCATGATCTAGAACCAAAGTACATCTGTGACAAGGTGGTCCCATATGAACCATCTCAGAACCTCAGGGACTGGTCTTCTGCTGGTGCCCAGAGTCAGGACTAAACATGCTGAAGCTGTGTTTCAGTTCCATGAGTTAAACTGTGGAACAGTGAGACAGGCCTCTACTCTGACAGTGTTTAAGTCCAGGCTGAAATCAGTTCTGTTCAACTGTGCACAGAACAACTGAAAGGGTTCTATCTGCACTCTTCTCTGACTGTATTTTAATTGATTATTTGTTTTGTTGATTATGTTTTAATTGTAATTGTGTGTTTTTAACCTGGCACTTTTCCATTTTGTCACACAATTGCCCTGTGTATGAATTGTACTATGCAAATAAATATGCCTCGCCTCTAATGCAAATACTGTGAAAAAGTCAAGTTGAATTTGGGAACAGTATTTCTCACAGACATCATACTGATGCACAAGATTGGAGCTATGAAATATAAGATTATAAAAGGTAAGCAGACTCTTATAAACATCACAGTAAGTTTGTCTCCTGCTTTTAATGAAGACAAATAAGCTTAAAAAAAACACAACCCTGATTGTGTATACAATGTAATTGTACTAGGAATATAGTAATTCTAAAAGCATCCTTTAAAAGTTTCCAGTGTCTTCAGCTTTTTTCCTCTTCCATGACAATTATTTTGTGCAGCTTTGGATTTTGGACTGTTGTTTTTTTAAAGTTGTTCAGTAATGTTTGTTTGGGTTTAGAGATTTTTAGCATGAATTTTATTTTCTATTTTATGGATTCATTTATGACTCCAGTGACAAGTGAATCCATTGTAACAAAGTATGCAGTGTTCATGTTTAACATAAGTGATGAAGAGCAGAAAAGTATCTGAAAGTTAAATACAGTATTTCCACAGCAGTATCAACCAGTTCTTTCCCTCCTGTGCAGTTTTATTTAAGCAAACACATGAAAAGACTCCATCTTCTGAATGCAGCTCACCCTTGATCCTTCCAGTGATGTACAGGAAGTCATATTGGTCATGTTTCCCCAGATCACCGGAGTGGAGCCAGCCCATCTCATCCAGAGCCTCTGCCGTTTTATCAGGCATGTTCAGGTAGCCCATAAAAACATTACGTCCCCAGAAACAAATCTCTCCATTCCCGTCTTCATCTGGTTTGTCAAGTTTTACCTTGCAGCCAGGCATTACCTTTCCACAGCTGGACAGAAATAAAAGGGTGACATGTAAATATGGACCAGGCAAAAAATATAGATACTGGATCAGAATCAGACTGAAATGACAGTTTGAATGAACTGTTCTCAGACTCACATATTTGTAAGTGTGTTCAAGGACTTTTATTAAGCCTTGTTATGGTTATGGATTTTAAAATATCTTATTCTTCATTGATGTAATAAAAAATGTTTAAGAAGTTAAAAAAAAAAAATTAAAAAAAATGTAAACTTAGCCTGGTTACATCAATTTACACACATAACCCTGAATCTCCGGATCATCCCTCTCTGACCCTGACACACAGGGACATTAACATATGGGGTTTATAAGTCTGCCTCACCCCCACCCATCAGAAAATCTCATCAGTAAAGTCTCTTGGATGTTAGATGAAATGTTTAAGAACAAAACTAGTGTAAATGAACTCCAGAAAACCACCAAGGATGGATGATATATTTTTTTATGGAGGATATATTTATTTTTATATTTCATGTTCTTGCTCTAATTTTCTCTGCGTTTGCACTGTTTTTACAAGAACTCCTCTTTTTAAATTTTGCTGTGCTTTTGACGGGACACTGATAATGAAAGAATTCTGATTTTGATTCTGATGAACTGGACAAATGACAATTTGGCTTTTTTTTGGTCAACATTTTTAAAGCTCTGCTGGTTTCATTATTGTCTTGTTGCTCATTCTGAGTTTTTAATGTACTGGTTGTCAGGGAGTTATTTATTCATTTTTAATTAAATCAATAAAAGAAGTCTTTCAATGATATTAACAACTTGTTCATCATTATTTAAATGAATATCAATGGTTTAAAATATTTTTTACTTGTACTTTAATACGTGTTAAATTTACTGGTCGTGCACAATTGAAATCTATAATTAAGACATGCTGAATCATAGAAATGTTAGATGACCCAGTCACAAAATAAAGCTTTCCTACTGACCTTGTAATTCTGTAATCACTGTTTGTGGAGACAGTGTGTGGGCCAGAGCTTTCGCTCATGCCGTATATCTCCAACAGGGGGATGTTCAGACTCATGAAGTACTCCAGAGTCTCTTTGGTGATGGGTGCTGCTCCTGTGAAGCACATTTTACAGCGATCCAAACCTAATGCAGCCCGCACTTTCTTGAAGACAAGAATGTTAGCAAATGTGAAGCCCCAAGGAACCGCATTCTCCCTGAAAAAAAAAAAAAAAAGAAAAAAAAAAAAAGTGAGGTTAGGAGATAAATCAGCATGTTTGCATCGTTAATATGTGCATGAGTTTAGAATAAGTCACTGCATTAACAGATATCAGAAAGCTTTTGCTAATACAAATAAATGACTTCCATTACTTCCATTTACATTTTTCTATAACCTCAAATATTCTATTAAACAGAGTTTTAGTATCATCTATAAAGCTGATAAAATTTATTCACAATTCATCACAGTAGCGCAACATAACTTAAGAGTGGCACAGAAAACATCCATAGCATCATGATGCATGCTTTTTGGTTTGAAGGCCTAAAAATCCAAGCATTGTTTGCAAATGGTTCTCTGAAATCTGAGGAAAAAGGTGGTAAAATTGTTAACATTTACTAAACCCTTTCCATCTTAATTTGCACCAGTTTTAAAAATGTAACAAACATTGCATCTAGTATTAAAAAGTACAAAACATTATTGCTTATACACTGATGAACAATACTGCACCAGCTCTTAAAGTTAAAAAGGTACATTTTGCATCAGATCATGATGGCTTTTTATCGTAAAATTTTAGTATGTTATTGAATGATAGTCGCAGAATACACCCCACCCAACTTGACTCTGAATTCCACAGCCAAGTGGATTCCAAGAATGATGACCCACTTCTCTGAATATAAACAGCTCATTCTAAGGTCACCCAAAAAAAACCCCTCCAATCTTAATACGTTTGATTGCGCACCAGTAAAAACATCCTCTGAACGTTATATTCCATTTCTGCTTTTACAGCCTCCTAAATACTCCTAAATGTTGCACAGAGGAGTTTGATGTTTGTTGTTGCCTCACCCATTCATGGCACTGTAGTTGTACTGCAGTCCTACAGACTTGGCCCAGTCTCCCACTTTCTTCCTCGTTGGGGGCGCCTTGGCACCAATAGCCTTCATCTTCTCCTGCATCTTCTCCCACACACGAGGAACTCCCAGGAAAGAAGTGGGACGCACCTCTTTCAGTGTTTGTCCTAAAGATCCCTATTTAGAAAAGAACAAAATATACATTATCTAATCACTATTAAAGTCTGTCACAGCATGTAATCCATGATGGTACATGATAAAAAACCATCCATACCTTCAGGGCATCTGGCTGTGCAAAATAGGTGGTCCCTGCAAACTTCATAACCATCCACATGTCGTTGACCTGGGCTGCAACGTGGCTGAGTGGCAGGTAACTGATCACAACCTCCTCAGTATAATTTAGATGTACCAGGTTTCCAGCTGCAGTGGTTGTCCATGTGATCTGCAGGAAGGAAAAAAAGAGTTACATGGTTTAAATGCACTTATTTGCAGTCAATCTGTTTCACAAAATGAATGGCGTTAACATGTATGGACTCCTGTTTTTGGAGTTCAACAGGGCTCATTGATGGATCCTCCTTTGTTTCCTTCTTTGTAAACTGAAAGATATGTTTATTGCACAGCCCTGTGCATTTATTCCTGTTTTTTTTCTTTAGGAATGTTACATAAAATACACATCCCAGCTTTAAAATAATAGTTTCACACTAATATTTCATTGGACTGACTTTAGCTGTGATTGTACCACAGCTTATACAATGTCAGCAATCCCGGTAAAATCATGTATTGATAATGGCAGAGTCAGACCACTGTGTAAAGTCTTCTCTAACACCAAAACAGTTCCTAGTGGGGTTCCAGTCTGAACTCTGTGGTGGCCAATCCATGTTAAAATACTTCTTGCTCCCTGATACACTCCCAACAATTTGAGCCTGATTAATTGTCTCAACAACATCTGGGAATATGGGGGTAGATGGTGTCTTCTCTCTATTCAATAAAAACAAAAGATAGCTATGAAAAGATGTTACCTTATTTTTTGCACTAGAGGGGCTGCACTTCTGTATTGTCAACTTGATTGTTTTGGCTAATTGATAGTTTAAGAAAGAAGCTCAATTTAAAAAATATAACAAAGCAAAACTATTGTTGCACTTTTAAAAAAACTCAGTCTAATGGTCATTAACAGTGGATGGTTATGGCTCAAACTCACATTGTCGTGACTCAACATGACTCCTTTGGGGTTCCCGGTGGTTCCTGATGTGTAGATGAGCGTACAGCATTCATTGGCTCGAAGACTGTCAATTACATCGTTGAGCTGCTTGTTGGGTACATCCTCCCCCAGCTTCATGAACTCTGCCCACTACACAAACACAGATCATCATGCGTCAGCTTCATCATTTATCTCTTACTTGACAAAAAAAAAAAGTCAGTCATTTAACTGCACAGCACTTAACCCCTTAACACCTGAAGTTATTTCCAATTAAGGAAAAAAAATTGGACTTGCGTTTCAAGTTTGGTTGCATTTTGGAAGGGGGGGGGGGGGTTTGAAGCAAATTTGCGACAACCGGCATCAAGGGGTTAAATTCCTTTGGTGTACCACCAAATGTTTTAGATGTGACTCAGTGTAATCAATATGTTTAAAGAGTGAGCATACTGTGTACAGG
Organism: Ostorhinchus rueppellii; assembly: GCA_030068375.1. NCBI lineage: Eukaryota > Metazoa > Chordata > Actinopteri > Kurtiformes > Apogonidae > Ostorhinchus > Ostorhinchus rueppellii. Next base: position 34,170,836 of record JAQQZY010000029.1, on the reverse strand, counting down.
AACGGCTCTTTCTGCTGCAGTTCGCCTTTATATTGAACGATGGCTTTCAGGTGAGGTAGTTGATCTTTAACCTGGAGGAAGAGACAAATAAAAGAAAATCAAAGCTAAATAATGGACACATTATGTCTGCATGGTCACACTAATAGCTGCTTTGTAATAATACTGTATGCCAGACCTGCAGGATCTTTTGCAGCTGTTTGTTGTCCTCCACAACCAGAACGTTGGCCTCACAGTTATGAGCCACATACTGACAAGCCTCAGGTGAGTTGGTGGCGTAGATGCCAGTTGCAAGACCCCTGTGGAATTAAACAGAAATAAAATGTCTTGAGTACTATTTTTTTTTTTTTTTTGGAGAATTAACAGTAAATGTGTCTTCATCATCAGGATTTTGGGTAAAAAAAAAGAATACTTGAAAATTCTATTCAGCTTTCAGTCATAGTAACTTCCAAATGAGGCCAATGTAATAATGAACAAACAAACTTGATCATTTTATTCTCCATTTTTTCTTATTTACTTAGCGTTTACTTCCTTATTTACACATGCAAGAAGTTACTTGTATTGCTTATGCTATATTAGTCCCATTTGTACATACTGCAGATTACTAAAGACACTGTTGTGGCTTTTTTTTTTTGTTCTTTTTTATGACGAGAAAAAGACTTCACGCACCAACTGCACTTGTTTGAAACGTTTGAGTCATGGAAATGAATGGCACTAAAAATAGTCAACAATAGGAGACTCAAATAAAACCAACTTTTCTGACTTAATGTTTTCTTTTCGGTATCCATGCTTATAAAAATTCAGGTTATTTCAATTCCACAGCCACCTCTAAATATGTATCCAATGAGGGATTTGTAATCCATGACAAGGCTTCTTGTCTTGTGTTAAAGGGATTGCTTTGTCTTAACCACAAAGACTGTGGTGAGAATGAGGTGCCTGGTTTTCTACCAAGCAGATCGAGCGACACTGCACATTATACCAGGTGCAGCGAAAATAAGTGGTGGCAACAGGCACGGAAATAAGCAAAGCCAGAGAGATATATGACCAGTATCAGGTGAAACAATGTTGGCGGATGATTCACAAGTACAAAACAGCTGAATAAAGGCTTATCTGTTGCAGTTAAACATCCCTGAATGTGATCTTACCCAGCAAAGATGCAGCCAATGTCTGAGATGAACCACTCAGGAGCATTGAATCCCAGAATCCCCACACCATGGTAACGTTCCAGCCCCAGCTAAAAATAAAAATTAAAAAAAAAAAAAAAGAGTTTTACTGTAAGCACATGTTTCTTTAATGCTAAAGTGGTATAGTGCCTCTGTTTACTTTTGACCTACATCATGTTTCAAAAGCTATTCCACTTCATGAGACTAACAGACTTGGCTGTGAAACAGGAGATGTAACACAAGCTGTGAATTTCACACACCCAAGTGTTAGCTTTCAGAAGCCCTTTCTTGTACCCGGGAGATTACAGACTGACAGGGGTTATACTTGGCTGCAATACTTACAAAGCAACTCCAGATAGGAGCATTTCATGCAACCAACAAATCGTGTGGATGGACACACAAATTTTTGCATTGAATTAAAAAAATGTTTTTACTGCTGCATGGAGTATGACAGCACAATTTTGCACATACAGAGAAAGGATACTGCATGAAATGATGGCTACAATACAGGTTAGAAGCGTTTTAGGACAATAACCCTGCCTGTAACCAATACAAAAGCATGTGCAGTAAAGACAAACCTTGAGGAAACTTTTAGCTGCTGCTCTGCACTGCTCGTAGTATTGCCTCCATGTCAGGATTTCCCACTGGTCGTTCTTTTTGGAAGCCAAGGCTGGGTGATCCCCAAAGTTCTCCACAGTCTCCAGAAACATCTGATGAGTGGTGATGGGAGTCTCAGACCCCAGACCTGAGCCCTCCATCCTCAACCGGACAGCCTTGTCACAGTTTGTGGTCCATAACTGGTCAGCCGGGGCTAAAGTTGTCACTCCACTTGCCAACGACAAGGGCACCGGTTTAGGCTCATCTGATTGTGGACAACAGGGACAGCAGGTATTCGCCATTAGTGACAAGTCAGATTCAATTCTAAACTAACCCACTGTGACAAGAGACACAGCAAGCAAGCTCGCCTCGGAGAGGAAGAGTCAGGTGTATGAGAGGGTTTGGGACATCTCCTCTGAGGGCGTTTGTGACGGTGATCTTAGAGTAACATGATTTGCAGGTTGTGTAGAGAATGGGGAAGAGATAGGCTGTCACCTGATACAAAACAGGAAGCTCTGGAATGTCCCTGCCTACCTACAGAACAGGTTTGCAGGGAGGAGATAATGATACAGAAGAATTATATGTTTAGATAAAGATGATGAATAAACAAAACTTAAAAATGTCCTTCACTATCTGAGGCTGAAACTCAAAGTTCACTTTCAGAGTAAGAACAAAGAGTAAACATAAAACAAAAAGTCTTATTTCCTTTTCACAATCAGGTCTTTCAGTGGATTTTTCTGATGAGGTTGTTGTTGTTGTTGTTAATTCCACAAACCCTTGTCTCATAAATTCACAAACTCACCCTTTTTGCTCAAAACAAAGTGTCACATTGCTGGCAAATTTCCAAAGTTCATCTCGGGTCTGCGTTTACCTGGTGTGATTTCTTCAGTAGCCCCTTCTAGATCAGTAGATGGAGGAGTCTGAGCAGCTGCCTGGACGTCTGTGATGGGTTCAGACTCCTGGATCTCTGGAGCTGGTGACGAACTGAGCTTGGAGTCTTCAGATGTCTGCAAATGTGATTCTACTTCTCCATTCTCACTCAGTTTGTCTATAACCTCTCCATTAACCATGAGGGTGACTTTGGGCTCATCCACTGCACTTGGGGAGTTGGAGTGAATCTGCATTTTCTGGATAGGGATGCTGTGGAAATCATATAAAAGGCATACATGAGACTAAAACATAGAAGAAGCAGAAGAGTTTGATTCTGACTGCAGGTGAAGCGTTACTCAGACACTTTAATGCATCCAGTGCTGAATTTTGTTTCCCTTAACACAAAGATATCCGCAGAATAATCAGATCGTGGGGATGAATTGGCACAAACCCCCTGACTAGAATGCAGGAATTCAAGTACTGGGGACAGACCTCAAAAACCCTGGAATTTATCCCTCAAATATACAAAGAAAAGGTGCAAAACTTGGATGTTTCCAATGTTATATTTGGATGTATAGTCAGAATCAGCCAGTTTAGACCTTGAAAAGGTACACCAGTTATTTCCACTGAGTTATGCATTATTTCACATACCTGTCAGATACAGCAGCCATGACTGCGACCCCATTACTCATCACTAAATCCTTGTCGTCCATCGTCAATCTGTCAGAATAAAATGAAAATGAGTTTTTATTAAAAAACACTATGTATGTGGTCCACTAACACCTCTCCACATCATCTGCTAATGTTAAGAAACAGTGTTCTGGTCATTTATAGTGACTCATTGCAACAGGTCAGAGCCGATGACGGCCACACTCAAACAGTTCAACAGTGGTCGAAATGTTGCAACTGGTAACATTGTGCCAAAAACATTGGGACATTCGATTACATGAAGTCACCTTTGACACAGACAGAAAAAAATGAATCTTTAATTTACAGTTTCAATGTGTCAACTAAATTATCTTCTTGGGCATTAAATAGGACACTGTCTACATGACAGGACAGGAGCATCGGTTTGACATCTTCTGCAACTTTGTTTTAGGCAGTGAAACAATGCCATCTAGGGTTTAAATTTTGCAACTATGGAAAAAAAAACCTTACAGGTACACTGGCAATTGTTAATAATTTAGATAGCATGACATTATATAACAATAAATTAGCACACTGACTGACAAAATGCTGTCACAATGTAAAGTCTTGATCCTCAGTTTGAGGATCATATTAGATTAAAATCTGTAAAGCCAGCAGATTCCTATTGTGACCTCTGGATTTTAAGATAACTTTGGTCAAGATTTCTCAGAACAAAGTTCATTTCTCTTACAAAACTGTATAATGTGGCAATCTGAGGTGGTAAAGGCAAAGTATTTGCCTAATATTGTGCAAAATGAGACGACTGAAAATACTCTTTCCTGAATAAAAAGTACATGTACATGCAGTTGTACATTACATCAGTTTTATATATATGCACACACACACACGTTTGTGTGATGGTTGGTTTTTTTTTTTCAGAAAACATGAAGTGTTTAAATCAAATTCCAGCAAAAATGAAAAGGCAGAAACACTACGACGTCTTAAAAAACACAGAAGACCCAGATTAGTTTATGACAGAACACAAATATGATATCCAAGAGTAGGGAACTCACCTTTACTGCCGTTTGTTTAGCCCACAACTACAGCAAGCAGATCTGAAGAAGTGTTTTAAGATTGACTCCGTCTCTGTTGACCAAACAATAAAACACAAAGCACGCACATATAAAACAGAGTGTCCTACAGTCATGTGTTATCATACATTCCCAGAAGCTGGTTGTGTTAAAGGTTTCCACAGTGTGAGCATAATGGTGCACTTAGATCCTAACTTTTACTGTGAAATCCATTTCTCATCTCTTGCAATTAATGAGTAGTTTGTAACAAATTTGACGTTGAAGGAAGTACACAGAATATTCCATCCCCATGGCAATTCATCCCAACACAAGTCAGCAGATCCAACCTAAGCTGTAGAAGTCACTTATCACTACAAAAAGCAATGGGTGGAAACAGTGTAGATACCCTCTTGAGACTTAGAAATACATTTTCACAGCTTTACTTAGAAAAAAAAAATCCTGTTCTCTGCAAAGGACATTCTATTAAAAAAAAAAAATCAGACCTGAAAAACTGTTGGATTGTGCTTTTTCCAATCAAAACAAAAAAAGGACATTTAGTTCCCTGGGTCTCAGGAGGATTTGACAGCCTACCTCCTCAGTTGACACAGCTGAATGGCATCAACTAGATGAGAGCATTCAGGTGTAGTAGGACAAACCAGCATCAACCTTTGCCCAACTCAGGTGTTTGACTGTTGCCCCCTGGGAAAAGCGTCAGCCTATAGGGGACTCGCATCAAAGAAATGTGCTCACCACTCACGCCTCGTCCAGAACTACAGACACTTGCACAATCCTCTGTGTGTCTGCCGCTGATGTTACGTTGACATGGTTAAAAATCGACCAACACTGTACACCAAAGGTTATCAGTCTCCAAGGTGAAGAAGACCTGCAACCTGACTCACAAATACAGTCTGCAGCTGTGTTTGTTGTAGTTTCTCTCACAATGGTGTTCACCTGACAGTCTGTGATGATTAAAAACAAATCACATAACACAAATAACAGCTACAGCTAACAACAGAGACCTTTAAAATCAGTGTGACAAGGCTTCAGAGAGTTAAGAGGATGTTTATTATCAAAAAATGACCTGTAGGCACAGACATAATCAGATATGCATGAAGAGGTCTGTCGGGTAAAAGAATGATAAAACGCTGATAAGTGCTGTAGGGTTTATGAGGATACATGAGACTTTGACCCACAAAAAAGTTATGTTGTGTAATATCTTTAAGATAATTACGTCAATAAAAGTACTTCTGAATTTTCTATATTATTCACTTTGTGGTTACCCTACAAACATTTTTTTAACAATCTAAAACCTCCTCTAACCATTTTGTTTTGTCACAGATCTGCTAAAAATAAAGATGGTTCTAGAAAAAAAAAAAAATCAGCAAGACAGTTCAGGTTATTGTAGTTATAAGTCCAACTATCCTTATTTCTACACATTATCTCTCCATGTGTCTGATACTGCTGTCATTTTGTCTTTTCTCCACGATTACGTAAAAGCAAAAGGTTCATTCTGTCTGATATTGTAGTGTTTTTTCAGTAAATATAGGGGAAAGTTCAGCACGCTTCTCAGATGACACACAGTAACCTTTATCATGGGCACCAAGGTCATTGAATCATACCACCCGGTCCATCCAGTCACACCACATTTGTCCCCACTCGACCCCCATATGTTGGTGGAGCGTGTGAATGATTAGCGCCGACATCTGAGTGTGGTCAGAACTGCTGATCTGACACTAAATATAGAAAATGTTTACCCTGCTGCAGCTAAAAAATGAAAAATAAAAAAATATAAAAGTCCTTTTTTAATGGAAAAACCTCTAAATCACAAGTTCAGAAACATCAGTTCATGTTACAGCTGAAAGTAATGAATACTTTCACTGTTGATTATTCTGAAGTCTGGTTCATTAATCGATTAATTATTCAAGCTATAAAAAAAGATGTTATTACTAGAGGAACATAATTTGGCAAATGCTTTAAATTGCCTTGCATTATTTACAGATGATTATTACTGATACCAATGTGTTTTTTGGGAATATTGATCAGTTATGGTTTTAATTATTTTTTGGAATTACTTTATTTTATGATTAATTTCTTTGTAATCCATGTGGAAAAAATTTTATTCCATATA
>JAQQZY010000029.1:34053195-34072530 GCA_030068375.1 Ostorhinchus rueppellii | reverse complement strand
ATAAAACAGAACAAAATATCAACATTGCACGAGTTAAAAGGCCAAGGAGAACAGGTGGGTTTTAAGAAGAGATTTAATTTTAATTTAGAGATTTAAAGTGTTGTCATAATTTAAAATAATACCACAGACCTGTTCTCAACTGTGCATTCAATCACATCAACTGAATCATGTTATTATATTTAATGTGATTCGTGTCTTACCTTGTTGCACAGATTGGTTTTCTACTTGCTTCACTCCATCTTCCTGTCTGTTTTGCTGCTCGGTGCATCCATTCTCTGCGTCGTCACTTCGTATGTCATCATCTGTATCCTCAACACAATCACTATGACTGTACTCTGTAAAATGATGAAGATGTGGCATTTCCTCCTTGAGATATTCATTCTCAAGTACTGGCATTTCCCCATATGCATCCATCACTTTATCACCGTTTGCTTGGTTTTGTGTTTGTTCTTTATCAGAGTTTATAACAGAGACACCTAAGCTCCCATTGTCTGATTCCACGTAATGGTTTGTAAGTTGCATTGATGAACAGGGAGGAGCTACAAAACTCTCGAGGGTCAAAGTGACGCTGGTTTTGTTTGGATTTACACCATTATGTTCAACTACAGCCTTTATCTTCTGCTCAGTCTCTTCATCCTGAACTGGCTTCAAATCTGCCTTCAATCCACTATCATCCTTATCCAGTAAAAGCATGTCATGCAGTACATCATCTTGTATCTCAGTCTCAATGTTCTGGCTTCCATCTTGATGCGTCATGATATGCATCTCGTCTTTCTCATCCAGTTCAATATAATTCGATGAGCTCTCTTCTGCTGCCTCATCTTTCTGTTGTACTGCGTCATCCTCACTGCCTCTCAGTTTGGGTTGATCTTCATCCTCATCCATCTGCCTGTCTTTCATTGGATCACTTAAATCCTCAGATTCTGCATTGCTCCTCTTATGAACTGTGCCTAGCATCCCTTCCGTTTCTTCAGTGTGTGTAATCTCACTGTCTGCTGCTCTTTCTGGCATCTCTTTGTCTGTAGTAGTTTGTTCGGCATCATCTTCATGTTGGAGCTCTAACGCACCACTTTCTGAGTAACTTTCTTGATCGCAATATGAGTGCTCAATTTGTACAATATTTTTCTCCTCTGTGTCTTTTTGTAACTCATCACACGCTGCAACAAACTCTGCTTCCGTTTCCAAGTTGCACAGGAGCTCTTCTTCTTCTTCTTCTGGTGTCCTGCTGACCTGTGCTGATAACTCATCAAGACTGACCTGCCCCACAAGCTCATGGTTCCTCACAACCTAAAGGAAGAAAAAACAAAAGTCATCAAACTACAAACTTATATAAACTCAGTTAAAGTTGGTATGTATTCATTTAGGCTGGATTGAACCAAGAATGATTAATTAAAGATTTAGATGAGGATAAAAAAAAAACCAAAAAAAAAAAAAAAACCAGTCATTCTTTTGCTCCTAACCTTAGGACCAACTTAAACTAAACTGAGGAACGCTTAAATCTAAACCTTTGTTCAAAAGGTTTAATATGCAGTAGAAAACTTTAGACTTATGGAATGCATGACTTTCCCTCTGCGGCTCCAGGAGGCACTGGGAAAAAGGTGCTGGAGGAAATGGACAGTCTCTAAAAACTCTGACAGTACTAACTAAAAAAAACCGGCTGAAGTTAAATGCCTGTTTATGTTATAACGGTCATCCTTTTTTTTTTTTTTGATTATACTTTTTATTTGCACGTTCAGAAGAACAGGTATAAACGGATACAGCTTGAGTGCACACACATGAATAAACAAAAATAAAATAAAGGGCATATCAAACAATTAAAACAAAACAAACAAAAAAGACATTATAATAAGGAAGAGTTTAACTGCATAGAATGTTATTGATTGATGAACGAAGTCCAGTCCATGCATTTACTGTGGACAAGCTAGCATTACTCAGTCAAGCTGTGGTCTCCTCTAATGATACAATGTTAAGTAAAGATCTAATCCAGTAACATTTTAAACTAATAATCGGGTTTAAACCACAGCTCAAAGATAGTCTTTTTGGCAGCAGTGAAGCCTGGAAATACCAGACGTTTTTCACGTAAAGAGAGTTCAAGTGAGGAATCATCATTTAATAAACAGAAGCAGGGGTCTAACACAAGAGTAATATCAAGAAACTTGGACAATATATCGATAGCATATTTCCAAAATATAATTATGGTGGGACAGTCCCAAAACATGTGAAGGAAGGTGCCTGTGGAATTCTGGCAAAGAGTGCAATATGGACTTGGAGAGAGATTCATTTAAAACATATGTATGGTGTTGTGTAAGCTTTGTGAATCATCTTATAATGAATTAATTGGTGTGCCAAGGACTTCGATGTTAATGGTAAATTGGACCATATCTCCTCCCAGTCAGGCTGAACACCCATTAATCTAAGCTCCCTATCCCATATTGATAAAACAGGGAGTGGTTTCATGGGGTTCGATATTAGAAGATTATACGGTTTTGTGACCAGGCCTCGTGAGCTGCCACTAGGGCAAACATAAGTGGATGGGGATGTGAGTGTAATGAGCGCCAGGGTACTCCATAAGCCTTCATCGCAGATCTGAGCTGGAGATCTAAGTAGTAAGTTGAGCTTGGGAGAGTATACTGACGTTGGAGATCTTGGAATGTGCGTAAGGTGCCATTATTACAAATGTCATTAAGTATGAGGATGCCTTTAGGTGAATTATAATGGTCATCCTTGCTCTCCCTTTCTTGTTCTTGTTTTGTAAAAATTAAAATGCTTATAAATAAAAAGTGTAAAACAAAAAAGTTTTAATATGCAAGACACAGAAGTGCTCATGTACCTACATTAAGTTAATGCTGAAGTCTATTTTGTCCTAGGAGTAAATTGAGTAGGTCTAGTCTGCACAATGAGTTCTAGGAGGTTGTTTTATGCTGTGAAAATCCTTAAGATTGCTTTTAAGTTCTTTGCAACACAATGTTAGCTTCGAAATGGAGTTGGCTAATGTTAATCAACCTGCTAACGGCAACACAGACTTGAATATAAAAATCCCATAAACACATGAGGATGTACAAATCTCACATAATGAACATTTATAACATAATTTAGTTTTCACAGTAAACATAGATTATCTTTTATTTGGTAAGCCCAAAATGGAATCCAGTACTTAACTCCAAACGTACACTTGAAAAGGTTTAATGCTTTCCTTTTTGTAATGGATTAAGAAAAATAACCAAGTTCATCAGAGAAAGTTTACAGGCAGACTTCAGTTGTCTGCATCTTAGGATTTGTGTCACAATGAAAGCTTTAGCCAGGACATTATTTTGGAGTTGAACACGGACACCAGATCCCCTATGAAACATCATTAGGATACTCTTACGGAATAAAATTACAGTAAATTGTAACTAAATGTATAGCAGTATCGTGTGCCACAAACTTGTAACCTATGTATTAATTTTTCTGCGAGCTGTTTGTTGTATTACCACTGTTACTTTTTTCATTTCTCGATCTTATGCTTAAAATAAAATGAAATTTAAAAAAAAAAAAAAAAAGGAAAAACCACACAAACAGGAGTTAAATCCTCATGAGGAAGTTACTGAGCTCGTCCCCCTTTTCACTTTTAGAACACACGTTTTTTTATCCCTTTATTTCAATGTGGACCTGGACGCATTTTCATATTGATTAAATGCCAGTAAGACGAATTTAAATCAGAAAACTTCAATCTTTTTTTCTTTTAAGAGCTATAAATTTTTTTCAAACTTTGTGACACAACTCTACTTCATGTTAAGTTTTATAACGTAGTATTAAACTGATACGAACTCATCTTTGAATGACCTTTGGTGCAGCAACACAGATGGATGTTCCTTCTTCAGATTCCAGTAATGTCAGAGAGGATAACCAATGAATCATTTGGATGGGAAAAATTCCACTGAATCATTGTGACGGGCTTGAATGAGAGTCCTCACCTGATGCTTATCACACAGGTGCGCCTCCAAGTCACTCAGCTGAGAGCAGTCGAAGTAGCACAGCCGACACCTGAACGGTTTGATGTCATCGTGCCTCGTCATGTGCAAACGCAGGTTTTCAGCACTGGCGCTTGTGAAAGTACACTTGTGACAGCGGAACACAATGCCTTGAAGGTAACGTGACAACTTTGGGCGACGCACCTGTATTGGCATAACACGTTCCTCTGAAAAACAAAGAGAACAAAGACACTGAAACAACCATGCCCGATAAGGACAGAAGTTGATGGGAAATCGGAATCCTGTCGACATCTAACCTACCACGATGTAAGATGATATGATCGATCATGTTGTTCTTGTTCTTGGATTGGTACAGACAGAACGGGCAGCGAAGGTCCTTCTGATGAGTTGGTCCAGACTGAAAGGTACAGTGACCCGTCTCCATATGCATTTCCAAGTTTTTTCTAAATGCAAGCAGGCAAAACAAAACACAAAAATAGGTAAAAATGTTCAGAGACATATCTTCACAAATAGCAGAAAGGCAACTTGGTATACTTCCCTGACATAAGCACAATTTAATGTGACAAACATTTTTATTCAGTGTGTATTTCATTGATTTTTTGGCACTTTGGCAGGATTTTTTCTTTTCATCTCAGACATTCAGTCTTACTCCACATGATCCACTAAGGATACTCCGATAACTTCTCAAATGTCAGAGCAACAGTGAAGACTGGTTCTAGACCTATCTGGGACCTAGCAATGACACAGAGCTAATGATGTTTGGATATACGAGTCTGGATATACAAAACTGTGCTCCGACCACAACTTTGTGAAAGATATTTTGGCTTTTTTTTGTTGTTAAACAATATTTTTGGTGTGCTGTTTTTGGAATATCAGCCGTTTATGTCAGATTGTATATTTACTGTGTTGAGTACACTGTTTTAATGTTGACCTGAATTGTACGAGCAAATGAATAATGGTTACAGAGAGACTGAAGTATATTCATAATGTTCAAACTAGAAGAAATTAAGCTTACCTTAAAACTGTGAAAAAGTTGCAGTCCTTACATCTGATGATTTTCTTCCCATGACGGTGTTGGTAGTGTCGTCGCATACTAGACAGATGTTCAGAGTTGAAATTGCACAACTCGCAGTTAAGAGGAGCAGTTTCAGGAAGCTGGGCATCTTGCAGGCTTGCTTTTGTTGAGGACCGAACCTGAGCCATCAAGTGGTAGTGGTTCAACTGCCGCTGCACATCTGGGGGCTCCGAGTACAAGGCATCTGCGGAGGTAAAACCAAACAGTGCCTTCAGTATTAACTCTGATTCTTATGCTCTATCAGTTTAGGCTTTATAAAATCTAAAGATCGCAGCTTTGCCTTTAGTTTCTTCATCACTTTCAGTTAAGTTTGTGTCTTCAGATACATGAGGTAGATCCTTGTTGGAACACTGAATGTTCTCCTCATCCTCGGTGCCAGTGTTGGAGGAACCCTCAATAGTATCTGTGCGTTTAACAGAAATGCAAAGAAAAAGTGGAGTGATATTTCAACACATAACCAGTGATGAGAGAAAATGAAAAACATGAACTGTGCTGTCAAGGTAACCCTGCAGTCTGACATGTTATTGTCCACTATATTGACTTAACTCACCTATATGTTTTCTGATCAAATGGCTTTTCCACAGGCCCATGACTGGTGTCCGATATGAACAGACACTACACATGAAAGGCCTCTGAGTTCCAGATTTGTAGATGAGATAATTTTCAATTCTGTTGAGATAAGGGAGAGATAAATGATAAGCATCTATATCTATACCTCTATCTATATACACATCACATTTTGCCACCTACAAAAACTGTATGCAAAGGATGTTAAATGTATGTTTTTTTTATTTTTTAAACTAACATTGCATCCTTCAGCCAATAGTAACAGTGCTTTATTTCCTTTCAGTTTTGTAGATGAAATTTAGCATGATTTCCATTTCATGCAGCCTATTATTTGTATTATAATGTGTATAAAAATCCCTGAATCCAAATGGACCCAACATAAAGACATTGAACTTAAATCAGAAGAAAATGTTATGGTATTATATTTGTGATTCATCCTTACTTGTTCTTTGCTGAGGTAGACAGGTTTTCCAGTCTCTTGATGGCTGCTAAAGCTGCATGGCTGCGTTCATGGGAGCGCAATCCTTTTAGTGACATGAAAGACCGCTTACACTGTTTGCAAGTGTTTTTATCATCATTTGTTTCCACCTCTGGTTGTTCCAGATCAGTGGCTGTCAAAGAAAATGATGGAGGACTTGCTGGTGAAGTGGACTTCACAGTGGAGGTCTCCAGGGTTTTCACATTCTTCTGGACGAATTCCTCCATAGGTTCCAGTGTTGGAAGTTCCCCTTGCATGGTTAACTGAAGACAAAATACACATAAATTATTAGTAATAACTTTAGACTTAAAAGACAAAATGTCCATATGAGCCAAGTCAACGTACCTCAACACTTGCAGCCTCTGGTGCTGTTGTCGTGACTGTCGTAGCAGTCATCTTCGTAGCATTTACCTTCTTGTTCTTCCGTGCTCTGTGGCGATCCAGGTGCAGATGCAGATTTCTGATCCCATTAATTTTTTTCTTGCAGTGGTCACATCTGTAAACTCCTGTGTTCTTGTGTGATCTTTGTGCCAACACCGTGAAGTCTAATATATACTGTGAACGGTGAAAAGTGCTATAATGGGCAATAAGCTGCTCAGGTGATTTAAAGAACAAGTTTGGGCACTCCCTACATTCAACTTGGGCACCATCCTCAGATTCATCTTGTATCTTTTTGTGTCCATATCTGTTATACTTCTGTAGCAAGTTGCATACTGTATGTAAATCCAATTTGTGTTTTTTTCTGTAGTGACTATGCAAGTACCTTCGATACACTGCTTTGTAAGAACAAATGTGACACTTGTACTGTGTGCCTTGCGTTGCTGGTGTGGATGTCTCTGGAGTATTTTCTGAGTTTTCCTTTACACCATGTACCAGATTTTTATTCTTGTGAATATGGTAGTAAGCCGGCACAAAAAATTTAAAAAAGGCGGACTTTCCATGTCTTTGAGTGTAATGGGTTCCCAGCTGCTTACGGATCAAGGTTGAGTAAGTGCACAGAGAGCAGCTGTACATGAAATGACTTGATTTGGCCAATGCTAATTTTTTCTTTTTCAAAAGGCCAGACCCCAACACTGAGCTGTGATCTTCAGACAGGGCTGGTTGTTCAGTTTCAGCAGATTGTTCAGAGGTCACTGATACACCATGCTTATGTTCCTTCTCATGGTGGAGTTTCAGTTTCTTCACCGAAGGATGAATCTGTGGACATTTTTTACACTGATACCCTCTCTCATTGTCTCCTTTCCCTAAATTACACCCAATCAAATTAGATGCAAGTATTTCAACTTTTCGAAGTTTAGCAGCTTTGGCCACAACACCAGGATGCTTCATTTGGAGGTGGGTAAGTGTTCCATGATGACTTGCATTTAAATAGCAACAGCGTAGACATTTGTACATTAATTTCGTGGCACATTCTTCCACTGTGCTAGACATCCTAGAAGTGTGTTCTAGCTCTTGACTTTGAGAACAGTTTGGAGAGCTTGGTGCTGGCTTTTTGGGCTTCTGGCCATACATTGGGACATAGTATTTAAAGAAGGTCTCCTTTCCATGTTTCTTTGAATAATGGATTCCAAGACGTGTTGCTGTTACATAGGAGGAAGGACAAAGGACGCACTTGTATTCATTATCTTGAACATCTGAATCAGCCTTCAACACCAATTCTTGAGTGCTGTGAGTTGGTGGTCTGTTATTTACAACCAAGGGTTTAGGAATTAATTTCAGTTTAAGTTTGAGTGGCATCATTTTATGATCATCCTCATTGTGTTTGTCTAGCATATCCTGTGATGAAAAGATGTGTGGACACTTGTTACACCTGTAGCCACTAAACCTCAATATGTCACCAGGAGCAATCATCTTCATATTGTTTAAATGTGCTCTGTCCACAAAGAGACTGTCTGCCTTAGCTTCAAGGCCAGGATGTTTCATTTGGATGTGAGTGAGAACTCCTTGGTACCGTGTGTTCACATAGGCACAGTGTGGGCATTTAAAAATGTGCACACGTGTGTTATTCTTCACCTGCTGTTCATTTGCTATATCGTCACTGGATAATGGATGTTTCATCCCACAGTGAACGGTCAGACCATGCTGGGAGTGAAAGCTTGCAGAACAGTGAGAGCACTGGAAAACTGCTGTCTCCTCATGAGATGAAATCGGTGAATTATCAAATTCAAGCGGCACTTGGTAGGTCTCAAACTTGGAATATTCATCACTGTCTTCCAGCTGCATGTTTTCAGTTTGCTCTTTGCTGTCGATGACATCCAGGACAGAGCCATCTTCTTTGACAGACCAAGGATGAATGGCACGGTAGTGACACATGATGCTTGACACAGAGTTACCTCTAAATGAACATGCTCTGCATGAATATATCTTGCAGTCTTTCTGTACAGATCTTTGAAATTGTAAGCTGCTGCTTGGGTCATCACTGTCACTCTGCTCTGTTTTAGGGGTTTTCATTTGAGAAGAACACATTTTGGGATCAACATATAACTGAGAAATGTATTCCAGGCTTCGGTTAAGTTTGAAGTGTTTTTCTCGGAAGTGCTCCTGGAGTTGTACAGGTTCTTTGGAAGAGAACACACACATGTCACAGTGATACCCCGGCTGTAAAGTTCCTTGTTGACAGCACAGGTTTAAAACATCTCCAGCAGAGTATTTTGCCTTGTGGATTTTATATAAATGCCTCCGCAAAAGATACACATGTTGAGTAGCATAAGCACAGTTTGGGCACTGAAGTTTCCTCTGTGTCTTTGAAACTGAAGTTGAAAATGAAAAAGATCTGACAGACTTCTTTGACGTTTTCTTTTGACTTCCATTTCTTCCGTGGTGTGTTTTCTGTACCTTTTCAAGAACAATTGCGGTATACAGACGTATTTGTTTTGATGTCATCTTAAAGCCACGATGCACTTTGAAGTAATGTTGCATTACTCGACTTGTGTTAGGATGTCTATAGTTGCAAAAGTGACAGAAAAACAAATCCTTGTCACTGTCCTTGACAATAGGAAGTGGTAGACCAGAAGAAAAGAATGGGTCCTTGGGTTGACACTTAAGTTTTTTAATTTCATCTCGGATCAAGGCTGTGTGCTCGACGACCCTTTCGTGGATAGCACTGATGTTTGGATGAACTTTGTTTTGATGGGTCATTATACCTAGTACAGTAAGAGTTGCATAGTTGCAAACCTGGCAGTAAAACAAGTCTTGTGCACATGCATAGGGGTTTGATTTTGTCATTGATTTCACTGGTCCATTAGATCCTTCACAGTAAGGTTCTTTTTGAAAATGGGCCTCAGCTTCACTTTGATGTTCGCTCTGTACATCACCACTATACTTAAAGATGTCTACCGTAGTATTTATAGTGTGTCCTGCATATGTAGTGTGTTTTGTATTACAGTGGTTAATTACATGTTTTACACTGGCACTTGAATAATCACAAATGTTGCAGTGAAACATATTCTGTGAACTGGACGATATGAGGTCCATATCAGTCAACATTTTCCGGTTATGTTCAGGTAGTGATTTGGGAGACTCCAAATTTGCCTTTGAAGCTACCTGTGGTTGATTCGGATTAACCGGAGATGATGAAATCTTCTGTTGTGGACTCTCATGTTTGATTTTGCTTTCCTTGAAAAAATCTGTGGTGTCTTTTGTAGGTGTACATTTATCTTTTAATGCAACAGTGTCCACTGGCCTCAGCCGGCCTGAAGTAGGTGATGCAACACAGACTGATTGTTTGATCTTATCTAGTGTGATTTCTTCATCTGGGTGGTTTTTTTTGTAGTGGACATGCAAGACAACAACTGACTTGTGGCTGAATGGGCAGTTGTTGCAGTAATACATGATGTCATCTGCTTCTCTGGATATGTGATGTTGGGATAAAGGTGTATTTTGCTCTTCCTTGCCTGGTGCGGGTGTACAAATTCCTGCTGATCTTTCTGGACTGTATTTTTCAGGGCTACTGAGCTGAAGTGATCGTCTAACAGAAGAATATCTGCAGTACATCAATGGATTCTCCACTTTATACGTTGGGTGCATTTCCTTGTGATGCTGTTTTAAGATCTTCAGTGCACCAGAGGTAAAAAGACACTCAAAACACTTAAAAACCAATCTCAAGTCGCAGGTTTTCATTGTCAGGACATTCTGGGCCTCTGGATGATCTTCAGTGTAGTGTTTGCTGAGATCAGTCACACACAAAAACTCAACTGGACACTCCAGACAGCGGAAGGTAGCACTATGGTCACTTGGCTCCTTAATGTACTCCCAGTTATATCTTATGTAAGGGTGGTTGTTCAGATAATGGGTACA
This sequence comes from Ostorhinchus rueppellii, assembly GCA_030068375.1. NCBI lineage: Eukaryota > Metazoa > Chordata > Actinopteri > Kurtiformes > Apogonidae > Ostorhinchus > Ostorhinchus rueppellii. The sequence goes on along the minus strand of JAQQZY010000029.1, from coordinate 34,062,143 downwards.
CATGCGCTTAATGTCTACATCACTATAGTCACAGTGTTTACAAAAGTGAGATGTTGAGCCTTCTGCATCTGTTTTAACAAGATCACCCTTCACTTCCATTTCATCTTCGCTAACTTCAAACGTTAAATTTTTTATTTTAGTCTCTGGGAGTTTTATTGCTGCCTTTTCTATCTTTGCTTGTTTTGCAGGAAGACTTGTGAAACTTTCTTTCATGGTCCTCTTGCCAGGATTGGGAGTACCAGTCTGTTCAGTAGGCTTTGAGCAAGTAACATCAGCATTAAAAAGATGATCATTCAGCAAGAACTGATTAGAAGTACCTCTGCTATCGATATCAATCGATTTTGCTGTGACTGTAAACACACCACTACTGTGTGGTTTGGAGTTTGAAGAAGATTCTTCCAAAATCAAAGTTCCTTTTGAGTTATCCACAGACATGGGGTCGTCCTCCGGGAATTTCACATTTGATCCAGATAATGGTGCAAAGTATTTGGTGATAGTTTGTGATGGCTTCTTGTAACTTTTTAGATTCTTTGTTGAGTTCACAGTGCATTTTGTTTTTGTATGAGAAACTCCTTTTGCTTTTCCATCTTCCTTGAGCTGCTTTGACTTGGGACATTCTTTCTTGTGTTCTGTATAAGTCTTCCAGTCACAGTGGTTAAACTTACAGTCCTCACATGAATAAGAAGACCCACTGCCTTTTAAACCAGTATATTGCAATGCAGAAGCCACATCAGAACCGTGCACATTGGTGAGGTGATCAAAAAGGTAGATCCTGGATTTAAAGATGAGTACACACTGAGAGCACTGGAAAGTCTTGACTGGTGATTCTTGTGTGTCAGTTTGGTTTTGCATCATGGTATCAGAACTGGCAAAGTGCAATGACTCTGAGTGGGCAAGAGACAAATACATTTAGGTTCAGTTAGGCTAATTTGATGTGGTGAGTAACATAGTCATGTATTTTTGAATGCATCTTTAAAATAATCTGCAAATGTAGTCAGAATTACCCACTAAAATCCTTAAAACAAGTTAAATTGCTACCTAAGTATTCAAATGTCCCGTTTGTGTTATTACATTTATTAGACCTTTCTTTAATGCTGGAACATTTTAACTGCAGCTCTAACAAACAGCTGAAAATAAGATTTTTCTTAAGAATGAACTGGCAACAAACTGATTAGTATTGATTAAAACCACAGCAAAGAAAACCACACAGGCTTTTTGGGTTAACTTTTAGCGAGACTGAACAGGAAGAAGAAAAGTAGTCCAAATCCCTCCCCTAACACTGATAATACAATAGCACGAAATATTTATGCGGAACCATTAACTTCACCAAAGTAGGAAGTAAACACATCTTACCAGTGCATTCGGTTCCTATTTAGATCTTCACGAAGGTAGATAACCACAAGATGAGGTTTATGAAGCTATGTTTTGACTCATGGGTGTTGATACCGTGCAGACCGCCATTTTTCCCGCGGCAACACTCCTCCGTCTTTTTCTGTTTCCGCTCTGACAACAAAGCACCCTCACCATCACGTGACCCATCAAAATAAAGTTAATTGAAAATATGTGGATGGATTGCTACAACAGATTACACTGCTACCAGGTCACAAATGGCCCCATAGATGTTTTCTTTTTATTATCACACCATTTAAAATAAAAATGAGGCTGTATTGGGCAAACTACCCCCATATTTTCGTTGTCTCCGGTCTCCTCCAGGAGCGGAAATAACTCCCATTAATCACACCAGCTTCGCCTCAGGGTCCTCAGATTCCACTCAGAACTTGGTAAACAGCTTTGTCCTTCGTTGGACTTTGGTCATGGAACATTTGACAAATTCACTTCAGTTTCAGCATTTCGCTACACAGGATGAATACAGTCAAACTAATATGTAACTGCTAATCTTAAACGTTTTTTAAGATATTCTATGCTGTCTTAATTGGTCAGGTCTCCCTCGAAAAAGAGATTATATCCAAGGGACTGCCTGGTTAAATTTGTAAAAAAAAAAAAAAAAAAAAAAGGTGCTATTATAGGCTATTGATTTTTATTACAATTACTACACATTGCAATATTTGATAAGCATATATTGACGTACATTCTCCTCCTTTAAAATTTATTTATCTACGTAATGTATCAAATCGTAATGTATGACATAATATATACATATGTACCTGGAAAAAGTACATGGACGTGAAAGACACATCGGTTGTCATTAGTTCCGGGTGCTAACCTGTTTCCTCCGGACCAGAAATGGGACGTACCATAATACCAAGCACCATTGACCGGAAGACTCATGTGTACTGGCTGTCCTCCTTTCACTTACCATCTCTCAGCTGTGAAACTATAATCTACACTGTGAGTTGTTTTTTTTTTCACCGTCACACAAAACGCAACCAGTTTAAGGCATGTCAGCTAGAATGTAATTTACTTTAAAGAGCGAATTTAACAGGGATTTGTCGGTGGCTAACATACACTTAAGCCTCCTTTTGAAGAAATATACAGTTTTTATGGCATTAATACAGAGGCTAAACCACAACCACAGTTATAGAGGACACCTCTTATTGTGCGTGCAGTTGTCACGTAACACAAAAGGATTGCCTGCTGTGTCAAATGTGACCACCCTTTGTAATGGTGTTGTGTGTTTTTGTGTCTTTGTTCAGGGACTGTCACAGAAAATGGATATGTTCATCTGAAGTCAGAGAGTCACCATGCTGCTTGCCAAGCTGACCAGCCTGGGAACTTTAAATACCCTGAGGAAGATTCACCCTGGGACCTGCTATCCTGGGCTTCACTCTTTGTCAAACTGTTTCAGTGAAAAGGAAAGAAGAGGGACCAGAGATGACTTCCACTCATATTCCAATGTGCTCAGAAGAGGGTTTTACAGCCGAAGGGTGCAGTGTCCATCAGATAGACTAAAGGAAACGCAGTGCCTTGGAAAAAGACAGTTTAGTTTATCAGCTGCTTCAGTAGTGAATTCAGCACCAGCACCTGTGCAGCCTTACCTCCGATTAATGAGGCTGGACAAACCTATTGGTTTGTATGTTTATCATGTGAAAATTTATTCAAAAGTGCCTCTTTTCATTACATGTTTAAACTAATTTGCAATGGTTTATTATACAATAAAACTGAAAAATTACCAAGTATGTTTTAGTCAGAAATATTACTTGACATGGGAACCATTATTTCAGAAAAATAGTTGCTTACAGTGCTTGATTTAGCATTTTACATCAGGCTTTTTCCTGCAAAGAGAAGGCTTTTAAGGGGGTCTTCACAGATAATGCATTTTTCCAACAATTTAACTACCTTAACCACGTAGGTCATTGACTATGATTACCTCGTAAGTATTGCACTTAATGAACGTCTGTCGTTTATCATGCTATGGCATCATGGTGCTATGTTGGTGATGTAGTTTTTAGTGAAACATTATTTTATTTACTAGGATCCCCATTAGCTGATGCAGGATATCAGCTACTCTTCCTGGGGTCCTCCCCATTTTACTTTACTGGTAGAGACTTCTAAGCTTTATTGTAACCTTACTCAAACTGAGAATCAGTCAAATATGTATTAATCCCAGTAGGATTAGGATAACACTGACCTTTATAAGTGTTTACAAAAGTAAAACTGGTTACTATATGGTTTAATTTCTTAATTTTTGTCAATGATATATTTATTAGAGCTCTTCTAAACCTTGTTGCTTGTAAAAAGCTAGTCAATGGCACATTACACATGAGGAAAGATAGCGCCTCTGCCACCTTTTGAGGAAACACCTTATGTACTATGATGTGCTATGATAAGTTTGCTTCACCTCACGGCCTTCAATACCTCTATTTGTTAGATATTATTAGATATTTGAGAGGTGTGTTACTTAGTGACACTCTAGAAGTCATGGTGTTTGTGTGATTTGTAGGGACGTGGCTGCTGTACCTCCCATGCACATGGAGTATTTCTCTAGCTGCTGACCCTGGATGCCTCCCACATCTGGGTATGCTTACATTGTTTGGTACAGGTGCGCTGCTGATGAGAGGAGCTGGCTGTACTATCAATGACATGTGGGATAAAGACTTTGACAAGAAGGTACACATAAAGAATCAAAAATGGCTCTTGTCCAATAAAAAGGGTTACGTTTTCAATGTGATTAAGTCCTTTAGAGTGTCTCAAAATCCTGTTATATGCATAGAAAAAGATGTTACATGAATAACATTTTATGTTGTTTTTCTGGAAACAATGAAGAAAAGTTATTGTATATTTTTCCACAACTACTATGATCCTATGTTTTCTTTTATTATCTCTCTCTATGTATGATGTCAACAACAGCCTATGTGATACTAAACAGCACGTACTTTCTGTCTTACTCAATATAATGATATTCTATACAGGTCTCCAGGACGGCCACTCGACCCATTGCCTCAGGGGAGATTACTAGGATGCAGGCTCTTGTCTTTTTGGGAGGGCAGCTCACTCTTGCACTCGGGGTTCTTTTGTGCCTCAACTATTACAGGTACCCAATTAGCGTGAATGTTAATTTGTTCAGTCAACTGTTCTGATGACCTGTAACTTTAGTTGAAAAAAGATGAACAATACAACAAAGCAGCTGCACACTTACTGAATGTGAGAGGTTTTTGTGAGAATTTTTAGTAAGATAAGACTATTGATCCCACCATGGGAAAATTTCACAGTTGGCAGCAGATAGTTACAAAAATAAAGTGCTGGAAAGACAGGCTGAAAAATTATAGAGTGAAACATGAAATAAAAAGAGAAAAAGAAATGTGCTTTTTATTTAAATATTTATATAAATATAGATTTGAATAATATATAGATATTTACAATATAGATACACTTGCACATGTGCTAATAATGTTGTAATGGAGTCTTTTTTTTTTTTTTTTTTTTAAATTTCTGCAGCATCGCTCTGGGCGCTGCTTCTTTAGGTCTTGTCGTCACCTATCCACTAATGAAGAGGATCACATATTGGCCGCAGTTTGTTTTGGGTATAAAAATTATCATCTGGTCATGATTTTAAACTAAAGGCTTCTCCCTAATATATAAGGAAAGTCACTTTATCATCTCTTTCACTTGTCCAGGACTCACTTTTAACTGGGGAGCGCTGCTCGGCTGGTCCGCTGTGAAGGGCTCCTGTGATTGGTCCGTGTGTCTCCCGCTGTACTTCGCAGGAGTGATGTGGACACTGATATATGACACTATATATGCACATCAGGTAAAATAAACTGTGTCCTCTGTTCTCCACTGGTCTTATTCATGTTAGATAAACCTTATTGCTATAAATCCATTTTCAGATTTAGATGATGAAACATACTTACAATATATACTTCATATTGCCCTTGACTCTTTTACTCTGTGGTATTTAATTAAGTATTGTTGTGGAAAAATTCTAGTCCTCTAATATAATTAATTAAAATAATTGAGAAATACGATAATCAGTGTCTTTCTAAAAAGTTTAATGTGGATCCACAGATACAAATCCCACAGAGGCGACAAGCAGTCTGATGGGAGAGTACAAAAGTATAAATCACAAACTTATACCCCTCTGAATTACCCATGAGACAATTTGAGATAAGACACTTTATCACCTCCCAGAAGACAAAACATGGTGACCTTAGTGAAACTGTGGGGGCTTAGTATTGTCTATTCTAAGCTCAACTATTCTCTGAGTATATGATAATTCTCTAAATATGACACAGAATATATGGTGATTACAGAATATGTAATTTTTCCATAACAGTACATATCAACAAGTAATCTGTCCAAGAACGGATTAGGATGTGTGTGAAATATCACTCTAAATGTATTCTTAAAATATTATTTATAACACATTGCTCTCTGTTGTTGCTGATAATCAGGACAAAGAGGATGACATTAAAGTGGGAGTCAAATCTACAGCTCTGAGGTTCCAGGAAGACACCAAGCCTTGGCTCAGTGGCTTCACAGTGGCCATGATGTCAGGACTGATTTTAGCAGGAGTTAATTCTGGACAGACTGCACCATACTACACTGTGCTGTCTGTTGTGGCCCTTCATCTAGCACATCAGGTAACATGTGGTGATGTGTTGGATAAATACTATTAATTACAAGCAGCTGATTGCATAAAAATTCAACTTTTAACTGGCATAAACAAGTCCAACAATGAATTGTGAATTATCAATATTAGAGATGGAAACATAGAATACCATGGACCAGTGTGTAAGATTTAGACTGATCTATTAGTTGAAATGGAATATAATATTCATAGTTGAAGGCCTACTTCCACAGAACAGAAGGGACACAAAGGAGAAACTAAACTATGGGTCTAGTTTTTATGTCTCTCTTCCCAAGCCATTACCCAGAAAAATTATTGCCATTGTACCTTTCCACAAATTTCAGATACATACAGTGCTGAGCAAATTTATTACATCACCTGTCATGAAAACAAGAAAGCATAAATAACTTCATAGTTTGTCAAAAATGTGTTTCAAATTAACAATTTCATTGTTATTCATTAAGAAAATGACCAATTGGAATAAAAAAAATAGTACTTGTTGACAAATAATAAGCATAAATGTCCATATTTAGTGTGTCCACCTTTGGTGCAGATAACAGTTTACATTCTTGTTGCCATTGTTTTTATGTAGTTTTATACAGGAATGCAAGATAATAACTGGAATTGTGCAACTTCATAAAAAAAAATTGCTACTGCATTTCCCTTTGCATTTTTGGAAAATATTAAACTTAAAAATTTATGGATAGCAACAATAATTATATTTTAGCATTAAAGATATGGTTTTGATAAAAAAAAAGATCTGTCATATACTGGTGGATTCACCATTATAGAAACATAAAAAGATATTTAGGTAAACAGAAATACTATTAAATTATGGCAGCAGTGGCAAACACCTTATACTGGGTGGAGCTGGAAGAATACATTTGTTAAACACTGTATGATCTCAACATACATCTGAACCAAAAAATGCAGATATTTACAACATTCCTTCACCTACACTTGCTGCTTTTCTAATGTGTCTTGTAGAGTTTATGTTTATATATACGTTTTTCCAGTTGAATTGAAGCACTAAGGACACATGATTATAGTTTGACAAAGATACTGGGGTTTGGCTTAATACAGGCCACAAGTATATTGCTGGTGTTGGGCGGAAACCCCTCATGTGCAAAACAGTTATTTTTCAGGAAATTGGAAAAACATTGCATAATCTAAATAAATGAATGGAGTTAAGAGATGTAGTCACAATCCCTTTTCAACACTTTTCATCAGTTAAATATTTCTAAAACTGCCAGGCCAACATGAAGACTGACCAATAGAAGCGTTTTCTGACAAAAAAAAAAAGACCAAAGATGGACTTACGAGGTGTCCGCATGACAGCAACGATATGATAAATAATGAGTCCTAATATACTTCTTAATATTTAGACCAGCTCAGAGTCTTTCCCTACCTGTTACTGCATACTCTTACATGCTTGGAATTAGATGGGTGAAGGAGTGTACTCAGTTGAATGCAATCTGCAACCTCACCAATAGGTGTCACTAAATTCTTCACACTGGTCCATCAAGTGTTATTCTCATTAACAGGCCAATATGACTTTTCTATTAAAACATAGTATTTACTCTCCTACTCTCCTTTCCTGTAGATTTATACATTGGACATCAACAAACCAGAGGACTGCTGGAAGAAATTTGTCTCAAACAGAAATCTTGGACTGTTGTTATTTTTAGGCATCGTTACTGGTAATTTATGGAAGTGAACAAAGACACTGATGACTAAACGAACATCTCAGAAAAACATCTTACAAGTATGTTTGTATTTTTTTTCCGTTTCAATATTTACTAGACTTGTGTGGGAATTTTGAGACATTCAGAAAAAAATAGTTTTAATTTGTATGATTTTTGTGAACCCAATAAATCAACTGGATAAATGACCTTATTTACAGCTAAAGTGAACGGCAGGAGAATTTCTGTGATATTTCACTCGAAAATAAACAGGCTAAATACCGCTGTAAATGTGGTGTTCAATGGAGAGTACTGCGCCATGAGTCATTAATGCTGTTTGGCAAGTAAGTGAAGTCTATTTGAGGTGATTCTGTCATCACTGAAACTGTTTGGTTAGTCTTTCTTAAACCTATAGGACCCAGTATATTGTGTTTTATTGACACTGTGAATCCTGATAATGTTTTTGTGAGGTTTTGAATGTTTCTTACCTTTGCCCAATGGTAACTGGGTTATGTTCCAGCATCTCCCACAATCCCAGAGAAGATTTAGCGGTTCAGAAAAAGAATGAATGAATGACACATATTAAGATATACATTACCTGCCAGGCCAAAAAAAAAGTCACCCACACAATTTTTCAGTGGATCATCTTTAGCTTTAATCACCACAGCACCATTTATGCCACACAGTGCTTATATAATATGAGAATAAATATCACAGCATAATTTATGCCAAGAGCTGCATTCATTTTGGCCAATTTTGAGTCTTATATCGTTCAGTATATTCAGGTTCAGTTGACCTAATTTTTTGGACTCATAAAGTTCATGAACCAGCTGTAAACCTGACTGACTGAAGCAACCACCGAGACCTTAACACTGCCCCCACAGGCTTGTACTGTAGGCACTAGGCATGATGGGCAACTTCATCCACCTCTTACCCTGTTGTGCCCATCACTCAGATTGATTTTTGATTTGATTGATTGTCTTTTTTTTTTTTTTTATATCAACATCTAAAACCGATACAAGAAAACTCTATGTAAACTAGAAAACAAGTTGAACATATTTACTCCCACCCCATTACCATATCGTCTTACTGACCATAAATTCCCATGTCAGTAAGAAGATTCATTCATTCATTCATTTTCTTCCGCTTATCCGGGGCCGGCTTCCACCGCCCGACAACATCCCCAGTTGAGGTCAGCAGCTCCCCACCTCCACTGAACACAGTATTGGTGGCACACT